>OY744522.1:59544087-59586587 GCA_963556195.1 Sepiola atlantica | reverse complement strand
GGCTTCAGATCTGAGAAATTCAGACCTTCGTACGCTGAGTCAGCTTAATGAATGAAGCCGAACGAAAAGTCTCAATTTCTCAGATCAGAAACCGATAATACGGGTGTTGTTCTTACTTACTGTATCAATCACACACAGACAAACACACACATATATATATATATATATATATATATATATATATATATATACATATATATATACATACATATATATATACATACATATATATATACATACATATATATAAATATATATACATATATATATACATTTATATATACATATATATGCATATATATACATATATATACATATAAATATAGATACATATATATACATATATATACTAATATATACATACATACATATAGATACATATATGTATACATATATATATACATATATTTACATACATATATATACATATATATACATATATACACATACATATACATATATCTATATATACATATATATACATATATATACATATATATATATATATATTATTACATATATATATACATATATATGCATATATATACATATATATATACATATATATATACATATATATATACCCTCAAATACTGAAAGCTATCTACATAAAACACAACAACCTACAATAAATCACATTACGTATGAAAGCAGTAGAAACATTTTAAAATGCTTAACGTAAAGGTATTTTTTCTGTGATGCCATTCCGCCGTCACTGAATTTAAATCGTCAACGTCTTTTCATGCAATGCAAACGTTGTCTGCGCGTTTTTCCGTCGTCTTTTTTCATAATTCTTTTCTTTCTATAGCTATTTTGTTCATTTGCTTTTGACACCTGGGGATGATTCGACAAAGAATCGAAAGCGTTCGTGATACCTGTGAAACATTTATTATTTTAATTTCATTTTAATACAAGGAGACCATCAGAAAAATTGAAAAAATAAAAAAGATATAATAAATCAGACGGATTCTTTTTATTTTTACAATGCTTGCATATATATATATATATATATATATATATATATATATATATATATATATATATATATATATATATATATATAGTAAGCAATGAAAATATATATGGCAATCAAGCTACACAGAGGCTCCCGTGTTTCATCCCCGGGGGGAATCGTCAGGCTAAAGGCATTTAGCCTGACTATATATGCATGCGATTTTGTGTATGTATATGTTCATGTGTATGGGTCTATGTACAGATATATGCAAATCTGAATTTTATTTCAGGACATGTAATACAATTAAGACTAAGAATTGTATTCAAAATTTTGCCGAGAAAATGCAACGGTTATTACAAATATTGGTGTTGTTAAGAACACTTTTCATGGTGTAAAAAATGAGCCAAATTGATTATATATGCTTCCGTTAACTTTAGTCTTCTATAAATAACAAAGATCGTTAGAAATTTAACATATTTTGCATAGTTCTACACTATCCTAACATTTTTAAAAACACACAACTTAAATATAAGAAACATTAACATGAAATTCTATATTGAACCGACAGTTAAAACGCGTGGTAACAATTATTTTCATTACTATTTTTGGGCCTGAAATTCTCATTTAAGGAACAAAATATTTTTTATTAACTTTTAAAACTAAGTCCTTAAACATCCCCCAAACTCCAAATGCACATGGGCCTTAATTCAGGGTAAATTGTTTAGGGTTAGGGTTAGTGTTAAATTGGTTAATGTTAAGTGTTCCTTTAGAGCATCTAATTAACACCTTACCAAATATATAGAATTTTACACTCTCTCTTTAGAAACACGTTGGTTTTATATTAAAAAAATAACAGTTTTATTTGCACATCTAACAGCATTAAAATTCTAAGTTTAAGGAGAAATATGTTGTTTTAAACTCATTCCAAGTTTCATTTGAAAATAATTTGGGTTACTAGTATTCATTTATTTCTACTTTTTCAATGAAGACAACACTTTGTTATTTACAAATAAAACAAAAAAATCGTTCGGAGAGAGAGAAATATGCGTGAGCAATGAATACGTGAATGTTATTTATTTCTGTTCTATATTTCTGAGACTATATGCGACTTCTGTTATGATTTTTGAAGGTCTGCTTCTGGGGGGGGGGGGTGATGGATGACACGTTCATGCGCTTCGAATGACACGCCAGAAAGAGAGTAAGATCTATGTAAACAGAGGTGTCTAACTTCCAGACCAGAGAGCCTAGTATAAATGCGTGGAAGATAACTGAGCTATACATCCAAGGAACATAACTCTCGGATAGCCAGCACCATAATGTAAAAGCCATATTTAGATTAGACAATACGAATACATAGTGGTATATATATATATATATATATATATATATATATATATATATATATATACCACTATGTATTCGTATTGTCTAATCTATATATATATATATATATATATATATATATATATATATATATATATATATATATAGTCATCCACATACAGACTGTTTCGTTGTTTCACAGCTCATCGGTGCGGCTAGACCAGTTAGTGCCTCAAGCCGGGATTGAAACGCAACCGTCGAGCTGTCATACGACACTGACTGAATGTAAGAAATATCTCAATGTAAACATTGCAAATGCCGGGATCTCGAATTAGTTTTTACCTAATGAGCTATGCCTTAAAGCTAATGGCAGTTGGCGATATCTTTACAAATAAGCTCTACCAAGGGAGGGAGTTCATATAGTCATCCACATACAGACTGTTTCGCTGTTTCACAGCTCATTAGTGCGGCTATATATACATATATATATATATATATATATATATATATATATATATATATATGTAGGTTTTTTCAAGACACTTTAATCCAAGAAGTTTTTATTCTTTGTGATTTTTTTCTGATGATTTTGTAGTGTTGCAGAGACGATATGGACATAAAAATGTTGTTTGGCACAAGACAAATAAAACGGACCGTAAAAAATATCTCACAGAAATATTATGTTTTTTTTAATGTTTCCTAATGAGCTATGCCTTAAAGCTAATGGCAGTTGGCGATATCTTTACAAATAAGCTCTACCAAGGGAGGGAGCTTCATATAGTCATCCACATACAGACTGTTTCGCTGTTTCACAGCTCATTAGTGTGGCTATATATATATATATATATATATATATATATATATATATATATATATATACATATTGCTCCTGTTGTCAAGTGGAAATATAAATAAATGAACGACTAAGATAATAAAACGCGACAATCATTAAGATCAAACTGTAGCGCATTGGGAAAAAGAACAAATTAATCGAAAAAGGATTTTCAATAAACCTTATTATATATTATATACTAGCAGAACCTATTTAGTGTTACTAATAATATTTCTTTTGAAATAAGGAATGTCTGTCAGAGTCAAGACGAAAAATGTATTAAAACGTATTCGTTCTCTTTTTTACAACTTCAAAACGTTTCTCATTTAATATTATTAAAAGAAAACGCAACAACATTAAACCATTTTCATCGCCTATACATACTTTTTTATCTCATTATATTGGGGAACTCCAAACTCGACCATTGCCTTTTTTCCTTTTTATTGGAAGAATTTTGTTTCTTTTAGTCACTTTAAATAAGGCATATTGCTACTGAAACGTAATGGGCTACTGTGAAATAGGAGGCAACATGGTTGGGGATTTGGGCAGAAAGTTGCTAGTAACAGTATTTCTTCTTCACTGATAACAGTATTTATTTGTCACTAACCTTCATGCTAATAACAGTATTTCTTCCCGAATAATAACGGTATGACGTCATAAATGAGGTTAACCTTTTGGCTAGGAAAGAAAGTGTCGTATCTGTTATGATCGTGGGACGGCAAGTAAATGGAGTTTTCATAACTGGGATTAAAGCTAATAACAATATTTCCTCTTCACTTAAAACGGAATTTCTTCTCGAATAATACAGTATATCTTCATATGTGCCCTTCGTGCTAATAAATATTTCTTTTTTGTTAATAACAGTATTTTTTGGTTCAGATCAGTATTGATTGTTCACTAGCTTTAGTGTAAATACAGCATTTCTTCGAAAATAATAGGTCGTCATAACTGAACTTAATGCTAATGACAATTGTAATGAACAATTACGAATAACTTTCCCTATTTTGAATTATTTCCCCTTTGGAGAACTCTCCTGCTTTTACTAAACAATATAAATAGCAGCACTAATATTGTACCGACAATCTATGCCGAATAAAGCTTTCTAAAGTCACGCCTGTTCTTGTTTGTCATTACAACAATATTTATCCTCCACTTTCCTTATGCTAAGAAAACGTACTTTGTTTATTTATCTTTGAGATTTAACTGAATCATGGGTGTATTCTTCTCTGATGAAGGTCTGTGAAGAACTCAGAAGTTTGAAATGATATAAGGCAATAATGTAGTATAATTAACGGTCGAGAAATTATTAAAAAAAACAAAATAAATAAAACACTTTTTTGGAGGTAGTCACTAATTTCTGGCTTAAAAGACAGTAAAAAAAGGTCGCTAACCGGGGGTGATTACCAATCCAATTAGGATTTTTTTTTTTTTTTTTTTTTTTTTTTTTTTTTTTATTATTATTATTATTATTATTATTATTATTATTATTATTATTATTATTATCATCATCATCATCATCATCATCATCATCATCATCATCATCATCATCATCATCATCATCATCATCATCATCATCATCATCATCATCATCATCATCATCATCATCATCATCATCATCATCATCATCATCATCATCATCATCATCATCATCATCATATTAATACGATAGCGTGTGTGTTCGTGCGTCACGCTTCCGGCAAAAGCTATGCGCATGCGTGCCGCACCTAAATTTTGAAAAACATTCAAGTAGCCTGCGTTTAGAAATATTTACATGTGTTTCCCTCTGACGCAATTGTTAGCGAAGTAGTGTTTTTACTTCGGCCCGACTGGTTCGATCCCAACCAACCTCTGAGATTTTTATTCTACATTTCGAGGGGGAGGGGAAGAAATAATACATTTTTTTATCACCTGGGTAAAAACTACTTTTTTGTGTTGCTTAAAACTTAAAACTATTTCTTGTTTTTATGTTGGCGTTTTTAATGGCACTGTCTATTTAATTACGTTGACTGCTTAAAAAGTAGGGTATCGGCCAGTATTATTTTGTTGTTTTTTTTTTTGAACGGATGGCATATCAACCTTTTTTTAGTAGATATGCGCAATGTCCATCGTACACGAGTTACTATTTTAAACAATTATTTCACTCTTATCCAGAAGGGGGGGCTCATAATAAAGCAAGCGTAACTTACTAACAAATAGAGGGTTCTTTGTTACATTAGGACCCGTATTGAAAACATAATTTCGTGTAATTTACACGGGTTCCGCTAGTTGTTATTATTGTTATTATTATTATTAACAATTAAACATTAATTAATTACTAACAAAAAGAATCAGCTGCCATTTTTGATTGACGAATTCTGCTAAGTGAAAGAACAAAACAAATTTTGAAAGAAAATGAAGATTGAAACTTAAGATTTTCTTACGTTGGTTAAAAAGTTATTTGTTGTAACCCTCCTCTCCATTTTTCTGCTGTTAATTATAACAATACTACATCATTGCCTGATATAAAAATGGGTGCCGCTGTTTAATGGCGTATATATTCACATTAAAGTTTCATTCAAGTATCAAAATATGAACAAGGAATCTTTGGATTCACGCGGCGATAAAAACATTTGTCGCTCACAAAAGCAGAAGGACAATAAAAGATGGAGACTTTTCGAACGGACAAACACGGCTAACGAACCCGATTGAACGTCGTCGACGGTTGGCGTTTACCGTGCCCCGTTCCTGCACACCCCGCCGGTGCTCCTAGCAGATCTGTCGTTAAAAAGAAACGAATGATAATCAACATGCCGGACCGTGCCGGGTCCGCCCGACAATACATTCCCGCCTTTTCGAACACGCAATGCGACCACCCAGTGTCAGCCATTAGCGATTCTACCACAGAGATTTATTAGAAGTATCGGCGACTTTGACGGTCAGAAGTTTCAAGAGACGCGGACGACGACGTGCGGTTCGATCCGTCTGCAGCGTTTTTGTTTAAAAACGGCGCGCTTATTTCCTGTTCCTTTCTTCTCTCCATACACATCACGAATTGTAATATATATATGTATATATATATATATATATATATTTCTTTAAATATGTTTTATATGTATTTACAGACATGTGTTTCATGCTTACGCAATTTATTGAGTAGGGGATGATATATATTACCGGTCGAGCCTGCAGCCTGGTATTCAACCCCCTGTCCACCAACAATTACCATTAGAAGAAAGAGAATTAAATTCTATATAATATCAGGTCGGCGGACATACACAGTAAGCTAATCATAACAGTGTTCTACGGCGAGCCGGAACATGGCATTACGCTAACATTGATAGCCTATTATTAATTCACTTAAAGGCCCGATCATTGTTTTATTCAAATATTTTTTTTATTTTACCTACAGACACATGTGTGTCATGCTTAAGTAATCTTCAGTGTAGATGATAATTACTGCCTGTCGAAGGATTTATATATATATATATATATATATATATATATATATATATATATATATATATATATATATATATATAAAATATGAGACTAAAAGTATACTTTTAAAGAATTGAACCTCTAGTGAAATGATTTAGGCTTAATATACGAGATAGAGCAATTATAAAGATAAATGAGGGAAGAGAGACAAAGATGTGCGAATGACAAATCTATTTCATCTTCGATTTCCCAGACTGTTTTACTGTATCAAAAGTTTTCAGTGCAGCTAGACAGGCGAACGCTTAAAGCAGGTGTTGTAATACACTATTTTGTGACAGTCGGAGCTTCTAACCATTAGACTATTGTAGTAGGTGAAATCTTAATGTTTATATAAACGCCATGAGCATTAAAGTGTACTCAAATCGTTTTTAGGGAGAATGTTTCATTATCACAAATGATAGCTAGCGGATTCACTAACAACAATGCTGAACTCACGATCTCTTCAATGGAGTGTGAATAGTGTTTTGGGCAATTTGAACATTATTTTTTCACACCTCATTGAAGGCTTAAAAAAGGAAAATGTTTCCGAAAATTATATATTGAATATCTTAACAAGAAAGAAAAAGTTAAAAAGAAATTGGGATTTACCGTGACTCTAAAATCGTTCAAAACACTCAATACGAAATGTTAAGTGACATATTTTTTATTAATTTATTATTATTTACTTTTTCACTCACTTGTGGGCTAATGATTTGGAACCAACTAATTACACCTATATATATATATATATATATATATATATATATATATATATATATATATATATATTGTTTAAAACTGGAGTTGTGATTTTATTTTGAGAGAGAATTCTTCTGTTACAGCAAGGACTGAGACTATATTGATACTGCGACTGTGGTCAGAATTGAGCCACGACTTTGGACCAACACAACGTCCTGTGCAGTGAACGCACACAGCGGACGTTCATGCGGAAATTCTCTATGTTAGTGATGTGGACTTTGTTGCCCAAACTGAAGAGGTTATGCAGGTCATAATGGACTTCTTCTCTTGGCATGCACCACCTTTAGGCTCCCTATCATAATGGATTAAACAAAGGTAATGCTCACCATTCCACCAGAAATATAATATGTCGAACCCAACATCTTAATCAAGGGGTCGAGATTAATTGGAGTTGACTCATTTGTATATCTTGGCAGCACCTTCTCTCAAAATGGATCCCTTGAATCTGAAATACTTCTAATAATCGAGACGACTAGCAAAGTCTTCGATAAGCTTGAAAATGCGTGTGGACAGACAAAGCCATTACCATTAAACAAAAAACAAAATGTGTACGAATCGTGTGTCTTGTCTATTCCTCTGTATTCCTCAGAGACATGAACCGATATGGAAACTCCCAACAACGTCAATGGCCAGAGGTTACACTAAACATCATTCTTCTACAGCAGGTTGGGATGTCGAGCATATATGTGTTCGTTATACGTAGTCAGATGCGCTGGGCAGACATCTGGCTGGATGGAAGAGGATAAGCTCCCTAAACAACTATTATATGCGGAACTTAAACATGGCAAGCGCCCGAGACCCAAGACAAAGATGCGCTTTAAGGATATAGTCAGAAGTCAATCTGAAAATTACATAGATGAATGTGAAGACTGAGAGGTTTGCTTTGGAGCTATCGATTTGGCAAGCATATCTATGATGTCTGCAGAAAGTTTTAGGTAAAGTGCATAGAGTACTCCATTTTAAAAGTGCTTTACGGAAGCGGTCACTGCCGAATGGCCAAGAAAAAATTCAGCCCGACCATATGTGTGGTTCATGTAGCAGAGCTTGTCTATCATGGGCTGTACAACATGAGATATTATGGCAAGTACCAACAACGCGAATGTCAAACAAGGGTAGAGTATAGTTATGTTCAAACAGAAGCCAGTAGTCGAGCATGTCGTATCTGCAGCAAGACTTGTACAAATTAGTCGTGGCTGCTGATCCATCAACGTGCCCACAACAGGACATTGCAACCCTGTAGTGATGGCGTTCTACTGTAAAAAAAAAGTAGATATATAAAGTAAAGAGGGGTGTGTGGTTACAACGACAGAAACGTGTATATTAAAAGAAGTGAGACTTCCAACGTTTATTTTTTTATTTGTTTATTATTAAATATTTAAAAAGTTTATTTTCAAATTTTTTTTATATTTCTGTTACAAACCAACAAATGTCTGAAAAAAAGAACATACTCGACACACGTGTTACATAGAAATTTAAACACCAAACATGTTTTAAAATTTTAAATATTAAATAATAAACAAATATTTAAAAGTTAATAAAGGTTTGTATCCTCACTTCGTTATATATATATATGTGTGTGTGCGTGTGTGTGTGTGTGTGTAATTATTTTAATAGTAAATATTTAATTTCTATCTACGTTTTATCCTTGCGGGCTCATCAGTTTAGAGATAACCCCGAAACGAGAGTTGCTTGTTTATAACTACAAGTCCGACGCTAACCGATAAGGCCGGTGTGAATAGTCATACGAAAGTCATGCGAAATAAACTAATTTACGTCAGTAAGCGGACATTTTTATAAGTGGCAGAGAGTGTTCTACATAAGGAACGTTACAGTATAGCCAAGTTTGACGGCTGTATTAAATGTAGGATTAAATGGCCCAGCCAAACGAGGCTACAAATAATTATTTTAATAATAAATGTTTAATTATTATCTACATATGTATACGTTCCGTCCTTGCGGAATAATCAGTGTAGAGATAAAAATGTAACCATATATATATATATATATATATATATATATATATATATATATATATATATATATATATATATATATATACAGGGTGATTCATAAGTCACTTAGCTATTTATTTTTGAAATTCTAAAGTTAAAAAATACGGTAATAAAAAACAGAAAGTGTATTCAACAAATTCATTCATGGGAGTTTAAAATTACAGCAAATTTTCAAAATTTCCACCTTCGTTCTGCATGCATAGCTCCATTCTTTTTTGCAAGAAATTTACGACTCTTTGTAGCATATTTGATTGATTAATTTTAACAAACTCGGCAGTGATTTTTGATTTGAGGTCGTCATTGCCTTTCTGTTTAAAGTGTGGGAGATTCATCAAATCACCATGTATATATATATATATATATATATATATATATATATATATATATATATATATATATATATATATAGTACACGTATTGTATTAGTTTCTATAGATGTAAATCCGTTGAAACTGCAGTGCTCAATAACAGTAGAGCTGTTCTTAAGTATAACTTTTTATTCATACAAACATTATTGGTTACATATGTGCATACATATTTCGGTGGTACTCTTCACAGCGAGTCAACCTCTTCAGACCATATATATATATATATATATATATATATATATATATATATATATTAATATTTCGAGAACAGAATAGGTTTGCATAAAATATTTGTCGTCATAACTGCTACAAAACCTTGTATCTAGGATACTTATTCTAATTTTGATAAAAATCCATTATATGATTTTGATTCTAAAAAATGTCTTAAATTTAAGGTATAAACTTAAGAGGTCTTCAAAAAGGAATGAAATTCCGGGAATTTCGCTTAATTGGTGTATAATGACTATGGATCAAATTTAATGCAAATCTGAAATATTTGAATTTTCAAATGGGAGGTATTGCTATATTATGCCCCCTAAAACCCCATACTCCCAATAAATTTGAATTTTATGAATATTTATTTATTGTTGCACAATAACTAGTTACAATTTCACAAAAATCGGAGATATCTCAATTTCAACGAACAGTTTCCACCAACCTTTTACATCCTTTGCTGAAAGAAAATTACACTAAATATACTCCACATTACTATCTTATACGACTAGCAACTGTGTTATAAACTTCATAATGATGGGTTGATTAGTTTAGGATGAAATCCTGTACATATAAATATAGAAACATGGTAACAAAGTTTTATATATAAACATGTGTGTGCGTGCGGGCTTGCGCGTGCCACTGTTCTCTTTACTTGGAGTCGGCTTGGCGCTATCACCCGAAGTGTCTTGAAAGAGTCCGGCTCTCTTTCAACCGGTGATTCCCCGGTGTTCTCGTACGTCAAGCCGACGCCAGACGACAGCTTCGTCCCCGCCCGCCGCATTTCTGGGCACCATTTCTCGGACTTTGCTGGGGTTTACTTTCCGGTAAAAATAATAATAATAAACTATAGCACACACACACACAAAAAAAGAAATGAATAGTAAAAAAACTATAGAAAAAGAAAAAAAGACGAAAGAAGAAAATACTGTCTTGTCGCGAGTCACGCAACTCGGCACTGCCGGGCGCTGTTTGCCACGCGGTCGGCGCAAACGGGGAAAAATTGACTTCAAACAACATTAGCAGCGAATCAGGAATTAAAGGATAATATCGATATTACAAGGACATTTTTGTCTGCAAAAAGATACATACAATTAGAAAACTATACACACTCACACACATAGATATATTTATTTATATAAACATATATACAAACATACACATACACATATTTACGTTCTACATACTTGTTATTATATATGTATATTTATCAGAAACATTATTTTATACACACACACACACACACACACACACACACATATATATATATATATATATATATATATATATATATATATATATATATATATATATATATATATATATATATGCACACCTTTAAATTAGACCATATAGAAAGCCTTCAAATGAGCGAGCTATAAATACCAGTAGCTCAATAGTCGGTGTGCAGACAAAGCCCTCCAAAATAATTCAAACGCGGACAAAAGTCCACCAACGTAAAAATAAATTAATTTTCAAAAGAATAAAATGAAATAAAATGTTTATATTTATTTTTTAATTTTTTTTTTTATTTATTTTGTCCGTATTTTTTCTCGACAAAAATGTTCTTATTTCATTTTTAAACATTCTTGCTGTACTTTCTTAATAATGCATTCTTTTTAAAAAAATATGTATTGTATTACTCATTGGCCTTTTGGCTAAGATCAAAGTGTAGTATCTGTTCCGATGGATACCGCACCCCATAGACTGGTATTGTCTTGGCCTTCGGGGCTTGATTTACGCCGGTCTATGGGTCTGTCATGTGCAGTTCTAAGAGGTCCACCCTCCCAGACTTCGCCTCCCCTCTTTGGGGAGGAGTAAGTTTATTGCTAAGTGCCTGAGGCGCCTCTACCGGAGAATGGCGACGGGGCTGCCCAGACAATTTTTAATGGCCAGAGTGCTCACCTCTCGGACGCTGGCTTTTCAAACATCACTTTCCCGACCCGACCTTGGGTCACATCTTACTTGTGGAAGCAAGATAAAACTTGCCTTGTGCCTAACTCCTGGAGAGGAGTAAATAAATACTCATCTTTTGCGGAAACAAAAAACAACAATTATTTAAGAATGCAGATTGGGGGATCAGTTTTGCATATAATTTAAACATAAAATTTTACTTTTTAAGCGATTACATATGGTTTTACGACTTTGCTGGTCGGGCTCATAGCCATAAATTTTCAAATTCTCCATTAATTGAAAATTGATTTAATTAATGTCATAGGGAAAAAAGCATTAGGTTTAAAGAATTTACAACAGAAAAAAATACAACAAACATTAATTATTTCAGAGGATATATAGGCGTCTCGGTGTCCGGACAAACAGCCAGGGTAAAGGCGGCGTCAGCGAATAAAAAAACTTGTCCCCAAAACTGTGATCTTTCTGAGAGGCATCATAAAAATAATTTGAACGTTCCAAAGCGTTTGATAATGGGGGCATTTATAACGACAGCTAACATAACGAAAAAAGGGTGAAAAACAAATATGCAACAAATAAATGTTACGAGATAAGGTACTTTTCTATTAACCTGGATATGTTTATTTGTATTTTAACCTATTTTAAAGCGTTATTTTGTTCAAAACGACCCTGGTGTCTACCTGTTCAGTTAGAACGAAAAAAATAATGGCTTAAATTACAGAGTTTCGTAATCGCTCAAACCAAAGGAAAATTAATCAAAATACTGGTAAAAAAATTACATTTTTCCACGATTGGTGACATTTATAGGATGTGTTTCTTACACTATTTGTTTAACAAGTCAGTCATTTTAATTTTTTTTAATAGTTTAAAAAATGAATTAATTACTTCGTAATCCTTAGAAATCTGAAATGAGTTTAGAAGCATTTAAAGGGAGAATTCAGTTGGAATTTCTACTTCGTGCGCGACGGTCGTCCGAGGCCCAGCGAATAAGTTTCTTCGGGATGTAAAAATAAATAAATTATTGTTTAAATATATACATATCTTTTATGGTGCCCGGAAAACTCGTCACAGGAAAATTCGTAAACGGAAAATTCGTAAACGGAAAATTGGTAAATGGAAAATTCGTAAACGGAAAATTCGTCACTTTTGGCCAAGTAGGAAAATTCGGCAATTATCGAATAAATATCGATTGAAAATAGATTTTAGAACCGTTTTTACAGGAGATATACTTGTAAATACGAGGCTACCCACCTCCCCAGTGGAGAACATTTTTTCATATTATTTTTTTGGTACTTGTGCAGTTTACGAACCGGGCTATTTTTTAGATAAGATTTTCAAGTTGAATTAAATTTTTACGATATCTTTTGTTTATTAAATTGTTAGGTAAAAGTACAGAATAGTTACCCCCCCCCCTCACTCCATGTTAAGAATGGCTTTCTAAATAATGTTATTTCAACCCAGTTCGTAATTACGTTACGAAATTAAAGGTTTGGATCGGGTTATTTTTTACATAAAATTTTCAAGTTAAATTCAATTTTTACGATATCTTCCGTTTATTAAATCGTTACGTGAAAGTACAGAATAGTTAACAAAGCACCCCCCCCCATTCTCCTCATGTAAAAAATCGTTGTCTAAATAATGTTATTATTTCAAGCCTGGTTCGTAATTAAGTTACGAGATGAAATCCATCATAATTCATTTAAATTTATTCGTAAACAAGTCAGCCATTTTAATTGACAAAAACATCAATTACTTCGTGTGTTTGCAAAACTTGAAAGGAATTTATAAACTATCGAGTAACTGGCTTTAAATTCTTAGAAAATGTCCATGTATTTAAAAAAGCAAAATTGTTTTCTAACTAATTCAGTGTTTTTATTTCATCTTGCCTAAAACTTGTTTTAACTAACAACTTTATTTAATACTTAAAAAAGAAATTCTTCTTTCAAATAAATCGTTGTATGGTCGGAACAAAAAAATCAGAAAAATACAGCCAATTCATTGTCTGCCATTTTAGTTTTGAAACGATGGATTAACCACTTTTTCTCACAGTGATTTTGAAGTAAAAATTTAATTTAACTTGAAAATCTTATCTAAAAAATAGCCCGGTTCGTAAACTGCACAAGTACCAAAAAAATAATATGAAAAAATGTTCTCCACTGGGGAGGTGGGTAGCCTCGTATTTACAAGTATATCTCCTGTAAAAACGGTTCTAAAATCTATTTTCAATCGATATTTATTCGATAATTGCCGAATTTTCCTACTTGGCCAAAAGTGACGAATTTTCCGTTTACGAATTTTCCATTTACCAATTTTCCGTTTACCAATTTTCCGTTTACCAATTTTCCTGTGACGAGTTTTCCTAAATTCATCTTTTATATGTCCCATTTATAACCAGTAGTGTTGAAAACAAAAATTGGTTATAAACGAAATGATGGATGCTATCTGTTATTTCCATTTGAGGGGTATAAGTTTAGTCTCTGGGTGGGGGTTGTTAACTTCTATTTTATTGATGGTGTGTTAATAATATTAATATTTAGTGTATTTCAGAAAATTTATTAAATTCTTTATCTTATTTTATTTTATTCCACTCGTACGCGTACTTCCCTCCATGCGCACCCGAAAATAAACTTATATACACGTACGTGCATGAAACCACAAGCATGTCTATATACAACATCTGCACACATATGCGTATGCACGCACGTACATACATCTACACTCACATGTACGGGGGGTTATTAATTTTATTTTTTATTTTTTATTATTTATTTGTTGTGTTTTTGTTATGTTATTAATTTAATTTTTTATTTATTTTATTAATATTATTTTATATTTTCTATTTATTAATAATATGCACCTATACATACACACGCGCACCCGCACACACGTGCGTGTACATACACACGCATGTACACTCATCTTCATTTATACAGAGGTGGGCGAGTATTTGAGAATCTATTATATGGACTGTATGAAGCGGGGGGGGGGGGTTCTTAGGGGTCAACATTTTTTTCGTTCTGTGGGGTATCTGTATTCCTGGTAGTTTAAACGGGTTTCATGTATTTACCGTGATAGCAGGGTCACGTTGAGATGGGGTATCTGCTGATAAATGTATAAGCTCGGTAGATGGGGTTAGTTTTAGTATGGATGATGTGATTATCTGTGGTGAAAGGGTGGGGCGTTTATTGATGAATGTTTTATCTGTGATTAGGACTAGGTTGTATCAGGGTAGGCGGGGTTTATGTAGTCGCGTCCGTGGTGTGTGTAACATATATCTGGGGGGGGGGGTTGTACGTAAATAGAAAGATAGGAATTTTGTTATGGGTTTAAGGAGATTTTGGGGAGATTGGTTATGTTGTATGTTTTTAAGAAATTATTTTGTATGTTTTTAAGAAATTTCTTAAAAACACATACAATAATCCCAGAGATACACCGTTTTCTGTCATTGTTGACGCCATTCCCTATCGGGACGTGACTACAATCTTTTCAGCTTGCCGATGATTCCACTGGGCACAGAGATTTACTAAAGATGTCTAAATCTGCAATTTTGGATGAAACCGCGGTACATTGCTGAAATATGTAATATACAGTATATATATATATATATATATATATATATATATATATATATATATATATATATATATATATATATATATTGAGATTTCGCTTACTTTCAGCAGGTGTATAGCGTAGGGATTAGAAGCGCCGACTCTCAGTTCGACAGTCGAGTTTCCTGGCTTGAGGCACTTACTTGTCTGGCCGCACTGAAGAGCTGTGATACAGCGAAACAGTCTGTCAATGGATGACTATATGGCTCCCGTTTTGGGCAGAGCTCTCGTAATGAAATTGCCAACTGCCACTAGCTTTTAAGGCATTGTATATTAGGTAAAAGCAATTTGAGCTCTCAAGTATTGTATAATGTTTATATTGAATTTACATTGAGATTTCGCTTCCTTTCGTATATATATATATATATATATATATATATATATATATATATATATATATATATATATATATATATATATATATATGCATTTCTATTGTGTATGCTTAGACGTCATATGTTATTACAACAGATTACTAATCCGAATCTGGGCATTGAACTAAACGAATTATGATTTTTACATTATTTGTATAAACGTTTAAGTAGTTTCTTTCTAGCTTCATACGTAGTTAAGTATTTGACTCATGACCAATAACCGAGCATTTACGACAATTGAACGCTCAAATAGAATCATTTTTACCATAATTAGATTCCTAGTAAGATATCTCTCCTTGTAGTTTTAGCTCCACATGATCTCTTCTCTAGTCTCAAACCGGGAACCCTTCAGTGGCGTCTTCAATTTTCGAAATAACCAGAAGTCACAAGGAGACGTGTCTGGAGAGTAGGGAGGTTGGCGAACGACTGGAATTCCATATGTGGCCAATAAATGTTGGATCAATATGGATGAATGTGCAGGGGCGTTGTCGTGATGCAGTTACCAGTTTTCGCCGTCCACATATCTGGTCTTTTGCGCCGAACTGCGTTACTGAGACGGCGGAGAACATATTGATAGTACTCCTTCGTCACTGTTTGCCCTTCCGGTGCGTATTCGTGATGCACAATTCCACGGATATCAAAGAAGACAGTCTACATCACCTTGATTTTGCTTCGCACTTGTCGCGCTTTTTTTGGCCTTGGAGACTCGGGATGCTTCCATTGCGACGACTGTTATTTTGTACCCGTACATCCATCACTCATCTCCAGTTTTCACGGTGTTCAGAAACCCAGGATCAGTGTTGGCGGTTTCCTGTGCAACTTGAAAACGGAGGTCCTTTTCTTCCTGTGACATCAACTTGGGCACAAATTTCGCAGCCACTCTGTGCATGTTCAAATCATCACGCAAAATTGCATGTGAGGAATTTTTACTCACTCCGACCTCTTGGGTGATTTCTCGCACGGTTGAACGACGATCTTCAATCACCAAATGTCTCACTCTCTAAACAATAGCTGCACTTCGAGCAGTTTGGTATCTGCCAGAACGCTGGTCACTCTCCACCATTTTTGAATCGGTTGAACCACTCCTTAATTTGTGTTACACCCATCGCATCTTCTCCAAACACCTGCTGAATCTTACGAATTGTTTTGCTTTGAGAACACCAAGCTTTTGACAAAATCTGATGCAGTACATTTTCTCAACACGTTCAGTCATCTTTAGAGAATTGGTAATCCGACCAACATGCAGCGACTAACGCACAGGAAGGCGGTGATAAAATTAACACATGCACATGAAGGTGTCTTCCTTCACTGTGTAGATTGGCGCCGCCCTATCGTCCCTATTTCGCATGGAAAAAAATAAAGGTCAAATACTACTTAGACATGCCTCGTATTGTCCTGTACAGTTCGAGGAGGTCCACCTTCCAAGGCTTTGCCTTCTCTTTGAGAAGGGATTAGTTTATTGATAATCGCCTGAGTCACCCCTTGCGAGGAATGCTGACGGGGCTACCCAGGCATTTTTTTTGTAAGCCAGAGTGCGCTAACAGAGTGCGCTGGTTAACCTGACCTTGTGTTTAGCCTCCTTGAGAGGAAATAACTAAAAATACATTGACCTTGTGTCTAACCTCCTGGAAGTTAATAACTTGGCTAGGATCATGTTTGTTCAATTTCAGGAGGCTTTTCTCCTGGGCATTATCTCTTCATTTTTGGTGAGGGTGTATTTTTCGCCTTTTCTATGACGCCGCCTTATTCGTGAAGGAATGCTGAATGGAATGATCAAGCTATTTTTACATAACGTCCCTTTCCGGGAAGCTAGTACCATTAAGATCTGTTCTTATGTCTAACCGTGCTTTTTGGAGCGACAAGTTAAATAATCCTTTAAGCATTACATTCTTTTTTCAGATGGAATGATAACGCGGATAAATAGGTTATTTTTGTTCCCTTCTGGTGGAGCTGGATTCTGTACATTAAAACCCGACATTGTGTCTAAATTAGCAATCGTGTGGAGGGATGACATTCCAATGTGATGCCCTTGTACCAGACTGGGCCAAACTCAAATATTTCCCTATTTATCTCAGTTTTGTTTCATCTCCCAATCCACCTCTCTATCTACTCCCGTCCCTACTCCCTGCCAACGTCAACAACGCCCACTCGACAGCCGCTATACAGCACACACACACACACACACACACACACACACACAAGGCTCGATTCCCGTTCGGCCATCTTTTAATTTGTAGTTGATTCCCATACCGGAAGTCAGGACCGGAAGCGGAGAATCCGTTTGAAGTTTTCGCCGACGTTTGACAAAAAAGAAGAAAGAAATATGGGTAATAAGTAAAATAGGGATGTTGCTTGGCAACAGGAAGTGACGTTATTCGCTCGCTTTGACGTGGTGAAGCGGTGGGGGGGGGAGAAAAAACTCGAAAAATCAATTGAGGACAAAGTCAAAACGATTTGAAAGACTTTCTGTAAACATGGGCAAAAGTTTCGTAAAATTAAATAAAATTAATTTCCACAAAAGCAAACGCAAATAACAAAATAAAGAAATCGTGGAAATTAACATGAAGATAAAATAAATCGTAATTATAATAATGATAACTTCTGAAGGAAAAAGTTGGAAGTGATGAAGGTGATGAAAAGAAAAAAACGATAACAACAAAAATAAATAATAATAATAATAATAATAATAATAATAATAATAATAATAATAATAATAATAATAATAATAATAATATTATTAATCCGTTATAATAATAATAAGGTATTTGGCGACGTGTGAACGAACGAACGAACGTCGATTACAATAACAAAAACAATAATATTTTTTTTTTAAGATCCTTCAGTGAAGATGGTTATTAATTCCCAAGTAATTTGGCGACTTGTTGTTTATAGTCGATCGCTCACTATTTAAATTGTTGCAGCTGGTAAGTTATTTGATTTAATTTCAAAGCGTCTTCGTTTATTAGAGAAAAAAAGAATGTAATAATAGTTGTAGTAGGAATAATGATAATCATAGTGATGGTGATGATGATAATGATAATAATAACAATTATTCAAGCCGCGTATCAACTGGTATAGGGTGTTGATAATCTCCAGCAAGCCATAGCGAACACAACATCTCTAAGGATAGCAAATACCTGATGGAATGCAAAGCCAGTTGTAAATACCAGGTTCAAATCTGCCGGGGTTTAACTGCGTTTTATGGCCAAGATTGAGTCGTCAACCTTGGATAGCAACTCTCCTAGACATGGTATCTCAATAAAAATATTAGGGAAGGAAAACTTTACACAAACCATTCCTCGTATTATTTCAATATGAGTGTTCACAATTATCAAACCGAAAACGACGTATGTGGGTCCAGAATGTCAAGTATAGACCCTACGTCCGGCGGGCGAACGAACGAGGCTTCCCAAGTCGTCATCCAGCTAAACCCTCGAAACGCTAACACTAAAACTAGAACTAATTGGATTACGGTCTTAAATAGAATTGTTATGAAATGTTACTTGAAGAGGGATCCTCCTAAGAGACAATATAGACAACGAATGCACCGAAGCTGGAATGAGCTAGGCCTGTTTGAACTATCAGAACCGAAACTTGCAGGATAAGCCCGGGTGATTAAAACTAATGAATGGTTATTTGCCATTGAAATTAAAGAACTAAAAAGAGAAATTGAGAGTGAAGACTTAGACGAGTTTGGGGAGATAAATAAACTTGATGTAGTTGAAGAAAAGTCCAGGGTAGAAACAATAACAAACACTGAAAGCGAAAATATTGTAACTGATGGTAATCAGGCTGTTTCCACAGATGCAATCGTAAAACATATGATAGAATATGGAATGACAGAAGAAGATATTGATATTTTCAGATTGTTAGAGGAGAAACTAAGAACTGGCAATTTAGAACAGACGCAGAACTTGGGATTTGTCAATAGGAAAAGGCGTAAATCTGTCACCACCAACTGCCATTTTGATTAGTAAATAATCTTGATCAGTGTAATACGGTTATTAAAGATGATGCTAATACTGTATCAAATCTACTCGGAGTAAAAAGAATGGAAAAAAGAATAGGAAAAAAGCCCTGATGGAAGAAACGTTTAAATGGGCAGATAAAACAACTTAGAAAGGATTTAAGTAAAGTGCAAACTGTCGAAAATGGCAAACTCGAAAGTCAGTACGCTTGTGAAAGACTAATCTGTAAATTTTACATGCACCAAAAAGGTTTCAAGTGTGTAATTGAAGAACTGAAACAGCGCGTCGTAGCTAAAACCGCTAAAGTTAAACGTTACAGCGACAGAATTGTAGAACAACCAGAAACTCCTTTTTGAACAACTAGTAGGAATTGAAAGAGGGGATTATATTGACCAATCTAGTGCATTCTGGAAAGGCATTTGAGAAAAAGAAGTAAAGCATCAAGATGATGCAGCATGGTTCAAAGATATTAAAAGGGATGTGTCATCTAGAGTAGAAGAACAAACGAATATAACAGTCACCGAGATGTTGAAGGAGAGGGTTAAAAAGCTTTCAAATTGGAAAGCAGGTTGACCTGACGGAGTCCAGGGATGCATGTTTAAAAACATTTTGGCTCTTCACCCACGTCTTGCAGAAATGATAAATGGCTGTTTTACGACAGGTAGATCTCCTGAATGGCTAACAAAAGGTTAAACAGCCTTGATAGTAAAATATGAAACAAAAGGGGTTGAAGTGACAAGCTTTAGATCAATCACTTGCCTCTCAGTTATGTGGATACTTTTCACTGGCATATTGGCTGAAAGTATTTATGGTCATTTGGACCAAGAGAATTTGCAACCTTAAGAACAGAAAGGTTGCCGAAAAAGATCACATGGCACCAAAGATCAGCTTCTGATCGATAAAATGATCCTGCGAAACTTCAAACGAAGAACTACTAACCTTGCGATGGGGTGGGTGGATTATAAGAAAGCATTTGACATGGTCCCTCATTCATGGATACACACATGCTTGGAGATTTTTGGAATAGCTCTCAACATTAAAACAGTTTTAAAGAATAGCAGAGGGTGTTGCATTAGGTAAAGTAAAAATCAATAGAGGGTTTTTTCAGGACGATAGTCTTTCCCCTTTGCTTTTTGTAATTAGTTTTATCCCAATGAAACTTCTCTTACATAATGTGAAGACGGGATATTGACTTGGAATTTTTTATAGTCAATAACTTACTATTCATGTATGACCTAAAGGTTCTTTTGAAAGAATGAAACTCAACTTGATACCCTAATGAATTCGGTTAAATTATTTAATGACCGCATACGAATAGAATTTGACATCACTGAATGTGGCATCCTTGTTGAAAAAAAGGGATAAAATTGTCCACTCAGATGACATTGAACTCCCAACAAAAAATTTGATAAAGAATGTAGACGGTGAAAGGGGCTACAAATACTTGGGAATACCGGAGGCAGATAAGATTAAAAACAAGGAAATGAAAAACCAGGTCACAGCTGAGTATAACAGAAGAGTAAGGATTATTCTTAAATCACAGCTCCACAGCCGAAATACAATCTATGCTATCAATGCCAGAGCAGTAGCTATCATTCGATATACTGCCGGTATTCTAAACTGGAATGTAGATGAACTAAAATGTTTGGATATCAAAAACATGGAAAATGTTTACAATTTATGGGCTTTTGCAAGGAAAGGAGATGCGGATCAATTGTATCTACCTAGAAAAGAGAGATAGTCGAAGTCTACTTAGTGTTGAGAGGTGTTGAAGAAGGTTGTCTATATAAATATATTTCTGAAAGTATTGAGGTTCTTCTTCGTGAAGTGAAAAGAGAGGAAATACTAAGAAAGAAACTACAACTTGGAATACAGTGTATTATTAAAGGACACTGCATTTAGAGATAATGACAGCTGGAATTGGTTGGTGAGTGGGATATCAAAAGATCTACTGAGAGCACATTAATTGCGGCCCAGCAACAAGCTACCCGCACTAGGTCTATCAAACATTACATTGACAAAACTGCATAATCATTGATATGCAGATTGTGTAATGAAAGTGACGAAACCTTAATGCATATTGAATCTGAATGCTCAATGCTAGCACAACATCAGTATCAAAAATAGAGTCACAATAAAGTCGCTCAGGTACTACACTGGAATATATGCAAACTTTATGAATTCGACCCCAATGAGAAGTTATATAAGCATAAGCCAGAAGTAATACAGGAGAACGACAATGTCAAACTTCTTTGGGACACGTGCATACAAACTGATAAGGTTCTTGAACATTCAAAACCCGACTTAATCTTTTTAAATAAAAACAAGAGCACTTGCTTAATCATTAATATAGCCTGACCCTTCGATATCATAGTGCAGGAGAAAGAACACGAAAAAAATATCAAGATCTAAAATGGGAATTAGTTAGACGATGAAAATATAAAGAAGTAAGGGTGATTCCCGTTGTAATTTGAACGCTTTGAACCATGGCGAAAAGTCATCATATATGGCTTAAACTAATTGTCGAGACAATTTCTTTTCCAATTCTGCAAATAAGGAACAGAGTAAGTGTTAAGGTACAGCTTGAATGTATAAAGTCAAGAGAATCGACTTGATGTTTACAAAAGAAAGGTTTAACTAAAAACATCAAAAGGTTGAGACTACTATGAAATAATAATAATAATAATAATAATAATAATAATAATAATAATAATAATAATAATAATAATAATAATAATAATAATAATAATAATTTGAACATGCAGACAAAAGGAACAGACACAAACCGGAGCTAATAGAGAAAAAAATACACACACACAAAATGATCTGAGATTAGCAAAACTGACAAGCTAATTCAAACAAGAATAACAATCAACAACCTACCAAATTGTAGATTTAACCGATACATCTGATCACAGGGTTAAGATCAAAGAGGCCGGAAAACAAAGCAAATAGATGGAACTAGTCAGAAAGCCGAAAGTAATATCGAACACAAAAACATATTTTAATACAGATAATTTTAGGAGCACTAGGAACAGTTCAAGAAAAATCCGGAAAAGAGGTAGGAGAAATTGGAATCAAAATCTCAGAGTGCGGTAACCGACCGTCATAACAGCCCTAACACCGGCGAAGCACGAATAAGTTCAAAAAGAAATATGGATAACACATAAACACATTGCACGAATCTAAGAGAACTGAAACTGCCAGAATTTCCTTAATCGGATAAATGGTATCACACAAAATGGCCGTGAAAGATCAAGGAGGATAGAAAAATTGACGATGGAGAGTAACAACGAGACTTCTACTGTTTAATCCTGTTAAATCCTGTTTAATCCTTGAACACCTTAGAGACCAACACAGTTTCTTTCTTTCTGTGCATATCGTCATTTTCTCCGTCTCCGCCGACCGCATCTTCTCCACGAATCCTTGCTAGACATTACGACACCATTTCACAGCACGCTAACAATGACTGCCCGTTACAACAACATCACCAACATCTGCAGTTTTTTCTTTGATCAACCAAAGTTCTACAGCAGCTACGTAAAAAGCAACAGTTCCCGGTTAAAAGATCAAAAGACACTTCGGCCAGGATTAACCGTCATTATCACAGCAGCCATGAACTGATTTATGCATGAGCATCGTCACCCAAAAGGACAGTTCGGCTAAGATAACCATCACCACCATCCTACGGTAATGATCCATTATCTTTGCCATTATCGTATTTATGTCCGTGTCTCTTTTCTTAGTTCTAAGATCGATCAAAAGGATCGGCCCCTACAATAGATCTGCGGGTAACTTACTTTACGAATCGTATCAGCTCTGTTATATTTACTACGTCTCTCTCTATTACTTTCAACTTCTCTCACTGTATGTTGTTTGCGCCTACCCTCGATTTTACTTCATACATCGTCTATAACTCTCGTTTCCGTCATTTTCTCTCACTTTATTGACAGTTAGAGATAAACATTTTAACCTTCCTCATACTCATACCCTTCTCTTGCTATATTGACGAAGAAAGGCGGTGAAAAGAGTAGTAATACTATTTAAGCCGTAGTTGCAGAAGAAAGGGAGGGAGAGAATGAGAGCGGAAAAAAGAGAGAAAGAGTGGAGAGAAAGAGTGAGAGAAAAGGAGAAAGAATAGATATAGCGATTGATTTTACTTAATAACGAGGGATAATGGAAGACAATCTCCGTGATTGTATGTACCAAATTGACTTTCCGTCACTAAACCAATTGATTAAATTGATCGGTAAAATGACCCCATAAAATTATTCATTGATATTTTATGGTTGACATCTTTCTTTCCGATAATATCTGTATTTCAAAGCCCCATATTTGTTGTCAGTTGCTGAATTAAAATCCTATTATAGAATGAAAAATAAATTGCATTTTAATTCAATTCTTCCATATCAAGTGTCGGGCCTTATATCGCTTTCATTAGGTGTTGACTCCTCGAAAATTGACAGACCCGATGCAATTGAGATAAATTAATAATTAAATGAATAGTAATACTAAAACAACAACTACTGCTACTACTACTACTACTACTACTACTACTACTACTACTACTACTAATAATAATAATAATAATAATAATAATAATAATAATAATAATAATAATAATAATAAAGAAAAAACAACAAACCAAAGACTCAGATGAAGAAATGAACCACAACAGAGAATAATGAAGTGTTACTACAGAAGCAACCACAAATTCACAGACTTTCGGAAGCGAATAAAAAATATATTGGACATGACTACGTAAGCCCATACAACGGAACAAAGGATTGTAGATTAGCAAGACATATCCTAAAGAGGGGTTGGTTCTCAGAGCTAGAACTAATAGAAATCCAACGTGAGATAAGTGATATAACAGTTCAGGAAACACTACCCAGAGAAACCCCATACGTAGAAGACTGGCAAACATAAACACTGAAACCGCAGAGACCGAAAACTACGAAATCACTTAACTCACTGAAGAAAGAAGCATCAGAAGCTGAAAACTCAAACGATTTATGAACGAGGACAAAACAAAACTCCCATCCCTAAGGAACGAAGATTGGAAGAAATTTAAATTAGAAACAGAAAGAGTAAACAAACTCTTCACACACATTTCAACAGATACTATAAAAGACCTACAAACTTAATATTTGAAGGGGATAAATGTGTAAGTACGAAATTAAAAATGTAAACAGAAACTGGTCAAAAGAATGGATCGGCAAAGCCTGTATGGGAAATCAGATTAGAAACCAAAATCATCTAACTTCGAAATAAAGTAAAAACTATAAATAAGATGAAAGAGACTAGGATACGATGAAATACTGAATAAGAAACATGAAGAAATAAAACAAAGAGTACAGAAAAAGAGGGAAGATTGAGACGATACAAATACAAAACTGAACATTACAAACAAAACAGGACCTTTGAAAACGATGAAAGCCAGTTTTATGAAAACGTAAACCGAATCCGACAGAAACGAACAACTTCTGGAGGAAGATAAGGGGGAAACCACAAATCCACAACAGAAATGCCAAATTGATGAAAAACATGAAACAAGAACTTCAGAAAATTGAAGAAAGAACAGAAACAGAAATTAATGAAGAAACGACCCTAAGAAAAAATTGCAAACTGGAATGCGCCAGGCAACCAGGAAATACATACACACTGATTTAAAAAATTCATAACCCTACATTAAAGGCTAATGCAAAACCTGACAAGATGTATTCACAAAACATACGCACCAGAATGGATGATCAAAGACGCCGAAAATGGAACGATCCCAATTAAGTAGAGATCAATAATTTGTTTACAAACAAAGTGGAAAATCCTAACGGCTCAACTAATTGAACAGATTTACCACTTCCTTAACAATTGTGGACTACTTCTCAAGGAACAAAAAGGATGAGAGAAGACAGGGACGCATGACTTTTTATACATAGATCGAAAGGTCGTGAAAGATGTAAAAAGCAGTAAAAAGAACATAGTCAGAGCATGGATTGACTACATGGCAGGAGCCTTCAAGCATACATTTAGCGAATATTTGGGAAAGGTTTAAGAAGATGGAGAGATCAAAAAAGAGATTACTAACATGACATTCACTGGAAGGTGCGGAGAGTACTGGTGTATAGGAGAGGCTTATTGCCATACAAATCCTAAAGTAGACCAATGGTTGGTCCAAGACAGAAATAATTGTAATCGGCAGTTACGATAACGTAAAATCATTGCAATAGTTATCGAAAGAGGTGGTGAGCACTGGACACCTTGGATACTTGTTGTCACTCAGACTACAAAGAGCACAATGTCAGTGCGCAATTACTGGTTATTACTTGTATGAAAACGCCTAGTGAGATAATAATAATAATAATAATAATAATAATAATAATAATAATAATAATAATAATAATAATAATAATAATAATGATAATAATAATAATAATGAGACGGAAAAACGAAGCAAATAAGGAACTGAAAGGAATATGGAGCATGAAGAAAATCAGTATAATACCAATACTCATACGAGCACTAGGAACAATCCCCAAAAAACCTGGAGAAAAGACTGAGAGAAATTGGAATGAAAGGGGCCATCGAAACTATACAAAGGACGGCAATGATCAAAACAGCTGCAATCTTAAGGAAAATCCTTGAATGCGGAAACTAACCCGCATAAGCTACAAAGGGTAACCAGTCACAAAGAATTTAAATACCAC
Source organism: Sepiola atlantica (assembly GCA_963556195.1). Taxonomy (NCBI): domain Eukaryota; kingdom Metazoa; phylum Mollusca; class Cephalopoda; order Sepiida; family Sepiolidae; genus Sepiola; species Sepiola atlantica. The sequence goes on along the minus strand of OY744522.1, from coordinate 59,560,098 downwards.
TTATATTATATTTTTAATTTTAATCTATTATCTTATTTAATGGTATTTAATTCTATATTTTCTATTAAATTGTTGATTCTTTACAAACCCATCCATTCACTGTCGAGGTCCCCAGATGCCAGAACACTTTATACCCTAATAGCTTCTTTCCTCGTACTACTAGCACTTGGAATTTCTTCAATGATCCCTGTTTCCCTAACTAGCGACATGCAGAAATTTAAATGTAATGTAAAAAAACATCTCGCTGCTCAACTCCCCACTTAGGATGCCCCTATAAATCTGGTCTTCTAATTTACAGTAGTCTCTTACGTCTCAGCTCAGTAGCAATGTGCCTTGCTTTAGATGAATTAAACTAATAAAATCCCGTTGACTTTGTAAGTCAACGTACACACGTTCATTTTGTTGTCATTACCGTTGAGCAAATGATTTCTTTAGCTAACGGATTCCTTACAAGTCGATAAAAAACTCATATTAAAAACTCCCACGTTGTGTTGCATTGTACTACTCTTGCCTGGACCGCGGCAGTATGCGTTTTGTACACTCTTCCCGATACGAGCCGTGGCTTTACTCGTTTTGTATACTCGTCCCTGAAAAGGCCGTGGCAGTTCACATTTAATACACGTCATTTTTAAAACATCATAAATCCCATAGTTCATATATTGTTTGCATACCTTAGATTTCTCCCTCGCCGTGTAGAGGGTCGTGTCGTCTAGTGGATGACTTCTTTCTTCTTTTCGTTCCTGCCGTCAACCACGCCGTCCGTTGTCTGCAACAAAACTCCACGATCGACTCATCAAACTCAATCTATTTACTTTCAATTCTTTTTATTACAAGCGTTTGTTATATCAGCTGGGCGTCATTCACTACGTTGAGAGAGAGAGAGAGAGAGAGAGCAAATCACTACTTTATCGTAGTTAGTTAACAGTTATTTTCTTAACCATTTATAGAGGGGAAAAGGATATCTCTCGCTTGTATTTTCTAGGGGAAATATTTCCCTTAAATCAAATTGCTGACTACATCAAAATCATGTCTGATAGGTTCGCCTTCAAAACCCAGACTGACGAAACTCGCTTCTCACGAAAAACGAGTGACGTCACGGATCTCTCTGTTTCCCACGCAACGGCCCGTGACGTCACAGCCTTTCGCAGGTGCACACTGACCCTTTATCTGGGGTCCCGTCACACGGTGAACTTGTCACGTCTGTGATTTCTGACTGTGAGAACAGGCCCTATTCTGTACTCGACTGTCAGGTCCACTTCGCGTTTATTCGCGCAAGTCAAACCAACAATTTCCAACAGATACGTCCATGCCCATTATCCAACAGTTGCAGTTTAGCGAGTTTGGCTCTTTTTGTTTCTGTGTATGTGTTTACAGGAATGTGGTGTCAATGAAAATACATTCGATTTTATGTAGTATACTGTTTAGCTTAAATGTTTTGCTATTCGACAGGAGAATGTGTTTTGTCTAATAGTTAGTTTGTGACTATTAAATCTGAATCTAAACAGGGAGTTTGTTTCAAGTATGTATCCGCTATTTTACACATTAATTGCAATGATGTAGACTATAACATTGGGAATATCATAGGTAAACTATGGCGGTTATATTTTGGGACTGTCATTATATGTTGGCACACTTAACATCACGACATATTACAGGTATTTCATTTACCTCCTCTTTATTCCCTTTCACAAAATGTCACTTTCACGACCTGCCTCCCAGATCGTGAGGATCAGCAAGCCTAACTTTTAAAAAATCTATTACTGACTACAATACTTGAGGATTGCGTGACGAAGATCCATAGCCACTCGGGAACGCTGATCACCTTGTCATATTGGTAGACGTCACCCTTAACTGTTGACTCCAAGTTGAGGAGCCGTTGCTCAAAATGACGAGATACTTCAAAAGGGCTGATTGGAAATCCATCAGAGAACACATCAGAGATGCTCCTTCTCTTCCTGTTGAACAGTTCGCAAATGAGCTAATTGAACGTATAAAAGCAGCTATTGAAGCACATGTTCCTACGCGAAAGTTCCACTCTCCCTGATTATCAAATCAATATGTGCTGCTGCTGTTGCGCAAAAGCAGCATGCATTCCGACGATAAAACTGCCATAAGTCAAGTACAACTGGACAAAAATTCATAAAAGCTAAAAATCATTCTAAGAGTGAAATAGCCGCAGCGAAGAGAAGGCATACCGAAATGACCAGACAATGCATTGAGTCGCAGAAATTAGAAACTCGCGATTATCTAACAACCATGAAGCTGCTTGCACTGCAACCGAGAAGGTTGAATATCTTGCACGGTGGTTCTCTTCAAACTCCACCTTAGACCACTCTAACAACTAACTTCCAAATTTCCCTTTCCGGACAGAAGCCACAAGCGATGATCTGAAAATAACCCTTTCTCGTATCGGCGATATCTTAAAGACATTAGACGCTTCAAGGGCGTTTGGGTTTGGGCTTATCTCTGCTATACAAATAAAGAAATTTTCATGCAAATTAAATCACCGGTATTACTGGACACATATTTAATATAATCAAGTTTTGCTTAAACAAGAGAAAAATCCAGATTATCCTCGATGGTCTTACATCAAACGAACATGATATTAATGCGGGTATAGATCAGAAGTCAATCCTTGAACCTTTATTATTCCTGATATTCTTAAACGACCTCCTTGATGAAATTGCGTACGAGATGGGTATATTTACTGATAGCATTACGCTCTATAACAGACATGTGGGAAAAATAATGTACACATATCTAAGGTAATAGATGAAACCTTAGAAAATAACCTTCAGTGGAATGGGAGCATAAATGGATGGTAACATTTAATGCAAGTAAGACTAAGCTTCCTTCCTTTAACAATTACAAGCAACCTTCTCACCCACCAATTGCCATGGCTAGCAACACTCTATATGAGAGTTCATCATTCAAACTCCTCGGCCTAACATTCACGGGCAACATGAATTGGAATAAATAAGTACAAGGCATTGCAAAGGCTGCTGCAAAGAAGGTGGGGCCAATCTACCTCGCTGGAAAGCTACTCACACCTGCCAGTATCTTGTATCTCTACAACGTCACTATTCGCTTACGCATAGAGTATTGTTGCCACATCTGGTCTGGTGCACCAACCACTAGTCTCTCTCTCTCTCTCTCTCTATCTCTCTCTCTCTCTTAGACAGGGTAAAAAATATTCAATCTAATAGGTCATGCACCATCAACCAAGCTCCAGCCTCTGTCCAAACGCCGTAATGTTGCATCACTGTGCTCTGGAATGTGCTCTGACGAACTCGTAGCACGTGCCCCCCTTCGACGTCAGTACCCCCGACTTACCCGACAAGCAGCAAAATCCCACCCCTGCACTGTAGACGTTCTAGATGTCGAAAGCTTTCTACTCTGACAGTTGTTTACCTCAAACTGCTAGAATTCGGAATTCCTTTACTGTTTCTTGTTTCCCTTACTGTACTAACATGAAGAAATTAAATGTAATGCGAACAGACATCTCGCTACTCAACTCCATACATAGTGACCTTGTAAGCATTGTCCCTAATAGTAGCAACTTACGTTCGAGTGGCGATGCGCCTTGTTTTTGGTGAATAAGAATACGTATAAAAAATGGGGATAGGAGAATTAATAATGTTTTTGCGTTGTACTAGTTCTGTTTTGCATATATCTGCAGGGTTTAATGGTAGTGGATTGTAAGAACTGTGTCTTGAAGTTGTAGTTCTGCTTCAGTTATATATTTATTAGTTAGTGTCCATTATAGTAATTTATGCACCTTTATCAGCTGGTAGTTTAGGTTCATATTTTTAGGCTTTATATCAAGATAATGGCTGAATCCTTAGAAAATGACCTTCAGTGTTGTGGAATGTGTTCATAAATGTATGGTAACATTTAATGCTACTAAGACAAAGCTCATTTCCCTTAAAGGTTGCCAAAAAACTTTTCGGCCATCGATTGCCATGGCTAATAGAACCCTAACATTCAGACTCCTTGGCCAAACATTAACAGGTAACATGAATTGAAATAAAACTATAGAAGACATTGCCAACGATGCTGAAAGTAGAGTGTGCTCCCTCTATCGTGCTACAAAACTTCTCACATCTGTCAGTATCCTATATCTCTACAAATACACAATTCGCCAATGTATGGAGTATTATTGTCAAATCTGGGCTAGTGCACCTACCACTAGTCTCTCTCTCTCTCTCTCTCTCTCTCTCTCTCTCTCTCCCTCTCTCTCAGACAGGATCCAAAAAGAGCCTTTAATCTCAAAGGTCTCACACTATCTACAACACTCCAGCCCATGTCCTATTTCTGCAATGTTGCATCACTGTGCTAGTTTCACAAGTACTTTAATGGAATTGCTCAGATGAACTTGCTGCACTTGTCCCCCATCGGCGTAAATACCCCGACCGGCCCGTAATTCAGCAAAATCCCACCACTTCAATGTATAAGTACCCAGATGCCGAAAGGCTTTTTACCTTACTAATTTCTTTTCTCCAATCGTGTGCCTTTGGAATTCCCTCTCTACTCTATGTTTTCTAACTGTATCAACATACAGAAATTTTAATGTAATATGAATAAACATCTCGCTGCACAACTCCCCTTTTAGGATTCTCCTGTGGGTACGGCCCTAATTCGCAGTAGCCCATACGTCTCAGTAGAAATGTGCTTTGTTTAAGGTCAACTAATATATTACGTTCGTACGTTCCTTTGAAGAAAGGTGTATTGACTTAATAACATATTGATCAATTTGTGTGTAATCTTGACTTGGGTGGGGACCACTTTTTCTGCTGGCACAAAATTTAGCTAAGACGTGTGTATTCTAGTTGTGTGTCATTGTGTTATTATGGTCTGAAAAATATTTTTTTCAATTTAATTCTTCGGATATACGTTTCCATATCGAAACAAAGAACTATTATGTTCAGATCTTGTGTATGACCGAAATATCGATTTTAATTAAATAAAGAAAACTCATCTTCATTTAGATTGTAGTCTGATAGGTTTATAATGGGATTGTTGGGTGTGGTACGTTTTGAATTTTCTGGTTGCATTTGATAGGCAAAATAAACTTTTTTAAGTTTTTCAAGACAGAATCTTTTTCGGTAAGTAAATTGAGTTTATCGTTATTATTATGAAGAAATTTTGGAAATGCTTATGGTATATAGAAGTTAGAATTCGCGATACTCAATATACAGCGGATGTATGGATTGTATTTTAGATATAATGTTTCCCTTGGATACGCTATTTTGGAAGAATCCTTTACTTTTTAATATGCGATTTGAATGCTAGATTTCTTACTCGAACAGAGGTAGGGTTGTATATATTTTCTGCTTTGCGTTTATAGGAAGTGTTCATGCTATATTGAAAATTATTTTAGCCTTTGGGTATGTCGTATATATATATATATTTGGGTATGTTGTATATATATATATATATATATATATATATATATATATATATATATATATATATATATATATATATATATATATATAGTCATCCTAAGACACTGTTTCGCTATATCACAGCTCTTTGGTGTAGCTAGACTAGCACATTTCCCAGGCCAGGGGTCGTATCTTCAACCGTCTAATTGATAATTGGCAGCCTTTACCACTAGGCAACGGGAAAAGCGCTCGTAAATGATATCTACAATGTATTTTTTAAATAAACAGTGACAACCGCTTTACAGTGCTCATTTTGTTTATTTACAAAGAACTTTGCATTAAGCTATGAAGCAGCAGGCGACATCACTTAACGACAGTGCCCGACCAGAGAAGGGGGCTTATATAGTCATCTAAAGAGGGACTGTTTCGCTGTATCACAGTTCTTCAGTGCGACTAGACAAGTACCACTCACAAGCCAAGAATCAAAAGATAGATAGATAGATAGATAGATAGATAGATAGATAGATAGATAGATAGATAGATAGATAGATAGATAGATAGATAGAATTGAAAATATTAATAAAATAAAGTGATTTTAAAAGTGACTATTTTCTCAAGAGTATTGTGTTGTGTTGTTGAATATGACAGACAACCTATGTCTGGATATTCATTGTGTAAATATATACACACGCATATATATATATATATATATATATATATATATATATATATATATATATATATATATATGTATGTATGTGTGTGTGTGTGTGTATATATATATATATATATATATATATATATATATATATATACGGAGAAAGAGAGAGAGTGTAAATGAGTAGAAATAAATGAATTTATAAGATTATTTATTACAGTTCCAAGAACTCAAGATCAACTAGTTACGCGTACGATCGTTTCCGATGCGTGTATAAATGTGTTTTATTCATTTCTATTTATACATGAATTCCAATATGTCTCTTATATATATATATATATATATATATAATGTATATATATATATATACATTATATATATATATATATATATATATATATATATATATGTGTGTGTGTGTGTGTGTGTGTGTATGTGTGTGTAAAATTAGTTGTAGAAAACGCCTTCAGAGTACTCAATTAATTTGAAAAACAAACAACTAAGAGCGTAATATTTATTTATATAGCGTTGCCCGGGTCCATAAAAAAACAAAATAGAAGAGGTTAAAAAGGGTGGGTAACATAAATATATTAAAACTCTTATATATCTACCTCTATCATTCTGTCTCTTTATGTTTCTTCCTTAACCTCTTCCCCATTTTTCCACATCCCTTTTCCCTCACCATCTTTACCTTTTGCCAGCCAACTCCTCTTTATTTATATTACCCGAGTTGTATCTCAATCCCTTCCTCAAAAATATAATTAAACCTATATCAAGTTTCTAATTTTCCCTCTCCCCCTTAATAATATAATGAAACCGATATTTATTTTAGTGTATTCACCGGCAACGTTGAGTTTCTTGTCTTCCCCTTTCTTCTAGCAAGCATATACTACATAGGAAATATACTACTGTCTTATTGTGCACTCCTGATATATCTAAGATATTGAGCACTGACTCCTCAGCAACGCAGACTACCTTTTTCTAGTATGCAATAGTATAACAAAATAAAGTGAAAATCTTTCTCTCTGGGCAACGCGGCGTTTAAAAAAATCTGCTCTATGTAAGATTGATATTGATAACTACCACGCGACGCCGCGTAAACACCAACTCTATCTAGGATATTGAACATTTTGGATAAACTTATACCATTTACCAAATATAATACTGTATTATTACTATTATGGCTCCCGGGCAACAGCGAATGAACAAAAGACAGAGAAGTTCTTCCTCTCGAGCAATGCTGCGTTTAAACACACCTGCTCTATCTAGGATGTTGACGACTTACATAATGTACTACGGGAATCTTACATGTATTGCTCCCGTTTGGAGCGCTGCTAAAATTACCTAAATAAAATTTAGAATGCCTCCAGAGTACTACTAAAACCACCATTTCTGAGTGTCTTGCACTCCCCATCCCTAGTCCAGAAGTGTAAGAAACGTTAAATAGTTTTGAAAGAAAATGCCGAGTATTTTCCAGAAAGAATACATTAAAATTACAGTGTTTCTTTCAAAATTATGACTGAAAATTTCGCTCCCCCCTGATGAAATTGTCTCCATAGCCACGTGAAGGGTGCACTTAGTGATTCGGAAACACTTTTATTATGTTCCCTGGTTAATTTTACATGAGAATCACTTTTAGATTTTATGTAGATTCTTTAACCATTCTTTCTATAGGACACACACATACACACATACATTGAGTTTTATAGAAAGAGAGACTAGCAAAATATCCTTCCTACGGTCGTATATTTTTTCTAGGCTGCCGCGTCTCTTCCTCCTGTGAGTGAAGAATTCCACAATCAACCCAGCAGGTTCAGTGAATTGTTTAAGTGAGTTAATTTGAAAGAAATTCATAAATTCAGTCAGTTAGGTCAGTCAGTAACAACCAAGACTGAATGTTTCTGGTTAGCAGTTCTGATTACCAGTGTTGGCGTCAGGTTTTTGCTGGTTACAACACTCTTCTTTTTATTTGCCTGACAAATTTCGCCTTGTCCACCATTATTATAGGGTATTATACGCCTATGATTAGGGTAGTTTGCCGCGTTAAAATTGGTTGCATTATTATCGTCATTCGGAAATATCTTAGAGCAAAATGTTGTGTTTTTGAACTTCTTAAAGGGCTTCTGGTTATGGAATCATCTTCCAGGATTTCAGCGCTAATCAGACAATCGAAATTCTCTGCGGACAAAATCTGACCAGGCTGCGCCAACCAAATAAAACCGTAGACATGTGGGAGGCCTCTTTTCTGGAATTCTATTTTGTAAGTGTAGGCCACACATTTACCAAGAATTCACTTCTTTATGTTCCCCTTGTAATAGAAACCTCACACGTTCCATGAAACTCCTGCATATAAGGTCAGACCTATATTTATTGGGTTTATCCTTGGGGTTGCAGGCTATTTCCTTTATTTCGAGTAATTTAGGATGGCAGGTCATGGTCATAAAGACGCCTGGACATCCAAATTCTCTGACCAATGCAATCGAATCTCGGTACAGTTTTTGTAACACTTAAGAGTCCCTGGAGTCGATTCCGAAAGAACGACACCGACTCTAACCACTGCAGGATTTTTCGCAATCCCTTAAAGTGTCGACTAATTCAAACCTATGCGATCCCTTAATCTTTTCCTGGTGGTTCACCTGGTATTGAAAATGTAAACCATCCAGGCGTATTTTTATGTCTATAGCATACTGGTGCAATAGATGACCGCTCAATATTAGAAAGTTGGAAAAATCGTCTTGGACCATAAAAAGATACTTAAGATACTGCATCAAAGTTTCTTTGTGGCCAGTTTTAAGTAAATGGTGCCAGCGGATCCAACCTTTCTGCGCGAAGTAACAATTAAGAGAGTATCCACGAAGTTCATAGAAAGAGCTTAGGAAGTCGACACGGGCGTATCTTTCTTCACCAGCCCTTTTTCGAACCAAAATGGCCTTGCCAAGCTCTTTAATATTCTTCTCAAGGTTGAGCCCAGCAATTTCGGACATCGTCGGAAGGAGATGGAATCTGTTGGCAGACAGACAATCTCCTAACACCAGTCTATATTCGGGCATCTATTTAATCATTTCGTATCCCGTTTTGAAGGTTCTTGGCAGAATATTCTTATCGTGAATGAAACTGTTGAAGTTGGCATGGATATATTTCAGAGTTGCACTGTACCGATGCTCGAATTTAAATTTCTCCCTTTCAAGTTTTGAGGTTACCTTATCAAATACGTGCACCTTCGCATAGCTCGGTCTTGTGCCTTCCCGTGGCTCAAGCGGTGCCAATGTTTGATAGGAAAATTTTCATGCTCGGTTTCACTTCGCTGATATGGAGTTCAGTACAGTGCAACTGACTGAAGGCAAATCCAGCATTCAGGACTCTTGAGAATTTTGCAAACATTTTTGTAAATTCGTCATTGGCCTCATATAATCGTTGTATCTCCTCTCCTGTGCGTTCGAATTCGAGTATCTTAACCTTGCCATTCATGCAACACAATCCGGGTGGCTCTAAAGGCAATTTGTATACCCCGAACTGCTTACACGGATCGTCCTTATATTTGAGGTGGATTATTTCCGAGTCATAGTCCACTTTATCTAAGAGTGTGAAACCTATTCTTAAATATTTTGGGTCCTCTTTAAAAGTCCTATTGTAGGAGGCATCATAGTGACTAACCCTGTCCTGGTTCAATCTGAGCTCCCTTTGCTCAGGGGTCTCCGATAGGCGGGTTGCTTCTTTAAGCTCCCGATTCTTTTTCAATCGAAGATCTATCTCTTCATGTGTCTCCGATTCGCAGGTTGCTTCTTTAAGATCCCAATTTGTTTTCAATCAAAGATTTCTTTCCACGGGGATCTCAGATTGCAGCATCGTATCTTTATGCTAACAGTTATTTTCCATCCTTTTACCCGTTTGCTCCCCTGACTCGGACCGCCTAGATTGCTTTGTTTTGTGTTCTTTGTTATTATAATCTCTTTTGCTTCTGCAATGCGCTCTCATTGCCTTTTTGAGCTTGCCTTCGCAAGGCTTTTTTGGTAGAAGCTTCAGTGCATTTACGATTAGCTATATATTCTGCTACTAAAACTGGGTCTAAAATGTAGCTTAATTTGCCTTTAGAATCTTTTGTGGGTGTTAGGATCAGCGAACTTTCGACAGGGCGTGAAACTACTGCAGCTGGCAAAAATTTCACAGAATTTACAATCAATTTGTCATCAGTTTCTGGTATTTTAGGGATTTTAGCGTCGCCCTCACTAATAAAGGGGTCATAAAATGTCTGCGCTTTAGTTTCCTCTGCCTTTTTAGATTTACAGGTTACTGTTTGCACATGATAATAATTTTTAACATGAAGCATCGTAGGATTTTATTGGTGTGCAGCTATCGCAGTTTGATTTAGTTTAGAAGGAGTTTTTCTGACAGGGTTGTAAACAAACATTTCATCAAAATGTATCGGATTTGAATTATTATTATTTATTAAAAAGTTAGGCTTAAAAATTTCATAGCAAGCTCTAAGATATTGCCCGGGGAACAGTAACCCCAGTGGAAACATGAGTCGAAAAACGAAATTTGGTTGGGTCTGAATTTAAATCATGTATCAATAGATTTAAGATTGAATGCAACCCACAATCATTGCCATTAGTTTACTGCTGCACATTTAGTGTCCTATATCTAAAAATAAAATTGCTTCTATCGGAAAATGTTTTAAATGCATTTAAGATTCAAATGTGTGCTCATCGTCCCTTAAATCATCATTTAGATGATAAGACATTTTAGCAAAAAGTTCGCATTTGAAGTTAGTAGTGAATTTGCAAGCTCAAGCACAGGCAATGATTCCAAATAAAAAAATCTAAAAGTAACAAAATGGTCGCCAGTGCATAATGTTGCGATAAAGTCACACTCATTGGGACCAATTGAATTTTCCATAAAAACTGAAGGGGTGTAGGCCATAAAAATTTTACTTGGCAGTTCCAATTGTGCCTCTCTTTTTTTTAGAAAATGGCTGACTATTATGGTATTGTGCTATTCGGTATTCGATTGGACAATATCGACATCTTGACGATCCACAAGTAAAAACAATTCACGTGAATTTTTTTAAGGGCTGAAAACGTACTAGGAAAGTTGATGATGAGGTCCATTTTTATTGGAAGAATTGTAATTAATTTTATTCGTAAATCCCGGAATCAAGAACAAACACACAGGTCAAACTATAATAGCCAGGGTCTTGGGTTAGTGATATTGCTTGTCCAAGACAATATTGCTCCTGGTTTTCCGAATAAATAACTGGGTCTTGCACTATCAATTAATAGGTCAATTGGCTGTTTCTAAGATTGACTGCAAGTTTTGCACATCTATTTCTGGGGGGCGACTTCGCACGTTGCACCAGATTTCTACAACTAAAACATTTATTACAAATATTTATTTCACTTCAAAAATAGTGTTTGCTTGAAAAGTGGTGAAACCTATTTATTGATTGATTTTGTAATAGTTATTTCGACAACATTGATGATCGACGATACTACACATATTCCGCAAGTAGGAAAAGAGGTGCAGGCAGCAAAGGAGTGGACGCTCGTTTGTCTAAGAGTTAAATTCTACTTATTATTGTATTATTAGTTTTAGAAGTTCGGTATTTAAACACCTTTTCTAATGAAAAATGTTTACGCCATCTGTAAGTGAAACTTTGTAAAATCTCTAAAACAATTTTAAACATGTCATATAAATATTGCTTTAAAATGTACATTTCAATAAGAATAAATTATATATACAGGGTGGGCCAAAATAAGGGTCCTATCTTTAAATTTGAATAACTTGAATTTGAATAACTTCCACAAAATAAAAGTTAAACTCACCAAACTTTATGTGTGTGTAGACTGACCCTTCCGAGATTTTTTGAAATAAACAAAACAAATTTTAGCCGAAAAACACTTCTTCAAACTTACAAAAACTAAAGTATTGTTTTTTACACTGTTTTGAGTTTTTTAAGCAAAAATAATGTTTTCTAAATGAGGGTACGTTCCTTAGGGCTAATACGGCTCATGCTTGCTTCGGAAGGGGTCCTTTACTTATTCTAAAAAAAAATTTTTTTTTAATCAATAAATAAAAAAGTTATGAATTTTTAAAAATAGGACCCTTATTTTTGCCAACCCTGTATATATATATTATTTCATTGATGTATTTGTATTCTGCAAAATATAGGCTTTTTACTTTTCTGCTCTTCCGTGAGTCTACCTTCAGTTGACACTTCCTTAGTTCTTCTTCAGATAATATATTAGACACAAGTTCTTTTTTGCACTTGAGTCGTACGTACAAAATTTCAACCTCACTCAAAAACCAAAAATTCACATGTACCATATGTTATTCATTTTAGGGTTGTTTAATGTAATGACTCTTTGTAACAAATCAATTTTTGGGGTTATGCGCACGAACAAGTGACCTCCTGACCCAAATAAGCAACTCCCAGCTGTTTTTGTGGATGTTCACAATTTCATAGGACATTATAACATCTTCATATTTTGAACCCACGGGCACCAAAAAATCCATATATTTTTTATTTAGTCCAGAAAATTGTGCACCCAAACTTTCGGTGAACTTTACTATAATCTCTAAAAACACTTTAAAACATGTTATAACTATTTAAAAAGTGTACAGTGAACGAACGAACAAACACACACACACACATACACACACACGTACACACACAGAAAGTGAGAAAATGTCCCTTTATCTTATTATTCACAGTAGCCCCGTTATGTTTGAGTGGCAATGTGCCTTGTTTGAGTAAAACAATAGGAAATTAAAAAATAAAAATAAACGTTGACACCACATTTTTTAGTAAATTACATTATTTCATTTTTATAGATGTCAAACGCAAAAGAAAGTAATAGAAAATTACAACTTGGCCGCCAGCGATTAAGCCCTTGGATTAAAGTTCGGTTTTCAAGTATTAGAAAAATAAATAAGAATTTTATTTCAGGATAATAAATACAATCTAAGACTAATTAATATACTTCATCCAAAATGTGTGCGAAAATCAAACGAAATAACGAGACTTCAAATAATACCTGTATTCCGTCCCTTTTTTTAGCAATCTAATTTTCATTTCGGCGTTTTCACGTGTACGATTGAACTTTACATAAATTAGAGTTTTTAATGTATTTTGTTTTTTTGTTTTTTTTCTCAAACATGGTTTAAATAAATGAAAATATAAGTTGGTTATGAGTATTTCACTCTAAATAATTTACGTGACCTTTAATGAAAGTAGTATGTAAGGATTATTATTGTGGGAAAGTTTTAAAAAAAATAATTTCCAATGTTAGTTATAATGTTTACCAATTTTCATTTTTTTTATTATTGCTCATGTTTTGAAACATAACGTAAATCATAAGTCTATGACGTCACGCTGAAGCTGTAATTAATTTTAATGGAATCAGTTGGTAAAATGACACATAATTTATCATTATTTAATGGATGGAATTTGAGTTTAAAATGCAGAAGCCAAGTATTATGGTTCATTCTGGCACCAAAACCAAAAATGTCATTATTTGTGAAGGCGCCCTATTATATCAAATACTCCACTTTTGATTTAACTTATTATAAGTAAAATTGGCGTATCAGAAGAAGAAGAGACCCGTTGTCAGCGTGCCGCTATTCCGAACTCACAACAGCAGGCCGCTATTCTCTTCAGTCATCATTTTGAAATAGTTCAAATATTTTTCATGTAAAAGTTTATAATTAAAATTTGCTGGTAAATGGTTTTTAAATGAAAACTAAATATGAAGTAAAAATGGATTATTGTGAATATGTGCGATCCGACAGCACTATGATTGGTAGAAAAATTCAGATTATAATGTTTCGAGAAAAGAACACCTATATATATATATATATATATATATATATATATATATATATATTGGGGTTTGCATGACTCCTCACGTACCTGAAGAAGACTCATGAAAATTGAAAGCGTTAGCAGTTTTGGCGAGTTCCTGTTCACACTCGAACAGAACATTAGATCATTAGTCCGTCAACACGAAAAGATGGATAAAAAAAAAAATCAACAGGAATTTTCTTTGTTGTTTAATCAAACATGCATCAATTAAAGAAATGCTGCCTAAGTATACAAATATACATATATATATATATATATATATATATATATATATATATAGAGAGAGAGAGAGAGAGAGAGAGAGAGAGGGAGGGAGGGAGGGAGAGAGAGAGTTTTTCGTGAATTAATAACTAATTTACACCGTGTGTCTGTTAAAAAATCTATGTAGCAGATTATCTTCGATAATTTGCAGTATGGTGGATTAAACCATGTTCTTTTGTTATCCTTTTTTTCTGCTTTTCTCGGTGATTTATAGAAAGTATTATTGTTTAGTGAAGCTACACTTTTTAGGTGCTTTATTTTATAATTCTTGTTTTTCATTAGCAATTCTTGTTTTAGATGAAATTATCTTCATGCCAGTGTTGATTGGGTTTAGTATTTGTTTCATGAGAAATCTAGTGTGGTTGGAGTTCACGTTTAGAAGTGTAGATGGCGAAAAAGTTTTTAAAAGTTTTCCGAAAAGTTGACAAAAGTCAAAACACCATACTTTACTGTTATAATATATATAATTACGGCATGATCTTTTATTTAGACTCTAGGAATTCAACATAAACAATAGTTTGTTTACGATAGTTTTCGAGACAATATGAATTTTAAATAATATCGATCCTCTTCATCGGTACAGGGTATAGACACCAACTTAGAAGACAACAACTGCATCAGCACCAAAGAGTTGAACACTCTAAATTATACAGCAAATTAGAAAGGGGTAAGGTGTGGGTGAAACAGATCAGTTCAGGTAGTGTACAAATTAGATTAAACAGATATACAAAGGGATACAAATGGGAACAATACGGTTATTAGATTACAGGTCATAAAAACACAAACCTCATGGAATGGGGATAATTATATATATATATATATATATATATATATATATATATATATATATATATATACGTGTGTTTGTATATTTTTTTAATTTTGTAACATAATGTACTTATAATAGATCAATAGCTTGAAGCTAGAGCTATGCTATATTAAGTATTTTTATGTAGTCCAATACGACATCAATATCAAAGAGGACAGATTCACTTATTTTTTATTTCGCAGACAGTTGTTTCGGCTAACATACAAATATTGCAAAATGCTCCTATGCATTCATTTATTTCTTGGTGTGACTATCTTCAGTGCAAATTGTACATTATCTTTCTCTCTCTCTCTCTCTCTCTCTCTCTCTCTCTCTCTTTCTCTTACACACACACACACATACACACACACACATATATATATATATATATATATATATATATATATATATATATATATGTATATATAGCTCATATATATATAGCTCATATATATATGTATATATATACACATATATATATATAGTTCATATATATATATGTATATATATTTATATATATAGCTCATATATATATATATAAAATTGAAATATAAGCCAAATTAGCAATACAAGATTAATTTTTTTTTTCTTTCATTAATCCTATCGATTACGGAATAAGATTCCTTCTTCAGGGGTGACCAGTATTGAGTCATTTTTATTTTTTTTATTTTATTTATATATATATATATATATATATATATATATATATATATATATATATATATATATATATATATATATATATATATATATGAGAGAGAGAGAGAATGTTACTTCATGAAATATCGCAATTCAAAACATATATATTCAGTATATAACATCTGGAAATTCTGATTCGAAGTATTATATAGGTGACAATTATTTTTTGTCGCTTGGATATTAGTTGTATTAAACGATCGTTGAGAAAATGCCAGTTTTTATGGGCATGATATTATTGTTAAGATTATTTAAAGGGAAATAAATTTATTACGGTATAAAATATTTGCCTATTTTCTCAACGCTTAATTAATTTGTTCGAAAAATGTCACATTTTTCT
>OY744522.1:59459087-59539087 GCA_963556195.1 Sepiola atlantica | reverse complement strand
AAATCTTACTTGATTGGGCAAGACTTCAGCACTGTGATGTAATGTGTGTGACCGTGTTCCATAATATATTTCGAGGAAGACCTCTTTGTCGAAAAATATTTTGAAAAGATATATAAATTAAAATCACTTGTTTTTGTCTTACTTCTCAACGCCGACATATTTCCATTTCTTGCATTGTGATTAGAAAATATTTCTCTATGTACGTATTACACACAATGTTTCAAGCAAACTAGCTCTCCTTACTATATATATATATATATATATATATATATATATATATATATATATATATATATATATATATATATATATATATATACCGAGAGAGAGAAAGACACAGAGAGAGAGAAAGACAGAGAGAGGGATATATATATACATATATATATATATATATATATATATATATATATATATATATAGTCATTTCCTTCTTGACTGCGCGGTTTTCATTTAAGCAATAATATTTCTACTTCAACACTTAAACATGTAAACTTCCTTCATTATCATTAATTACTCGACATAATTCGTCTCTCTTCTTCCTTTATTCACAAATGTTCAAAGAATGTGTGAAGCAATGTACATGTGTAATTAATTTCTCTCGGCAGAAAACTTTCGAACGACGAAATTCCTACGACCTTCTAATAGTCAATTGATTTTTGCTGTTTCGTTTTTTTTTCCGTCGCCCTCGCAACACAGGGGTTTTTTTTTTGTCTCCCGCTTTAGTTTGAGATAACATTTTTATTTTTTTATTTTGTCATAACAAAAGACGTAAATTGATTGATTAATTGCGTCCAAGCATCGTCCGTCTATTGGTCTGTCAGTCTTAAGTTTGAAAATATCATTTTTGTTGGTCTGTCAAGCTAAAAGTTCAAATACCATATTCGGAGGTCTATCACGTTCAGGTTTAAATAGCATTTTCTCGGAAATTCACACTGTAGTTGTAAATAGCATTTTCTTTGGCATGTCACGCTTTAGTTAAAAATAGCATTTTCATCGGTTTGTCACGGCTAAGATTGAGATAGCCTAGTCATTGGTCTATCTTCTTCTTCTTTCATGTGAATCAAATGTTTCTGGTGTTTGCATCAGTTTCCCCGATGTTTTTCTAGTTAGAAATCTTTCTGGAAAGACATCAGGTTACGGGAAGGACTACGAGAAGGTTGCCAACATCCCTAAATGAAAGTGGTACTGTGGAATCGACTGGATTCGAACTTGGAACCCCCAGGTCTTCAGTCCGTGTCGATATCCACTTAACAACCGTCACCTCCATTGGCTATGACAGTATAGTTTTAAATAGCTCTTTTTTTGGTCTGTCATTGTCAAGTTTTCATTAAATTTTCTTTGGTCTGTCACGGTTTAATTTTAATTACATTTTCGTCGATGATGCACGCATTAGTTTTAAATAGAATTTTCTTTGGTCTGTCATGGTTAAGTTTTAAATAATATTTTCTTTGGTCTGCCACAGGAATTTTTAAGTACCATTTTCGTTGGTCTGTTACGCTTGAATTTGAAATAGAATTTTCTTTTGTTTGTCACGGTTAAGTTTGAAATAATATTTTCGTGGTTCTCTCACGGTTTAGTTTGAAATAGCATTTTCGTCGGTTAAAATAACATTTCAATCTATAAAATTTCATGCGAATTTCTTTCATTTGCTAAAGCGTGTTTTATTCCATTCTCAGCCGGCTGACCGATATCATTATTTGAAGGGTCACACCTGGTAATCGCTCTTCGGTGTCGAACACATCATACAAAAAAAGATTGATATCTCATAGTGGCATGCCAATCGTTTCTTAACAAGAACAAAGAACGTATAAACTGAATTATAATTAGGCAATGTTTTGTATTTATCTTGATGTAATTATCAAACTATTGGCCGCTTATGAACATATGAACTGTAGGGAAATATTTGGTGATATGGAAGAGATAAGTTCGTTACTCACTGTACCATGGTTAGTCCCATTCCTCGTCTCGGGGCCCCGTTACATAAGTCCAAGTATGAAAACACGTGCGTGTCCTTCCGTTGGATAATTAATCTTGTATTTGTGGAATCCTGGCCACGGCACCAAAATATCACATGCAGCAAGATTAGCCCCTCTCTTTCCTGGGGGTTAGGGTTACATAAGACAAAAAAAAAACTGACGTAGCCATTCGTTACAGAATTCTGTTCGCATTTCTTGCACCTTTTCCCACTCGTAGGCTTGTTTAAAAAATTTTTAAACTTTAAGAAAAAAAACAAAATTATATTTTTATCGCTCGCTTTACTTTATTTTACAGTTTCTCAAACATTTTCATGTACCATGGGGTCTGACCTTACCCCACCCCTAGCGAGAGCTAGCCCTGAATCAACGTCTTATCTGTTTACTTCCAAACTTCGCTCTGACGTTACATTTGCCAGCTATTCAATTGTTTTTTTTTGTATCCATCCAATCGTGTGTTTCTCTGCTTACCAACTAGCTTAGAAATAACATTTGTTTATTTTTCAAATTTGCGTTCCCATGCAATTACTGCATCCTTCCTGAACTTCTAAATTTGACCTCGCACTCTTTTTCGTTACAATTAATATAACCTTACCCCCCCCCCCTCATTAGGGGTAATCTCCTTACATCAGGAGAAGTTATGTCTGTTGTTAACAGGGGATTAATTACACGTATTTGGTAGATTAAAGTCGTATTGCTAAACAGGAAATGTACTTTTGTAGAAAGTTTTAAAGTTGACAGGGAGGATTCAGTTCATCTAGATGTGCATGCTGTAAATCGCTGTGAAATGTAAACCAAAGCCCAGAGAAGTTAATGGAGTTGTTGTCTTTTTAAATTATTTTCTTTATTTCAACCGCAAAGAAAAAAGGGAAACGATCATCACCTCTACAACCACTTTCGCAACTAGACGTTACTACCATTGATCCAACTACTTACTACGCGTCAATGAGAAGTGTAGCTGATTTCTGTACCTGACAAGATTACAGGTCATCTGGTGGAAATTGAAAAACTCCTCACTCAATATTACACATGTAAGTGTAAGGCCATGGAAAGGTTTGAGTGACACATTAAGGTTCAGAGGTGAGCCCAGACGGAAGTCGACGAAACCATGTGACTTCCGTAGGGAGATTTTTTGAAATTCTTTTTTTTTTTACTACAACTTTTTGTTCATTTGACTCGAAAGTGCTAATGATACTTATGAAACATTCATTAATATTTTTTAAATTTTTACATAAAAATTGGTATAAACAAGCCGAAGAATTCTGTTATGTTTAACAATGTTTGCTCAATTCTCTCTCTCTCTCTCTCTCTCTCTCTCTCTCTCTCTCTCTCTCTCTCTCTCTCTCTCTACGGTATAGTTACGTTAACACAGCAGTTTTCGTCATATCACCAAAGTTAAGCGACGTTCGTCCAATTCAGTACTAGATGAGTGACCATTTGGGGATACAAGGCGCCGCATATTGACACATCCAGCTATGGGTAAATAATGTCGGCAACTCGCAGTACCTAGCGTGGCGACTATGGTACAACCCATAGAATAACAGACACCAAAGGTTGAATGATACCAGGGAGGAGTTCTTCATTAGGAGTGAGAAAAAACGTCTTATAATTTTGATGATAGATTTAGATAATTTCAAAAGAATTTCATAGCAAATTCCCGTTTACAATTGTTTAAAAATCAATTTATTCCAAAAACTTATATTATAAAATAAGATTCTGATTTATCATGTTTTCTTTGCATCTTACGAGCCCTTTCTGGCGAAAATATTACATATATTATACTCATAAAAATAGGATTAATTTGTTAGATTTAGAATTGATAGTACATATTGAACTAGAATAAAGACACCAGATAATTTTGACATTATTATGGGATCAAAAGATTCCGCTTAGTTATAGATTATTTTTACTAAATAAAATCCAACAACTTTTTCATTCTCTAGCAGAAAATGTTAATAGAGATGGTGAATTTTTCACCATAAATGCTTCTTTGCGTATATATGAAAAAAATATAAAAAGCAATTGCAATAATTCATCATAGAATTTTATTGCTTTAGATATAACACCAAATCTCTAAAGTAATACATTCTTAACAAAATAACGTTATACTATGTACACAATAAATCAATAATCCCAAATATTTCAAATAGAATATCAAGGTAATTCGGAAATAAACAGATCTTAGAAAGCAATGTTTTTTGCTATAATAACGCTCTTCTAAATTCTGAATATAAGAATAATTTAAGCATTCTCCGATAAAAGTTAAATTCTATCTCATAATCTTGTTATTGAAAACAAATAGACATAATAATATGATTATATTTACTAATAATATTAATTAATATAATTTAAATTAAAAAAACTGTAATGCATTATGTAAAAGTAAATCAATAAAGCACGAAAAATGATTTAAGATTAAATTACCCATTAGAAAATAGTGAAAAGAATAGCAAAATAGCAGAGATTCTACATGGTTTTAATTAATCAGGAAAAGTTTTAATCTCCCCATGATATAGTAAACTTATTAATAAAGATAGGATATTATATTCCACGGTCCCTAATTTAGGCCGGAATATAATTACCTTTAACTACAATAAAATTTTAAACTAGTAAAAATTTGAATTCCGTAGACACAACTAATAATTGTAATTGTTGAGGCAAAAATGATTTTCAATTAGTTAATAATTGCATGTAAATGATATAGTTTATAGATGTGTTGTAAAATTCAATAATAATAATAATAATAATAATAATAATAATAATAATAATAATAATAATAATAATAATAATAATAATAATAGGAAGACACAAAATCACAGAAAGAACACAACTACATGAAACCAAAGAACAGAAAGTGCAAGGAATTTCATTCCCCCTCCCCCAAAAAAGAGTGATAGAACTAGCCTCAGCTGATACCACTCAAATTAGTCGTGAGGGGTCAAGGAGGATGGAAACCCCGAGGAGAGAGAAAGCACAAACACGACCTCCACTGGAAGAGTGCGGAAAGGACTGGGACCTTGAAGAGGCTTATTGCCACCCAAATCTCAGAGAAGACCAAAAATCGTTGCCAGCGAAAAATCAATTGTAGGCGCCTGTTGTGATAACGCAAAGTCATTTGCAATAGTTATCAAAAGAGGTGGAGAGTACTACATCTAAATCTGGGGAGACTTGTTGTCACTCAGACTCCTGGGAACACCAATCACTGATGATGACCTGTGTGAGAACTTCAAGTGAGTACACATAATAATAATAATAATAATAATAATAATAATAATAATAATAATAATAATAATAATAATAATAATAATAATAAGAAGAAGAAGAAGAAGAAGAAGAAGAAGAAGAAGAAGAAGAAGAAGAAGAAGAAGAAGAAGAAGTAGATTTATTGATAGTGGATCAATTTCCTCAAAAATTAAACAACGGATTTCTTTGATAATGATAAATATACTAACTTAATTTCTTTTTCCTAAACAATTTATGTACCTTAAAAATAGACAAATTCAATATTCTATAGAATTGCCTAATCATTGAAAAAGTAGAATCTTATAAACCTGAATCTAAGTTTTGTAATCTTTGTATAACCGAAGCATTGTTTATTATAAAAATTCAAGGTAACCTACTTAATATAACATCGGAAAGTATATCATCCTGTATGTGTAAAATAAAATATTCATACGACTAATTGTGACATCATCGTTTTTCCTTTACTAAATAATTATTTTAACTATACTTTACAGTTCTTTTTCTATATAGTTTTATAACTCGTAATAGCGCAGACCCGGGGTCAACGTTACTCGAGCCCTACCAAAAATCGAAACTCACTGCGAAACTCACTGCGAAAGTTATAAACGTCGGCCGGGCCTCTTAGTAAATTTAGCGTTCATTTACATGCAGAATAATTAACATTTTAACAATAGTTCGTAAGCCTTTAAACTGTCTTTAAACTTATAATGTCCTTAACATGTTTCAAATTGTTCTTACGTTTTAAATCAATATTAAAAGTTACCTTAAAGATTTCTGCCGCACTGTTGGTCGTGGGTTTGTTTGCACACTCATCTCCATCGCTGGCTCGTGATCGTAGTGGTGTACCTGTCTTGTGAACAAACTGTTCTCATGCACGGGAGACAAAAACGCTCGAAGGTAAGATTTTGAGAGATATTCTATTTTTTTTTATTTCACGCTTCAATCGGAGAGATTTCCACTCGTCGGTTCCTTAATTCATGCTCTTCTATCTTCCATACTGTTTGTGGGATGTGACGGATGCAATCGGCTATATTTTTGTCCCGCCGTTGGGACATTGCTCTGTGCCTTAGCCCATATCTGGCGATGTCACCCGGACTCTACGCATTGCAGAACTCTTTAATCGACGTGTGTCCATCTCGCGCCTCCATGGTGAACTGTCTAGAAAACTAATTTCTCACCAGAGATCTGTGACGTCAGAGCCCTTTGACCCTTCAACAAATGTCATAACAGAACTCAATATCGCTTTTTGTCTAACCTTTTTGATCCGAGCGTTTCATCTCGTCCAACTCACATCCAGTGTTTTATGATTCTCAGTATGAATCACCGTGAAAACCTTTTTGTTTGTCCTAAATTATATTGTGCACCTATTTTGCACTTCATCCTATTTCTTTCACCCAGTTCATAATTCCTACTAGCTAACTTTACCCGTTTTCAGAATGCAGGACCCGTCATAATGTAACATAATAAGTAAATTGAAGCTAACTCGAACTTAATAAAAACCAATAAAATAATAAGTTTATATAAGAGCTTTGATATATTTACAATATACACTAATAAATATAATATTAATATACAGTTAGTTATCTATAAATACAACTAAATTAATTATTTACTTTGGTGTATGGGTAAATATAATACGTATACAAATATGAATTTTTTATAATAAATATTACTATAATAACGAACATTACAGGAAATTTACTTTTCGCTCGCAAAAACTGACAGTAATTTTTAAATAATACCTTTGTGGGATAATTTTGTTTTTAGGATTCTTTGAATAGCTGATCAATTGCAGAACAAAAGAAATAATCAGCTGCTGACAACTTGTTACTTATCTCCCCTTGACAAAATTAATTCTGCAATAAAAATATAATTAACTCTCTTGACTTACTAGATATTTCTTAAAATAAAATTATAAGAAAGAGCATTTTTTTTAAATATCAACGATATTAGTCTTGTGGATTCTGAGAGCGATAGATTTTTGTGCGATAAATGAAGACATTACAAAGATAGGTTTAACCAAAAACGTAATATAGAAAATTGTTGTGACATTGAAGGGCTAATAGTAAATAAGACAACACGGTGGTATATATGAAAGAGTGTGTATTTGCAGAAGTAAAGAATATTATGTTACAGAAAGACTACCCCGAGACTGCTCCGCCCTTCGTCGAAGGATCCTCTATGCATAATGTCTAGAAGAGTCCATATAGTCACAGAAGAGGGTAGACCACAATCACGCAATAACAACAGTTTTTGTCTGAATGGAGGTATTTTCCATTGATGTTTTTTTTTGAAGATAAGTCGATTTATTTTTGTTCTTTTGTGCCTTTCGTATAGTCATCGACAGACAGACTGTTTCGCTGTATCACAGCTCTACAGTGATCGAACCTCCACGCCACTTAGCCACGGGAAAAACGCTGGTAAATGATATCTTCAATGTCTTTATGTAAACATTGACTGCCGTTTTACAATGCTCAATTTGTTTATTTACAAAGAGCTTTGCATTAAGTAGCAGGCGATATCATTTAACAACATATATATATATATATATATATATATATATATATATATATATATATATATATATAAGATAAAAATAAAATATTTAGACAATTTAATAAGGCAATAACACGCTATCCTGACGCTTTTAAATTATATGAAATAGATCAAAAGTAATTTATAAAAGAAATCCAAAACTCTACTATAAAAATGTATAACATATGTAAATAGTCCATAATGAAGTAAATAAATAAATAAATGTATATATATATATATATATATATATATGTATATATGAAAATTTTTTATAAATATATATTTTTAATTTTAAAACATTTGTAGATAAAGAAAATAACCAAGAAGAAAAAGGGGGTTATTATAATGGAATCATCTAACTCTATAAAATAGATGTTCTGTAAAATAGTAAATACTCACTTTGAAAGGAAGAACACAGGTAAGAAGAAACTATATTTTAAAACTTTAGAAAAACAAATCTGGAGGCAAAACTAAATCAAATATATGTAAACTTTTTAAATTAAAAAAATAATTATTAAATGGGGAGGTGGTGTCTGATCAACACTGCTGAAGGAAATACTGTTTTGTTTTTAAAATCCCGAAACAGTTTTCATGGTAAACAACTGACGATCCCTTATATATAAAAAAACATATATAAAAATATATTTATATTAGAGTAAATTCTTGGAAGTTAACTAAAATAGTGATTGCAGTAGATTGATTGACTTACTAGACTAAAATCTTTCAACGAAAATATTTATTTTTTTCAGTTTTGAAGGTTAAAAGAACTTCCGAGACTATATATATATATATATATATATATATATATATATATATATATATATATATATATATATATATATATATATATAGTAGTGTAAAAAATATATTTATGGAAAATAACCAACACAGAATCGTATACAACGAGTCTTTACAATACATAATATTCTTCGGCATTAAATGGCTATATAAAGATTTATATTCCGTTAAAAAAAACTATCATAACTTCATATTTCATGTCTCCATAAATACGTCCAGACGAACATTTGGCATCCGCCATGTTGGAACACATTTTTTTTAAAAAACAGTCTAATCACGGATATACCTCCTCACTTGCCTTCGACCTACTTATAATCCTTCCGCCAGTGTTACTTGTGTCCTGAAATTAAATTGACTGCTCGGCATTATAATCGAGACAGGGAGAGAGAGAGAGGGTTATTCGGAAATAAAAGTCGTGCGAAGGTTTCCAATTACTAGGTTATGAAAAGAAAGAAAAACAAAAACAAATTGGGAAGTGTAATTGCGCATTCGACCTTTTCACATAACTATTTTCTGTAAGATTTGTTTAATTTTGTCGGATTCTTTGTGAGATCAAGTTAAAATAGGACAAAAAAATTGACGCTGGCTTCCATATATATATATATATATATATATATATATATATATATATATATATATATATATATATATATATATATATATATTATATATAGTAAGTTATGAAATATATTTAATATCTATGGTAATTAAGCTACACAGAGGCTTCCGAGTTTCAGCCATGTAGGAAATCGTCAGGCTAAAATGCATGGAGTTTGTGTTGTCGGGTGTTATTACATATACACGTAGTATTTACTCTAGCTAGTTAACAAATCAGATTCGTTGTTATTCTCAGCTAATCGTTGGGCTTCTCACAAACAAAGGTTCGGTTGACTTTTCTTCTTATTTCCTATTCTGTTGTTCTGTTTCCTATAGGGTGGCCTATCCCTGATTCTTTGCTGTATCGAAATAATGGGTGACCTTATTTTTACACGTACTTGCTTGTATTTCTATTTTAGGTTTTAGTTTTGTTTAGTTTTTTATTTATTTATTTACTATCAACCTAAGTTAAATTTTATTCTGTGTAAGCAGTTGTTTGCTATTTCACTTCTACAGTTTAATAGGTTTTGGGGTCTTTAAAGTTTAGGATTTCTAATTTCTCATTCAGACATAATGTACACGGGTCATCTAAATTTCTACATGTACTCGCCTGTCATACTCTTTTCCATTCGATTATTGGTGAGCTTCCGCTTTTTTAGCTCCCAATAATGGTTCGCTAGTGCTGTTTTAATTCGGCGTTCTTTGTTTTTAAATGTGCTATTGTGGTCGTAATATCTGGTTTGAATATCAAGGGAGGTCATACCCACGTCGTATTTGTTATTATTCGGTCTTACTTTGGCAAATATTGTGGCTTGGTAAACAATATTTCTGGTTAGATATTTATTTTTTAGTGGGAAAAGTGTATCAGGGTTTGGATTATTTCTATTTGTAGTGCCTATATTTTTGTTCTTCTTAGTGTTATTTTTGCTATATTGGTCACTTTTTTAGGCAATTTGTTATTTTTTCTTTTTTTACAGTGCACTTTCAGTATTTTGTTATTGTATGCCTTAATTATCATTTCTAGGTTTTTGCAGCAGCTGTACGACAGTTTTATGTTATTTTTATTGAATATTTTATGCAGGGGATAAGTTACGAGGAAGTGTGTTTAGATGAGATTTAGGAATTTCTTGCCATTTTGTTTCATATCACCTGATTATAAGGCAGTGTATATAAGATTATATTTCTTTTTCTTGTATTTTTATTTATATTATAATTATTGGTGTCCTGTTCCTTATATTTCATTTCAATATTATGGTACCTACTATTTTTAGAGCTGTATTGTAAATGTTGATTGATTTTTAAAACACATTTTCGTTGGTAGAGTTATTGACAAGCCTACGTTCGATAGAATTAAGAATCTGTTTTATGATTGATGAGGGGTGATTAGACTTTGTGTTTATATATATTGGATTGGCGTTATCTTTTAAATATGGTTTGTAAGTATGTTTATTGAAGTTTACAGTGACATCTAAAAAGTGAGTTATTTTTATGTTAGACCTAATTTTTTCATTTCCATATGTATAATTGTTTTTGAAGTTTTTTTCTTTGACCTTGTTGGAATCCCTTATTATAGCTAATGCATAAACTATATATATATATATATATATATATATATATATATATATATATATATATACATACATATATATATAGGCCAATATCTGTATTATCAAATATATTTTTGAGTTTATATAAGTCAGTTCATATTATATTCCAATAAAAATGGTTTCATTTTATTATTTTTATTTTTTCACATTTCCAAAAAAACATAACATTTCTGTGAGATATATTTTTTACGGTTCGTTTCATTTGTCTTGTGCCAAACAACATTTTTATGTCAATATCGTCTCTGCAACACTACAAAATCATCAGAAAAAATTCACAAAGAGTAAAAAGTTCTTGGATTAAAGTTTCTTGAAAAAACCTACACTATACAGTAGTTCATTTTTTGGGTGAAAGCAAACAAAAAACAACTAAAAGAGAGCAGAAACTCACACTTGTGGAACCCCCTAATTCGCCATATATATATATATATATATATATTTTGTTTGTTTACTATCTATGTACGTTACGTCCTTTTTAATCGGGACTCATCAGTATAGAGACATACCTCTTCACTACTAGTGGCGCGATTCGAAACCCCGGGCTGCGAGCATTTTACGACTCAAATCCCGACACCTAGAACCATTCGGCCACCGCTGGATAGCTAAATAATCGGTGATAATTTTAACACTTATGTTGGCGGCTTGACGTTATAAGAGCGTTCAACTTAATGAAAGGAACGATACATTTATAGCTTGCGACGTCATGCTGTGTTAATACTTTAATTCACTCCTTTCTCAAGGTTATTAGTGAAAGTGATATATATATATATATATATATATATATATATATATATATATATATATATATATATATATATATAAGTAAGGAAACTAACATCTTTGAAGCACGGATTAGAATGTATTAAAGTGAAATATTTTGAAAATCAACAATTGTGCAATTTTAAATGAAAAATTCATTTATTTAATTTTTTTAAGCTTTCGTTGTAGAACAACCTTGTCAGGCGAGACTGTCTTATAGTTTTTTCATCTTTTTTTCCTCCTCATCTTGATGGTATTAACCCCGAGGGGTCGAATCGCAACATGAGCAGAAAGAGACTAAAGTTCTTAAGACGTTAGGATTAAGTGTAGTCCTGGCGATGTTATGAGCAGATTGGCGCTTTTTTTTATAAGTAAGGAAATCAACATCTTTGAAACTATATCGTCTTCTTAAAACGTTCGATAATAGGAACAAAACCGGTCAAATCTCTTGTTTTTTTGTTTTTCTCCTGCATTCTAACCTTTTTTCCGTTTGTCTCTTTTCAAACATTTTGTCTACCACGGCATTTCATTTTCATGACTTATCGTGTACCTTACCCCGTATATATATATATATATATATATATATATATATATATATATATATATATATATATATATATATATATATATATATATATATACTACTACTACTACTACTTTCACTAATAATCTTGAGAAAGGTGTGAATCCATATATTCTTTCTCCGGATATGGATTAAATAGTAGAGTAAGGAAGACTCTTAACGTTTGAGGATGTTTTAAGATATTGCTCATTTGTTAACTTTTCCGTGTTGATTTTTCTAGTAGTGAAATAAAGTTTTGTGATAGTGCTCAACTACTTGAGGAGCTATGTATTACGATTTCATGTATATCCACATATAATATTATAAGGTGATATAATATATGGTGTATATATATATAAATAAATAAATATATATATATATATATATATATATATATATATATATATATATATATATATATATATATATATATATATATTCAGTATTTACAGTACTCAATACGTGAGTAAATCTCAGAAGTAGTATGAAAATATATATGCCTAGTAAGCTAGGTAGAAATGTCTATGTTTCATTCCCGCAGGAAATCTCAATAATGTATCTATGATTGCTAGGTGTTGTGGTATTTCTAAGTTAACTTTTTCCATGTTGTTTATAGTGAAATAAATTCTTGCTAGAGTGCTCAACTTCTTGAGGGGCTATTTTGTTTTTGTTCGCATATAAATTGAGACAATCAGCTTTGATTCATCGTTTGAGCGTTCGTCGCCAAATTGGCTGACTTAAATGACAAAACCAATAAAAAGAAAGAAGTTCCTTTTTTGTCTCTCTTCAACAGCGCGAGCAAAAAATTAAGAGACAGCTAAAAGAAAGAGTTTTATTCACGTTGATGTACCGTTTCACGCTTATAAAGTATATTCATTACACGCACTTGTTAAGATACAAAAATGTATTTAAGTACCCGATATGTTTTATTTCTTATTAAAAAAAAGACTGTAGATCTATTTACTATAAAGTGGGGAGGTTTGGGGTTTAGGAAAACCAAAATTAGTCAACGAACAGCTTTTAAAGTAAATGACGTTCTCGACAAGCAATCGCTGATCCAAACAGCCGGGGAGGGTGGTGTCCGCAATGACTAGTAAATATCACCGATGTAATTACTTTAATATGACTGAAATCATAGCGTCTGGAGATCGTATCTTTAGAGAACGTTTGTGTTTTGTTTGCATTTCTTAGGCGGAGGTGCGTCTGTCGGTCGCGAATCGGAGGCGTATCGAACGAAATTGTGTGATTTCAGGCAACTGATCAAGACTTTTACACCGAAACGCCACCTTACGTCTTTCATTGTAAGTAAAAAAAAAATGTGGGTTTTTTTTTCAATTAATAAACACCTTTCAAAACCTACGCCATAAAAAGCTATTGTAAATATTAATATTAATTAAATGTCTATCAATCTATCTATCTATCAATCCATCTCTCTCTCTTTCTTTGTCTCACTTTATATATATATATATATATATATATATATATATGTATGTGTGTGTGTGTGTGTGTGTGTGTGTGTGTGTGTGAAGTTAAAATGGAAAAGCGGAAGATCTTTGAGATCAACATTTCGCCCAACTGTTACGTGAGCTTTATCAAGAGCGAAAGAAAATTGTAATTTTTAGCATTTTTCGTTCGCTCTTGATAAAGCCCACGTAACAGTTGGGCGAAACGTTGAGCTCAAAGATCTTTCGCTTTTTTCAAAAAAAGTTAATTAAAAATGGTCGAGACATTTTGAGAGTTGATTTTGTAATTCTATAATTTTATCACGTAACCAAGCTACCTGTACTTTTTTTTTATTACTCTTTCATTTTCATGTTTTCATTCTTATTAAGATACTTGATTGAAGAGGTTCAGATACTTGCCAGCTAAAACTGAAACATGTCTTCAAATGTGTAGCCACAAATGTTTGTATAAATAAAAAGATTTATACTAAATAATATATATATAATATATATATATATATAATATTTTTTTTTTAAGTTCGCACAAAGGTTTATATAGTAGCTAAATAGTGTATAATACGACTAGAACTTTTAATTTAACATGATATAATCCTACTTTATTCAAAAACATTTCCTTTACAAACAATTGTTTCTGCCCATTTCGTAAATATACACATTTCTTTGTGTACAACATTTAATTTTGTATACCAGAAATGTGTAAAGAAAATATTTTTTGAATGAACTAAGATTTATATATATATATATATATATATATATATATATATATATATATATATATATATATATATATATGAAGAAGAATGGAAAGGAATTAGAGAAGCAAAAGCCAAATCATAATTCAATTCAATTGCTCAGAGCAAGGTATATTCCGCAAAAAAGGCAATTTATTCAAGTTAAATTTTCCTTAAGCCAGGCTTTTCAAAGATCAAAATCTTATCATCAGAGGAAGTCGCTGGGATAGATAAGTTGGCAAAGGCCAAGATTTAAAATTTGAAAAAATAAAATAAAAGTTGTAGGGGAAGAAACACAGGGCAAAATTCTGCCCGAATGCAAGCAAATGTCCGATTGCTAAAAAGTCCGGTGTCGAAAAGTCCCGCGGAGAGAATGAGATGTAGATAGGTAGGTCGTTAAATTCTACCTGCTCTATCCTGGATATTGAGCTGTATACTCTTCACAATAGGTTTTACTTTTCCTAAAAGTTCGCTTTTAGTACACCACTTTATATATATATATATATATATATATATATATATATATATATATATATATATATATATATATATATATATATATATATATACTTCGTGTTCTAGAATCAACCGTTCACTAGAGGTTTATTGCTAATAGCTGTCGATGATTTTCCCTATAATTTGAGTGACAAAAAGCTTCCTCAATATTGCATTCACTTTTCTTCTAAATTTTAATCTAATTTTGAATAGAATAATTTAAAATTTATCTTCAATCTCAATCGATTGAATTCTATATCGCCATTGATTTATCCTTCTTCTTACAGTTACGTCTCAGAAACACAATCTGTCTGTAAGAAACTGTTGTTGGTAATGAGCTTCAATCTAGCCTAGAGTTAAATTCCGTCAAACGTCTTGTGAAGATCGCTATGAGGTTACATTTGAACACATGTATTGGTTATAAAAGATATACTCTATTATATAAAGGAAAATCGTATTCCTGTTTGTGTGTCGGCCTAAAACTCAGAAACTACAAATTATACAGTTAAAAATTCTACATATTTTTATTCAGTATGACCTCAAGCTAGTTATGGTAAATGAAAACACTCTAATATTTTTACCTTGGGGTCAACAGGGACCGAAATAGTATAGTGTGGAAACGGGTACTTTCTTTCAGTTTTGCTGGTAAATGTTGGAAAAACAACAGTGAAACTAGGCAACACATTTATCTGTTGATTACGTTTTTCTTTTTCTTCAATTCAATGTATGTCTAACTTTGAAAATACGACTGAATTTTCTTCATACATTAGAGATAGCGGGAGAGGTGAAGAGAGAGAGAGAGAGGGTGAAGAGGAGGAAAGGATGTCGGGGAGGAG
This sequence comes from Sepiola atlantica, assembly GCA_963556195.1. NCBI lineage: Eukaryota > Metazoa > Mollusca > Cephalopoda > Sepiida > Sepiolidae > Sepiola > Sepiola atlantica. Next base: position 59,523,491 of record OY744522.1, on the reverse strand, counting down.
TTGCATGTTCAGAAAGTGACTGACGACGTATAGTAAGATATGGAAGTTTTTAAAGAATATGTTACGCACATTTGCTTACTCTTTTATTTTTCCCGAATAACGCCGGGTAGCCTTGCTAGTTTTTGAACAAATCCTGAAAATGAATTCAAATTTGACAATTCTCTGATTTTCTTTTTAATTAGTATTTGTTTATTTATTAAGAATAGTTTTCTAGGGAGGAGGGGGCTCCATATTGGGTGAAGGGGGTCGGCCCCTAGTGCTGGCACTATGGGTAGTTGGTAAGCTACTCTTGTTAATCCATTCCTCTACCAACATATCGACCTTTCCAAAAGCCGAGTGCTCACGTGATTACCAGCAACACCTGATCTTCTATTGATCTATTGTGTAGCCAGTTCGATGATGAAAGATCGTTTTTCGATCACCGGGTACGGGAGGTGTGGGTACGGGGGGCGTTTTATCTGGAAAAAGGGGGCGGAAGAGGAATGAGCACCCACACCCGGACACTAGTAAAACAAAAGCCAGCGAATGTTTGTTTTTTTCTTCTTTTTAATACACGATCATTTCATGTTTCTCCTCCAGCCGAAACATGAAAGACACGCCGACAACAACCATTCCGGGATAAAAACGAAACAAGAGGAAACGGTCGAAATGAAAAAGGGAATAAATCGATATTCGATCAACAGAAAAGAATATAACGTCGGTTCGATTAGTGTTCGAAAAGAGATTGCAATCGAAACGCACGACAAACGCCTCATCTTTCGTTCATTTTTACGTACAACATATGAACATATATATATATATATATATATATATATATATATTTCCTAACAAAACTTTGTACATAACACTTTTATTAATACAAATAAATAAATTAATTAAAAACGTAGATACCACTTCATAAACGCATCACATATTTAGAATTTTAAAGTTTACGTTTCGTTCGAAAAAGAAAGAGCAAAAATATCCTTTACACATCATAGATGCACAACCTGTTATCAAATATTGACTTCTATCCTTTTCTTCAAATCAGTCATTTTGAGAACGTCTTGAAATAAACACGAAACGTTGATGTATATATAAACAAATTTTCGGTTTTTCTCTTTTTTATTTTCCATTACGTTGGAATATAAGGATAAAATACACGATATATCATGAAATAAAATGCGGTGGAGACATGATATGTGAAAAAAGACAAAAGAAAAAACAAATGAAATACAGGATTAAATCATAAAAAACGCGAGTTTTACCGGTTTCGTTCGCATCGACTTTTTCTGAAAACGTTCGTAGGTCCGGACGAAACCGGAAAGCTTTCGTTTTTGATGATTTATCTGTGTTTAATTTGTTTTTCCTTTTGTCTTTTCTCACACAAACACACACACATACACACACACACACACACACACACACACATATATATATATATATATATATATATATATATATATATATATATATATATATATATATATATATATAATTCAAGTTCGATTTGTACGTGGTTCGAATTATGCGACCGATTTGACCAGTTCTCTTCACATTAAAGATTCTGCAAAAATGAAACGTATACTATGTTGATAATAATTAAATATTTATTATTAAATAATTATTTATAGGCTCCTTTCGGGCCCTTTAATAGGAAATATTATAAGTCGTCTAATCAAAGCTAAAAATGCAAGTTCTATCTCTACCTAATTTGTTTAACACTGTAAAGACGGCTTATTATGTTTGTCCGCCTGATTTTACATAAATAGGGTTTATTTCTCTACCTGTCGTGTAACGGTTGGAATTGACCTGATTGGTTAGCGCGCTCGGAATTGAGTTAAAGTTGACTCGTGTTCGAATTCGAATCCTGCGACCGATTTGCACAGTTATCTCCACATTAAAGATTCTGCAAGAATGAAACGTATACGTATGTAAATAATAATTAAATATTTATTATCAATAATAATTATATATATATATACAGTCGCGTCCAAAACTAAGGGACAAAATTTTAAAACCTAATATTTGTTAGAAATAATAACCGTAAAAAGCTGAAATTTTGACAACCGGTAGTTGTTGTCATCCATAATAACATACTAAAATTTGAACCCTTTGTATAGAATAGAAAAAGAATTATAACAATTATTCATTTATTTCCAAATTTGGAATGTCCAAAAGTAAGGGACATAATTGAGAAAAACAGTGTAAATAGCATGCTACATTCAACTTTTTTTATTTCCTCTACTGAAGAACTCTTATTTAGTCATTTGTAAACGTTGCATCAGTCAACACCATGGCGAAACGTCAAAAACTTGATTACTCTGTGAGACAAGCTATTGTGAAGCTACACAAGGAAAAGCACACCATTAGAGAGATTTCAGAGAAAGTGAAACTTTCCAAGAGTGTTGTAGGCAGGATTGTTAAATCCTACAATGATACTGGCAAAATAGCTAGTGCTTTTAAAACCGGCAGACCCCGCAAAACCTCAGCAAGAGAAGATCGAATAATGCAGCGTATGTCATTAAAGGACCGTTTTAAGTCTTGCACAGAAATTAAAAGGGTTATGAATAGTACCTCATGTGTTAATGTGTCAAGACAGACTGTTTCTAGACGACTGCAAGAAATAGGGCTGTTTAATAGAACGCCAAGGAAGAAACCACTTGTTAGTTCGAAGAATAAGAAGAAGAGATTAGAGTTTGCAAACAGGTATGTAATTTGGACATATGAAAATTGGGCAAAAGTATTTTTCAGTGATGAAAGCAAGTTTAATCTATTTGGAAATGACGGAAAAAACTTTGTAAAGAGACGTATTGGTGAAAAATTAAGTACAAAGTGTACTAAGAAAACTGTCAAATTTGGGGGCGGAAACGTCATGGTATTTGGAATGTTTTCTAGCCAAGGTACAACGCCTCTTGTCCGATTACAAACTCGTGTAAACGCGCAGATGTATAAAAACATTGTTCAAGATCATATTGTGCCAATCATACATAATTCAGGATTCGATAGGGCAATGTTTATGCAAGATAATGCTCCATGTCACAAGGCAAAGGTGGTAATGAGTTACCTTAGCGAGCAAGATTTCGAAATTATGGATTGGCCACCGCAAAGTCCTGACTTAAATCCAATAGAAAATCTTTGGAAGATCTTAGGAGTGAAAGTTAGGGAAAGAAATCCCACTAACACGGAGGATGTGTGGGTGAAGCTTCAAGAAGAATGGTCTAAAATTAGTATCAAGGATTGTCAAGAACTGATCCGTTCTTGTAGTCGAAGATGTGCAGCTGTCATTGAGAGCAAGGGCTCATTTACTAAATATTGATTACACATGTACTTTTATCGTTTTTTTTTTGGCTGTTTACATTGTTTTTCTCAATTTTGTCCCTTACTTTTGGACATTCCAAATTTGGAAATAAATGAATAATTGTTATAATTCTTTTTCTATTCTATACAAAGGGTTCAAATTTTAGTATGTTATTATGGATGACAACAACTACCGGTTGTCAAAATTTCAGCTTTTTACGGTTATTATTTCTAACAAATATTAGGTTTTAAAATTTTGTCCCTTAGTTTTGGACGCGACTGTATATATATATATATATAATTATTAATGACAATATATGTATTATCAGATACTATCAGTGCCTTTTTTACTTTGCAGTCTCTTTAAAAGATTCAGCTCGATGATTGTCAATTAGTAACAATAGGGAATATATAAGTCAGGTTTATTTTATATTCCAATAACCATGTTTTTATTTTATTATTTTTATTTTTATTTTATCACATTTCCAAAAAACATAACATTTCTGTGAGATATATATTTTACGGTCAGTTTCATTTGTCGTGAGCCAAACAACATTTTTATGTCAATATCGTCTCTGCAACACTACAAGATCGCCAAGTACAGCAAGTTCATAGGAGCACATTCCATTGAAGTACTTGTAAAACAAGCACAGCGGTGCAACATTGCGGCGATGGGACAAGGGTTGGAGCTTTGTTGACAGTGTGGGATCTATTAAATTACTCTATTTTTACCCTGTCTAATAGAGAGAGATTAGGGGGTTGTACACCAGCTCAGATGTGACAACAATATTCTATGCATCGGGGAATGGTAGCTTTGTAGGGATATATGGAATACTGGCAGGTGCAGGAAGTTTTCTAGCTCCGTAGATGGATCCAACCTTCCTTGCAGTATCCGGCTTGGCAATTTCTTCTATGTATTTGTTCCAATTCATGTTACTTGTGAAATAAGATCGAGGAGTTTGAATGTTGGACTCTCAGGTAGGATGCTATTAGCCATGGCAATCGGTGGTTGAAAAGGTTTCTCATAATTGTTAAAGGTAACAGATTTGTCTTAGTAGCATTGCATGTTACAATCCATTTATGTCCTATTCCACTAAAAGATGGATGTCATTTTTTAACGATTCAGTCATTGCCTTGGATTTGTGTGTGGTCGTTTTCTCCACATGTCACAGATTGAGGATGGTGTTGTCAGCAAATATACCCATCTCAGACTCAATTGCATCAGGGAGATCGTTTATAAAACTCAGGAATAATAACGGTCCAAAGATCGACCCCAGGGACACACTCACATTAATGTCATGTTGTTTAAATGTACGGACATTGAGGGCAACCTGTACTTTTCATTTGGCTACGAAGGATCTGATTATATTAAATATACGTCTAGTAATACTGTACAAATTAATTTTCATGAAAAGACATTCATGCCAGACCTTGTCAAAGGCTTTGGATATATCGACCGCTACCGTCTTAGTTTCATTAGCTTAGTCCAGTGTATGGTAAATGTGTTCCACGATTACCTTTAGGATATCTGCAGTAGAACGGGCTTGCTCAAATCCATATCGTTGGTCAGAAATAAGTTTGACATTAACGAGGTGGTTGACTATCGCTAATGATTCAAAGATTTTAGCGAAGAGCGGGAGGAGACTGATAGAGCAATAATTTTACATTGTGTTCTGCATGCTTGAGTCCTGGTTGAGTGGTTAGCATTACCTTAGACTTCTCCAGATTGATGGTGAGTCCAAGAGAAGGGATCCATCCTCATATGCATACCTTCCCCGGTGTGGGCAACGAAGTCTGATCATCGGCATAGATGATATAAGGGTTTGGAAAATCTTGGACTTTTTATAAAATCGAGCGAGAATGAAGATTCTACCGGCGGTTTGGAAACGTATGAGAACACCGACGTTACATCCTTGAAAAGCATGGGAGAGGGTCATTAGCCGTGGATGGATCCAAATTCCCTGATGGCCAGCCTTCTGCTGCGAGAAGCTGTTAAAAATGGCGAAATCAATTTCAGTGCAGGCCTGGAGAAGGTTCAGATAATTCCTATTCACGCTCCATACTCTATATTTGCCTAATGCGATCCACGTTTTATGATATTTTCCTACTCTGTTTGAAGTCTCTTAAAAGAAATGTTTTTTGCAGTTTCTAGTATCGAGGTTAGTATTGATACCTTAACAGAAATACAGAATAGTCCTCTTGTCACTGCTAAGAGTTTATGAATAAACCGAAATGACAGTCATAAAACCTTTTGTTGTTTGTATTTACTTACGAGTCATTGATTATCAAGGCCCAAAGGTCACACGAGGACAAGGCTTAATAGTTTGTGTCAGGTGAATTGTGAGACTAACACCGTGAAGATTGGAGACGATGGTTTGATCTGGGCAGTATTTGATTACTAATCAGGATTGCTCAACAATAATTTGTAACATTACACTTGAAAACGACTATGCTTTAGTTAGCTTGGAAGCAGCTCCGTGATATTGCGTTTCACAGATAGGCAGTTCTTGGAAAGAAACTCTGCTCATGGAAGTCCCGTTTAGCTTCAGCTACACAGAGTAAAAACGAAAATTCTTACAGTGGTTCTAACGAGTTTTTATTGTGAATGTTTTAAAGGGGGTAGAGATTGGACCTCAGTCCAGTACACACTATGGAAATAACGATAGAGCATGGAAAGACTTCTGTGTGAACGGGGAAATAGGAAAGAGAAGAGGGCATTCTCCACTAGATTTCGAAGTCGAATTTGTACTCGGTCAAGACAGGAGAGGGTGCTCAAAGCGGCACTTCCCCAGATGTGGCAACAGTGTTCCATATTAAGGCGTATTTGACTCTTATACAGGTAGAGGATTGCATTAGGAGTCAGATACTTTCTAGAACGGTAGAATGACCCAACTATTTTCCAGCGATCTTAGCAACAGATCTTATGTAAGTCTTCCACTTCAGGTCCAGAGTGAAAGTCAGTCCTAGGAACTTATCAAAACAGGTTGCAGCGTAAATGGCAGTTTCTATGTAACTTATTTAAGATGCCCTGGCAGACGCTATCACTCTGGTCAGAGTGGACCTGGGAGTAGTAGAAACAAACTAAGGGGTTACTTTACAATCCAACGATTGAGGTATGTTTTGTGTATTATTACAGGTTATCATTCTAAGCTAAATAACCCCACACAAGAAAAAATTAGATTCTATATTGTTTAGGCGATTATAGCGGAAAAAATAGTTTGAATTTAGAGTAAGGGATCTGTTTCGCATATAAATTTATACGTAAAATCTTCATCAGCCGGGTTATTCGGATAGCGTTTTAAGGCAGTTAAACTAATTGCTGTGTGCGTGTGTGTGTGTGTGTTTGTTTGTGTGAAGGAGGTAAATTCTGTGCGTCTTATTTAGTGAGGGGTCATGCTGATTAGTAATAAAAATGAAAGATTCTATTTCTTATGCAATTACGTATGGTTTTAGGCGGGGTTTTTTAGGGGCGCTTGCCACTCAGACCTAGAGTTAGTGGTAGGGTTAAGGGAGGTATTTTTAGGTAGCGGAATGCCACTTGAACTTTTGGAGGTGTACCTGATTTAGCCGAGGGTGCTCATCTACAAATTTATCAAATTTTGTGTCATACAAAAACAGTTGAGGGGGGGGGGGGGTGCAGTAAATAGGGTTGGGAAATCGGGTAGGTCAGAAAAGTTCTAAAGATTGATTTCAGGATGATGGGATCAGGTAGATTCGAACACCTTCCCCATTTTTTTTTTAAATGTAATAAATACATTACGGAATATGTCTAATTTCGAAATATCAGAGATCTTAACTACTTTTAGAAATATTTTTTCGGGGGTGGGGGGAGATGAGGGTACAACAAATTGGTCGTCTTTGGTCCGATCAGCATTTGAGATGTATAGACTTGTTCTCTTTTGTTTGTTGTTGTTGTAGTTGTTTTGTTGTTTTTGGTTTTGTTTTGTTTGTTTCGTCCTTGTTAAATGTCTCTTCTATCTTCTTTAGTTACGTCGGAATCGTTCTTCGTACAAGAAATAATCTCAGTTCAAAGCTGCGTACGGCGAAGATTTTTAAAAAAATTATATATTAGAAGTAGAATGCCTCGACGTCAAAGCCGCCGTTAAAGTGTTAAAATTATCATAGTTTATTCGCTGTTTACAATTGGCCCAGCGATTAGCGACGTCGGACTGGAGTTGAAAAATACTTGAGGTCCGGGGTTTCGAATCGCATGACCGGTAGTGAATAGTCATATCTCTATGCTGATGAGTCCCGATTGAAAAAGGACGAAACGTATACGTACATAGATAATAAACAATAACAAATATTTATTATATATATATATACGGAATAACCTCCCCGTCTTCATCTTCCTAAAAGATACACCGCAGGAAATAAGTGCGCAATTATATCATTTCCTCAGCTCGAGTGACTATTTCAGGATCTTTCCCTGGCGTGTGAGAAACTGTTCCACACAACCCTATCCCGCCCTTACGTCTTTAAAACACCTTATGACCCCCCCCCCCCAATTCAGAGGAATTAGATGAGGACAAGGGAAGGAGGTACTACACAATAAATAGATAGATAGATAAATACATATATATCTGGCCAGCACGAAACAGGACACGAAATAATAAGATGAAGCGGGGAGATAATAGATAGATAGATAAAAACCAGCGATTCAGCCAGGGGGTCAGGAGGCCCCCACGTCCGACTCGGTCCATGGATGGACCAGTCGTCGACAGTCTGAGTTCCTGCACACAGCAGACGCAACTCCTGCACCCGCAGTCCTGAGTTCCTGCACACGCAGTCCTGAGTTCATGCACATGCAGTCCGAACTCCTGTACCAACACCCTGCAGCTCTGACTCATGCATCAACACCCTGAAGCTCTGACTCCTGCACCAGCACTCTCCAGCACCAGCATCCTGCAGTCCTGAGTTCCTGCACCAGCACTCTCCTGTGCCAGCATCCTGCAGTTCTGAGTTCCTGCACCAGCACTCTCCTGCACCAGCATCCTGCAGTCCTGAGCTCCTGCACCAGCACTCTTCTGTGCCAGCATCCTGCAGTTCTGAGCTCCTGCACCAGCACTTTCCTGCACCAACTGCTCCAGCGGCTCCAACTCCTTTCTTCCAATAACAACCCTCCTTTGCCAGTAGCGACAGCACGGGTATCTTGCCAACATCTGTAGACACCTACCCAGCCTTCCTCTGCAACGACGCCACTCCTGACGTTCCAGTTTGCCTGTCACCAGAGACGCCACTCCAGTCTTTCCTGTCTCTCTCCAACGACACCACACCTGACGTTCCAGTTTGCTGCAACCAGAGACGCCACTCCTGTCTTTCCAGTCTCTCCTGATCCAGTGACGCCATCTCAATTCACTTCACTTGTTGTTACCATATGGTAAATAAACATCCTTCCTTTGAACTTTTCCCCCATGTTTGTCCTCTCTTTTTGCCATTGCCGTTACTTGCCTGTGTCCACCTTTTCTTAGTTGTTGGGGCCGATCGATCACACCAACCCCAACGGTCGGTCGGTCGGTCCCGCAACAAATGGTGACCCCGACGTGATCCTTGGGCACGGGCAACGGCTGGTAGAGAAGATAACATATCGTCCGGACCTCATCAACCACGATTTTGAACATCTCAACAAACTCAGCCAAACGCGAACAACAACACCAAGTCCCATGACTTAATACTGGTTGTAAAAAGTCAGGCTCAGCAAGCATCAACATCACCTTTCAAGGCCTACCAACTCTCTTCAACACAAGACGCGACAACCAAATCTTCCCGGGCATTCATCAAGCACCAAACATTCCCGGACATCGCTCACAACACTATGGAAAAAATCGCACCAGTTCAAAAACGAGTACACCTGCACAAGCACGACTAAATACTCAACAACTGGACGTTCGTTGATGAACAGGAAGACCCTTCACCTTGAACGAAGCTCACCAACACCAGCACAAACCCACTTGTACTTGGACCTGCTAACTCACTTGCAGACATTTGCGCATCTGACTTTGACCATAGTGTACCACCAATCTTGACAACTAGATGTTCGTTCATCAGCTCCACGACACGGACTAATCCACATGAACAACATCAACAACTGCGCAGACTCACTTATGCTCACTTATCAACAACAGTGCAGACCCACTTGCGCTCATTCATCAAACAACAGCGCAGACCCGACTTGCACCCATTCATCAAACAGTGCAGACCCAAATTGCGCTCATTCATCAAACAACAGCACAGACCCAAATGCGCTCATTCATCAAACAACACTGCAGACCCCACTTGCGCTCACTCGTCAACCACCATGCAGACCGACTCGCGCTCACTTGTCAACAGCCGCGCAGACCCACTTGCGCTCACTCATCAACAACCACACAGACCCACTTGCGCTCACTGCTCAACAACCGCGCAGACCCACTTGCGATCACCCATCAGAAACCGCGCAGACCCACATGCGCTCATCCATCAACAACCGCGCAGATCCATATGCGCTCATTCATCAACAACCGCGCAGACCCTACATGCGCTAACTCATTAACAACCGCGCAGACCCCACATACGCTCACTCATCAGTAACCGCTCTACACCAAATTTTGAGTATGAAGTAATACATTTTTAAAGAATCAGTGAGCGTCAATAATAAGCATGTACTTAGTAAAATCCTAAACTCTACAATAAATGTCTAGCTGAATCTTGCTTCCCTGATAGCTGGAAAATTGCCCATGTGGTACCAGTCTACAAGAGTTCTGGGAATAGAACCGATCCTCAGAACTATCGTCCAATCAGTCTGCTGCCGATCTTTGCTAAAATCTTTGAATCCTTAATCAATCTAGCGATAGTACGGCACTTAGTTAATGCTAAACTTCTTTCTGACCGCAAGTATGGATTTAGACAAGCACGATCTACTGCAGACATCCTAACGGTCATCTCTGAACGCATGTATCATACACTCGGCAAGGCAGGAGAAGCTAGGGCAGTAGCGCTTGATATATCCAAGGCCTTCGACAAGGTATGGCATAAAGGGCTTCTCCTGAAAATACGCTCATACGGTATTACTGGGCAATTACTTAATATAATCAGATTCTTCCTAGACAAAAGAAAAATCCAGGTTGTCCTCGATGGCCGTTCATCTAATCAACATGACATAAATGCTGGTGTACCGCAGGGATCTATCCTTGGACCCTTGTTGTTCCTTATCTATATAAACGATTTCCCTGATGAAATAGAGTCTGAGATTGGTTTATTTGCTGACGACACCACCCTTTACTCTCGCCATGTTGGCAAAACCGACGCGATCATATCCGAGGCAATGGCTGAATCTTTAGAAAATGACCTCCAGGCTGTAGTGGATTAGGGTCATAAATGGTTGGTAACTTTTATGCCGCAAAGACAAAGCTCCTTTCCTTCAATAACTACAAAGAACCTTTTCAACCACCGATTGTCATGGCAAATAACACCCTACCTGAGAGTGCATCATTCAAACTCCTCGGCCTAACCTTCACAGGTAACATGAATTGGAACAAATACATTGAAGGCATTGCCAAGGCTGCCGCAAAGAAGGTTGGCTCCCTCTACCGTGCTAGTAAACTCCTCACACCTGACATTATCCTGTATCTCTACAAAGCCACCATCCGCCCATGCATGGAGTATTGTTGTCACATCTGGGCTGGTGCATCATCTACTAGTCTCTCCCTCCTTGACAAAGTTCAAAAAAGAATCGTCAACCTAATAGGTCCCTCACTGTCAACCAAGCTCCAGCCTCTGTCCCATCGCCGCAATGTGGCATCCTTGTGCTTGTTTTACAAATACTTCAATGGATTATGCTCCGATTAATTGGCTACTCTGGTGCCCCCTCGACGTAAATTCACTAGACTAACTCGACAATCTAAATCTCATTCATTCACTGTGGAGGTCCCCAGATGTCGGAGAGCCTTCTACTCAAATAGCTTCTTTCTTTGTGCTGCTGACCTCTGGGACTCCCTCCATGCCCCCCGTTTCCCCGACAGTACAGACATGCAGAAATTTAAAACTAATGTAAACAGACATCTCGCCACGCAGATCCCAATTTAGGTTGACCCCCCGCTACCTTCTCTCTTTTTCTTTTTCCCAGTAGCCCCATACGTGTCCGTGTTTGGGGTGAACTATGTTAAAAAAAAATTTTGGGGGAATATATCGTTTGTTACTTGAAAGTATTCTGGCCTCCTTTACGATGGCCGGGGCTAGGGTTTCTTTCCTCTAGTTTTAAAAACGGGTTAAGCTTCCCCCTTCCAAAAAAATCTGCGAAGAATCGAAATTGAAAACTTTTAAATATTTATTTTAAAATATTAGGACCGTGGGCTTAGACCCTATTTAAAACGAAAGGAAAGAGCCTCCACCCCCTAAATAAATAGAAAAGAAGATTTTAATGGCTTCAAAACAACAGGATTGTTCAGGAGGGGTTGTTTAATGAGGCGGGCTAGGCTCCTTCCTGTTTAGTTTTAAATGCGGACTAAGATTCCCCCCCTCTCCGCATACTATTTTTTAATTAATATATTAAAACAAGTATTTACTCTGTTGTTTTGGAAACAAATACAAATAAAATGGACTTTTCTAAGTTTTTTCTTTTTAGGGGGTTGGAGAGTAGACAAGGTACTCTCACCTCTTGTTTTAAAAAAAAGACGTAAGCCCCCCCCCCCATATTTTAAAATAAGTATTTAATCACTTAATGTGCAGAAAAAAGTCAAGAAATTGGAAATAAACAAAAAAAAACATAAATGACTTATACCAAACGCAGTAAAATTTAATTATCTAACGACGTGTATACATTTAACGTGCTGAAACTGACTTTAAGTTTCTTTTATTTCAAAATATTATTTCGTTCAGAGCGTTTTTACACACAGGAGAAAAAAATGGCTGCTTGTCGCTTAACTGGGGGAGGCTTAATTCCTCAAAAGTTGTAAAAAAATTACTTCTCCTACCACTAACCCTAAGTCCAAGTTGCAAGCCCCCCACCCCGAACTTAGGGTTAGTGGTACTCATAGATTTTTAACAAACTTTCAGGAACGACAAGCGACCATTTATTAACCGTGTGTCATAAAGACAGCTTTAAAAAATTGAAATAAAAATCTTAAAAACTGTTTTAAGACGTTAAAAGTATACAGGTCGGTAGATAATTAAACTCTACTGTGTTTGGTATAAGGCATTTGTTGTTGCTGGTTTTGTTAACGATTCATCGGCTGTAAATTATTCTGCACTTTCACCATTTACTCTGTTGTTTTTATGTACGTGCCTCCCCACGGGGGCAGAGTTAAACACAAGGTCGGTTTTTAATGTGGGAAAAAACCAGCTCCCCCCAAAATTGAGCACTCTAGATTGGGACAAAAATAAAAATTGCTCCGTTGAGAAGGATTTTCTCTTCAATGACTGAGGACAGAAAAGATAAAGTATAGTATAGGAACATATACTACATACGAGGTTACTACATGGTAAACGTTGAGATTTGCGTCGGGGACAGATTGCGATTTCCAAGATGGCGGCATGATTGAACGGAAGTATGTTATTAGCTAAAAAGCGGAATGAGGGATACGTTAGCTGAAACGAAGATAACACTTTTACTGACTCATAAAATATGATTTAAATTAAGATATTTATAAAAGTAAATGTTACAAAACATAAATCTTGTGTTATCTCAACACAAGTTTATTTAAAAAATAATGAAAACATTTTAAAGTCTTAATTTTTAAATAATTTATTGTTTTAATCACTAAAATACTTTACTTCGTTTCATTATACATATTTTCCGTTCAAGTTATTTGTATCGCTCATAACGCCATGATCGGTTTTTGTATCGCTCATGACGCAAGAAAGTGTTAAAATGTGTGTTTTCCTTATTGCTACGTAATACTAAATTGAGTTTAACTCCAAAACGTTCATCATGGCATAATCTTAAAAAAAAAAAAATTTATTATCGCCTATACACAATGTTAATCACTTTTTCGAAGAATATATCCACGGTGCGAATCTCAACGATTGCCCAGTTTAATGTTAATTATATTTTTTAAAAGTAAGAAAACAATAATAATAAAAATAAACTAAATTGAAAAAATATTGTAAATTCAGTAAATATTTAAATCATAAAAAAGGTTTTCCCGGTTTTAAATATTCAGAGCAGACGAAAAAAACAAACTTTGATTATGATTGGTGGCGGGCAGTGGCAGGCATAAAAAATGCTGCCCAATTTAACGTAAAATGATCCCCCATTTCCGGGCCATTCTAACGTTTTAGGACGTTTACGTTTTGTTTTTGTTTTTTGCTATGGGACATGAATTCTGTGCGTTTTAGTTTTTAAGGCGATTTCGTATTGTCTTACAATTTTGCCAGTCGGACTTAGAGATTTAAAAAAAAAAAAAGTAACCGCCCTAAAATGTTAGAATGGCCCGAGAATGGGGGATCATGTTACGTTCAATTTATACACGGAACTAATGACCCTCTTTAAACTCTAAAATATGTTTAAAAAGGTGTTCACAGGTAATCGCCTTAAAAAAGTAGAATTTCATTTATATCTTCCCTTCGTGCCATTTTTCCTATTCAAACACTTAACATTTTCACCGGTACCATTTTTTCCGGTGCCATTTTTACCTGTGCCATTTTTACCTAAATTCAGATGAATAGATATATAAATACATTTAAGTAAACTGCGATAGCTAGATAGATAGATAGATAGATAGATAGTATTAGATAGAAAAGCTTATATCCGCATTTTTTGTTTGTTTTTAATCCTTTTTAAGTTGTTTTTTTTCTTTCGCATAAAATCATTTTATTTCGTGCTTTTTCGAAAATATGCCGCCTCCATTTGTAATGGCCCCTCTAAAATGGCTTCTAAAGATAAAAAAAAATAAAATAAAACCGCCATCTCTTCGTCAAAACTTTGCAATTCTTTACTTATTTGAGCCGCGATCCCTCCCACGCTCCACCTCCGCCGCCGTCCTTTCAAATTGAACAAATCCGATGTAGAAGGCTTTCATTTATTTATTTATACTCGTGTTTCTTTTATTCCCGAGGCCAAACTTTATGGTCCTCAGCTGGTGTCCGGCTTTAAAACGAAAATGACTCAAAGTTATAAAACTTGACCAACTGGCCAGACTTTGATCTTTTGACCCGTGCGCGCAGGGAAAGCTTTTCTATAGTCGCACTTGCTTCAAGGCCTGCAGGTGGCGACGGAGGCGGGGAAGGAGAGGGCGAAGTGGCGGCGGTGATATGACGTTTTCATCGGCCTCTTTAGAACGACGCCGATAACTTATTCTTATTATATTTCGCCCTCCTTTTTTAGTCCTTCTTCTTCTTCTTCTTCTTCTTCTTCTTCTTCTGCCCTTCCTTCGTTTTTATCGGTAAAAATAAAGTAAAAAAAATAATGATGACATGTAATGGTAAAAAACTTGCAAAATAATGGTAATAAAAATAAAGTTAATAATATACGGAATAGAAATAATGTAAAAATATGAAAACAAAGAAAAATAAATAAATAAATAAATAAATAAATAAATAATAATAATAATAATAATAATAATAATAATAATAATAATAATAATAATAATAATTTGTATTTGTAGAGGGTCGAGGAGGATGGGAAGACCGAGGAGGGACAGCACAAACCAGACCTCCACTGGAAAAGTGCAGAGAATGCTGGGACCTTGGGGAGGCTTATTGACACCCAAATCCCAGAGAAGATCAATTGTCCTTACCAGCGAAAAATCAATGGTAAGAGGATGTTGCGATACCGCATCGTTATCGAAAAGAGGTGAAGAATACTGGAAATCTGGGGAGGCTTGTTGTCACTCAGACTCCAGGAAATACCACTGGTTGTTGTCGGTGAGCAATCACTGACGATGATCTGTGTGAGAACTCCTAGTGAGTACAAATAATAATAATAATAATAATAATAATAATAATAATAATAATAATAATAATAATAATAATAATAATAATAATAATGCTCAACTACATACTAAAAAAAATTGATTCTGGATACAAGTTTACAGACACTGAACTAAGAGTAACCCACCTGATGTACATGAACGACCTGAAACTATTTGCAAAAAGCAAAATAGAACTGGAAAAGCTGATAAATACGACCAGAATCTTCAGTCAGGATATTCAAATGGAATTCGGAATAGAAAAGTGTGCACTACTAGAAATAAAAAGAGAAAAACTGGAGACGACAGAGGGCATGGAACTCCCCAATCAAGAGGAGATGATGGCGCTAGGCGAACAGGTAGCTACAAATATTTGGGAGTTCCTGAAGCAGACACAATCAAATCTACAGAAATAAAAGAGAAGATTGGAAAGAATATTTACGAAGAACCAGAAAACTCATAGAAACGAAATTATATGGCAGGAATCGAGTAATTGGAATAAATACCTGGGCAGTATTACTAATAAGATACTCTGGACCATTCATAGGCTGAACTAAAGAAGAACTCAGACACCTTGACCAGAAGACTAGAAAATTAATGACCATGCACAACGCACTATACCCAAAAGACGATACGGACAGACTCTATATGAAAAGAAACGACGGGTGGGGGAAGCTGGTAAGTAAAGAAGATTGTATGGAAGACCTTTAAAAAAGAGCTGGAGACATACATAACTCAGAACACGAAAGTCTAATCACCGCAGCAAGAGACACCGTTCAACGAGCAATTCGGAAAGCACCGAAACCAGAAACAAAGAAAAAAACAAGAAAAGAAAAGTGAGAAGAAGAACAACTACATGGACGCTTCAGAAACTGACAAAAAAACAACGAAAATAGCTGGGCATAGCTAAGAAAAGGACACTTGAATAGAGAAACGAAATCTTTACTGATGGCTGCACAGAGTAAATTACACCGGTCTCAGCTGACACCACACAAAAATGAACCAATGAACAGAAATTGCAAGAAGCAACACCATAAGCTCCCTACAAAAAAAAAAGACGCCGACCTAGGCTAACACCACACAAAATATTTGTAAAGGGTCAAGGAGGATGAAAAGCTCGAGGATGGGCAGCACAAACCAGACCTCCACTGGAAGAGTGCGGAAAGTGCTGGAACCTTGGGGATTCTTATTGCCACCCAAATCCTAGAGAAGACCAATGGTTCTTACCAGCGAGAAATCAATGATAAGCGGTTGTTGCGATACCGCAAGGTTATTTGCGGATCTTATCGAAAAGAGGGGAGAGTACTGAAAATCTGAGGAGGCTTGTCGTCACTCAGACTCCAAGGAATACCACCGAGTTTTGTCGGTGAGCAATCACTGACGATGACCTGTATGATAACTCCAAGTAAGTAAGTAAGTAAGTAAGTAAGTAAGTAAGTAAGTAAGTAGTAGTAGTAGTAGTAGTAGTAGTAGTAGTAATAGTAATAGTAGTAGTAGTAGTAGTAATAATAATAATAATAATAATAATAATAATAATAATAATAATAAACATAATAATAATAATAATAATAATAAACATAATAATAATAAACATAATAATAATAATAATAATAATAATAATAAACATAATAATAATAATAATAATAATAATAAACATAATAATAATAAACATAATAATAATAATAATAATAATAATAATAATAAACATAATAATAATAAACATAATAATAATAAACATAATAATAATAATAATAATAATAAACATAATAATAATAAACATAATAATAATAATAATAATAATAATAATAATAATAATAATAAACATAATAATAATAATAATAATAATAATAATGATGATGATGATGATGATGATGATGATGATGATGATGATGATGATGATGATGATGATGATGATGATGATGATGATGATGATGATGATGTGTGTGTGTTTTACTTAATTTTAATTCGCAACATTATGATTAAATTGTTTTCATAGGTCCTCCCTTCTTTATCTAATACTCTTTACTTAATCTATTTATTTTCGTTCTTCATTTCTCCGATACCCTTTCAGATGATTTACCATCACAATATAAACATTACTACCATAAATTTACAGTTATGCATTTGGTTGATTTGATATGTTCGATCGTATATCCATATTATATTTCTTACTACATTGTAATCATCTCTAATATGTTTCACTGCTCTCCCAGATAAGAATTTAAATTCGGGGCATTAACATATATATGTATGAATCGGAATAAATTCATCTAAACGGACTTAATTGATTAAAAGTTATTTAATAATAATAATAATAATAATAATAATAATAATAATAATAATAATAATAATAATAATAATAATAATAATAATAATAATAATAATAATAATAATAATAATAATAGCTCTGGGACCTTGGGGAGGCTTGTTGCCACTCGGGCCCCAGAGGGGACCAATGGCCATTATCAGCGGGAAATCGGTGGTAGGTGGCTGTTGCGATACCGCAAGGTCATCAGCGGTGATGAACGAAAAGAAGTGGAGCATACTGGAAGTCTGAGGAGACTTGTTGTCACTCAGACTCCAGGGAATACCACAGGTTATTGGCAGTGGGCGATCACTGACGATGACCAGTGTGATAACTCCTAGTGAGTAAATAATAATAATAATAATAATAATAATAATAATAATAATAATAATAATAATAATAATAATAATAATAATAATAATAATAATAATAATAATAATAATAATAATAATAATAATAATAAAAATCAAAATCAAAAATAGAAACAATAACTAGCCAAATAAACAGACGGACAACCTGGATGGGAAATCAGACTGTAAACCTAGATCACCAAACTTTGAAAAGAAGCTAAAACAGTAAATAGGTTGAAAGAGAACAGGAAACGATGGAAGAGAGGAAATCTGACTCACAAGGAAAGACTAAATAAGAAACATGAAGCACTAAAACAAAGGATAGCATTAAAAGAAGGAAGACTGAGACGATACAGACATAAATCGGAACAGAAAAATCCAAACAGGATATTTGAAAACAATCAAAGACAGTTTTATCAAAACGTAAACGGAGGAATAATAAAAAACGGAACAACCAGACCTGACAGAAACAAAACACCTCTGGGGCCAGATATGAAGAGTAGAAAGTGTACCTTAGGTTTACTTTCGGCAGCCTCGTAACTCTCGCTTCCCTTATTTTGTCCTTTAGTCCTCACATTCCATGAGCGATGTTTCGATGGGCGATGATGGGGGGCATTGCTGCTTTCTTGATCAGAATCTATCCGTATAACAGTTATCGTTGGTTAGTTTTTGACGTTGAAGTAGTATTTTTTAAGCTACTTACATAAAGTGGCTTCATACCTTGTCTGGAGCAATTTTTATTAAAATATATATATGGGGACATCAATGCCAAATGGCTGAAAAACATCAAAGAAGAACTTCAAGAAAATTGAAGAAGGAACAAAAACAGAAATTAATGAAGAAACGCTCAAGAAAACTCTAAGGTAAATAGCAAACCTGAAAACGCCAGGCCACGATGGAATACGTGCATACTGGTTTTAAAAATTCACGACCCTACATGAAAGACCAACGCAAAAACTGAGTGGATATATCCGCAAAACAGATGTATCAGAATGGATGACCAAAAGAAGAATTATGTTAATAAGGAAAGACGCCAAAAAGGGAACGAACCCAAAAAACTACAGACCAATAACCTGTTTGCCAACCATGCGGAAAATCCTAAGGGCATAACTGAGAGAACAGATCTACCACTTTCTTAACAATTGTGGACTACTATCCGAGGAGCAAAAAGGATGCGGGAAAGGAAATAGAGAGACGCGCGACTGTTATACATAGATCTCTGTATGTTTCCTGTTGCAATAATCTGCATAAAGTAAGCAACACTATCAGGAGGAAATGCCAAGGTTTTCTCTAAAGTGAGTTCATCTGTGGGTGGATAATTTGAATTGGAGTCATATCTTTTATTTCATTGTTTCCTGTCCTAAAGTTGGTACTGCACCGTTGGCAATAGACTGCATCCTTGGCATGTAAATCATTTGCAGAGGGTAATCTCTCTAACACTGTATCACTCCACTCATCATTCCGGAATTTTCATATTTTGTCTATAGTGTTATCAAATGTTAATGTGTTCACAAGATGATAACCCTGACATATTTGCTTTTCTTGGTATTTCATTGATGTACCACAAAAAAGGCAATAATTCTTGAAATCAAAAGTTCTTGTTCAGGATTGTAACCTACAATGAAATGTTTATATATCGACCCATTCCATGTTTTTATCTACTTTTATAATGTTAGGGTTACACTCTCGTTTTCTACAGCTCTTATGAACACGTTGCCCTGTACATATACAAAAACTATTTCCATGTTCCTCTCATGCTTTGTTGATGGTATCACTTCCTTCTTGGGTAATTGTCACTGTATCTGCAACATTGTATCCATGATACATTCCTTATGAAGTATACACATGTCTCCAGTACTTGCATTAGACATTATTCAATTTGTAACAAAAAAGAAATTGACAGTACAAAACCATCAGTCTATAATAGACTAAAAGTTTATTTCAGTAATTTATTCAAAACTTTCGTCCTATTATATATTTTCTAAGAAATTCTTTAAACATCGACCGATATGTTTCAGTTTTAAGATCTTCATTTTGTTTTAAACAAGTTTTTTTTTTGTGTGTAAAACAATGTTCAAATTTTATTTTGTATAAAAAACTTTGTTTTTTGTATATAATAAAACTTTTACGTCGTAAAAATATGTTGGTGCATGGAAAAAAATATGGCCGCCAGCGATTGAAACATTGAATTAAATTTCTATATTCAAAACTTTAAAAAGTAAATTAGAATTTTATTTCAGGACAAGAAATACATGTAAGACCAGTAATCAATTTTATCGAAAATTTGAGCAAAATAGGTAAAATGAAAACGAGGTTGTTTACATTTCTTTGTCATAAACACACGCTATTATCGCAGATCGATAATTGCAAAATGTTAATATTTCGCATCGGCCGATTTTTCTAGACTTTTAATATGTTCATATAGACACCTCATAGAAATGTATTGTGTAAAAAAAACTTGTATTGCAATTAGTTTGACCTTTTTCACTGATTTGACTGGACTGCTACGGGTGGCACTTTTAACCCCGCCCAACGCCGCCCAGGCCGCCCACCGCCGCCCAGCCCCTGGCGCCAGCATTTTGGCTCACGTGACTCAATCGTAGTCACTTATGAACAGAATAGTCTTCCGTATTAACAATTAGCATGTATCCCACCCCAATACATTTTTACCGATGCCATTTTTACATGTGCCATCTGATTTTTTCGACAACAGTAGAAAATCCTTAAAGCCAATAATGAAAAATAAATCTTTTCCGAGGGATTATGTAGGGTTGGGGAGAAGTCTGCCTGATTTTATTAAAGTTTACGCTGGACAAATAAATATCTAAGAACGATTATTTAACAGCCGCTTCTTTTTTTTTGTATTTGCTAATGGTTATGATTATTCCCTACAGCGAGCAAGGTAATCCGGCGTTGGGGGGGAGGGGGAGACTCAAATATAATGCGTTATTATTTGAAATACTGAAGCTAAAAAACGAAAGACGTATTTTAAAAGGCCGAATAAGATATATCGATTGCTTAGTAATTTCAATCAATTTCAAAAAGTTTTCCTTTTCTCTATCTATTTCGTCTATCAGAAAAACAATTACATGTGTTTCAATTTTTATTATTCCACTATTTATTTATTTAAATTACTTGTAACTCATAATAGTCAGTATAATAATTTTATTTTTAGCAACCAATTTTTTCCGGGGTTCCACTTAAATGATATAAGCGGTTGATTATTAATCCTTACGAATACATTTGCTATGTATTAGTGGCTGATTTTTATTTTACTCTGTCTCTTTATTTTTGTATTTTTTTTATTACGTTTGTTCAGTCTAAACAAGGTATATTGCTACTGAGACGTAGGGGGTTACTGTGATTAGGGGCCAAATTTATAGCGCGCATCCTAAGTGGGGAGTTGTGTAGCAATATGTTTGTTCAGATTACATTTCAATTTCTGCATGTTGGTACAGTCAGGGAAACGGGAAGAAGGGAGGGGATTCCAACAGCAAGTGGTCACAGGAGAGAAGCTATTAGAGTAGAAGGTTTTCTGGCATCTGAGGACATCTACAGTGAAGGGGTGGAACTTTGCTGCTAGTCGGGTTGGTCGGCGCTATTTAGCTTAATGTGGTACAAATGCAATAAGTTCGTCTGAGCACATGCCGTGGATGCTATATTGCAGCGATGGAACAGGAGCTGAAGCTTGGTAGACAGTGCGGGGCCTATTATGTCAAAGACTCTCTCTTCGGGAAGGGGTACTAGTTGTTGGTGTACAACCCGATGTGGCAACAATGCTCCATGTACGAGAGAATGGTGGGTTTATAGAGATATAGGATACTGGCAGGTGTGAGAGGTTTTCTAGCCCGGTATAGAGAGTCCACTTTATTTGCAGCAGACTTCGCAGTATCTTCTATGTATTTATTTAAATTTTTGTTCACATTATATTTAAACTTTTGCATGCTGGTACGGTCAAGGAAACAGTGAAGGAATTTCAAAGATTATCAGTTCGAGGAAAGAAGCTATTAGAGTAGAAAGCCCTCCGGCATCTCGGTACCTCTAAAGTAGGAAATTGGAATTTTGCTGACTGATGGGTCGGTCGGAAGTATTTACATCGAGGCGGACACGTGCTAATGTTCATCGGAGCACATTCCATTAAAGTACTTTTAAAACAAGCACATGGATGCAACATTGTGGCTATTAGACAGAGCCTAGAGCTTGGTAGATAGTGTGGAACCTATCAGATTAGAAGCTCTTTTTTACCCTGTCTAAGAGGAAGATGCTAGTGGTTAGTGCACCAGCCAGATACAACAACAATACTTCATGCATGGGTGAGTGGTGGCTTTGTAGATATATAGGATACTGGTAGGTATGAGAAGGTTTCTAGCTCGGTAGAATGAGACCATCATCTTTGCAGAAGCATTGGCAATGTCTTCTGTGTATCAGTTCCAATTCATGTTACCTGTGCATGTTAGGCCGAGGAGTTTAGATGATGTACTCTCAGGTAGGTCGCTATTGGCAATGGCAACCGGTGATTGAAAATGTGTCATTATTGTTCAAGGAAAGGAACTTTGTCTTATTAGCATTAAATGTTACCATCCATTTATCCGCCATTTTCACAACAGACTGGTGGTAATTTTCTAAGTATTCAGCCATTATCTTGGATATGTGTATTTTCGTTTATTCCACATATCGAGAATAGAGCGTGGTGTCGTCAACAAATATACCCATCTCGAACTCAATTGCACCAAGGAGGTCGTTTAAAAACATCAGAAATAATAACGGTCCAAGGATCGATTCATGGGGCACACTCACATTAATGTCACATTATTTAGTCGTACGACCATCGGGGACAACCTAGATCTTTCTTTTGGCTAAGAAGAATCTGATTATACCGTACGAATAAATTTTCATGAGAAGACCTTCATGCCAGACCTTATCAAAGGCTTTTTATATATCAAGCGCTACCACCCTAACTTCACAAGCTTTGTCCAGTGTGTGGTATATGCGTTCCGAGATGACCGTTAGGATGTCCGCAGTAGAACCAACTTGCCTAAACATATACTGTTGAAAGAAAATACAGAAAGAAGTTTAGTATTAACGAGGTTATTGACTATTACTAGATTGATTAATGATTCAAATATTTTATCGAAGAGCGGGAAGAGACTTATAGGGCGATAATTTTGCGGGTTGATTCAGGTCGCTGGGCTATAGAATAAGCTGTCGTAATCTGTGGTCAGTTTGCAGACTGCCAAACAGATCAAGACGGTGCTTGATGCATCGTGACCGTTGATTTTTCAGAGGCAATTTTCCAGCTATCAGGGAAGCAAGATTCGACAAGGCATTTGTTGTAAAGTTTGGAGATGGTAAGTAGTCAGCCCAGTTGAGCATTTATCTAAGCCTAGAGTAGGGATGAGATCAGACCCGCAAGCTTTGGAAGTCTGAAGGGTTTTATGATATCCCGGACTTGGGAAGGGGTGATGATCAGATCATATAGGGTGGCTTCAGTTTGAAGCATAGAGTTTGGGAGAGAATACGTTGTAGAGTCCAAGGTGGAGTTCAAGGCGAACTGCTGGGCAAGCAGTTCAGCCTTATCAGTTTCCGTGGAGGCAACACCATGGTAACTGGATAACGGGTGGTGGTGGTGGGGGGGGGGGTTGTTGATTGCCCATTATTAGCAGCATTTCAGTCAACAAAACCATAAGTAATCAAACGCAAATCATAACTTTGAGCAGTGTTAGCACTCAAATAGGATTCTCCATTTTTCGGTTGAGAATCATGCCGTCTCATTTACCTACATCCTCGAGTGGCCCTTGTCCTTGATAAGCAGTGGCCAAACAAAAACAAAAGACAGACGATTTGGTTTACTAGGCGCAAACGATATGTCAAGGTGAAAATAATGCCGTAGTTTTATGATTCCAAAATAACATTTTTAAAAAGCTCCACAGGATTATATTATGAATTCTTTTAATTTTATCGATTTATATTCATCGTAATTATTTTCTTCTTTGCTTTCAACACGTTATAATTTAGATTTGGTAACACGTCACACGAATTGATCGTACAGAAATACGTTTTCTTAACATATAGGTTGAGACGCTGAAAACAAACAATGGAATTAATTAAGCAACAGCCGCCAGCGAGTAAACCATTTAATTACGTTTCGATTTTCTACTTTTTTTAAAGTTGAAAACCTTTGTAATTCGAGATGAAAATACGTAAGAAAAACACCAATCGAACAAAGAAGAGCCGTCCTACGATATATGTGAATTTTTTTTAATTAAAAATTAGAATCATAGGGGGTTCGGGGTTGCGTGCCGTACAGGGTGCGGGCAATATTTGTTCACAATAAAAAACGTCGAGGGTAGTTAGATGGTGCAGGGTAAAAATAGGACAGATAAAAATGGCACAGAAAAATTGACACAATAAAATCGCACCGGTAAAATGGAACAAATTAGTAAATATGAAAAAAATGGCACAAAACAAGAACAATTCGGTAACGGAAAATTGAATATAGGTAAAATGGCACATGAGAAAATTGCACTATAAAAATGGCATCGATAAAAATGACACAAGTGAATAATATGAAAATAGGCACAAGGGAAAAATATAGATTAAAATCTCACAATGAGTTTTTCATGATCTTGGATACAATACATAAGGACAAACATTAAGAAGTTTGTCAAATTAAAAAGAAATTATACTTACATTTTAAAGTACATGAAAACCACCAGCTCCCCCCCCCCCACACTCACACACACAAAAACTAATGTGATTCTTTTTGTTTTAGGCGATTACGTGTGAATACCTACAACTAAAACCATTATTTTAGAATTAAAGTGGAGATTAGTTTAATTGTAAAATTGGCCCCATTTAGTTGGGTTACCACTAACCCTAACCCTAAGCCTGATTAGCAAAGTCGTAAAACCACACGTAATCGCCTTAAAAAAGTAAGGCGCATAGGATTGATCTCCCGTAACAAAAAAAGTATAAGAAATATTCCCCTTACTCGGCTATTATCCTATATATAAAGTAAAGTCAGATTTACCCCGTCCTTTTGTGATCAATAGCGTTTTGTACTAAAAGCTTCTTTTTTAACATATTTAATCCCAAACAAGGTAGGCCGCCACTGTAGACGTAAGGGGCTGCTGAGAATTAGGGTGTAGCTTTTAGGTGTCATCCTAAGTTGGAAGCTGTGCAGCGAGATGTATGTTTACATTAGTTTTAAACCTCTGCATGTCACTACTGTCGGGGAAACAGGAAACAGGGAGGGAGTTCCAGAGGCCGGCAGCACGAGGAAAGAAGCTATTGAAGTAGAAGGCTCTCCGGCATCTGGGGACATCCACTGAATGGATGGTTCTTAGCTGATTCTCGAGTTGGTCAAGTGTATTTTCGTCGAGGGAGCACCAGAGCAGCAAGTTCATCGGAGCACAATCCATTGAAGTATTTGTAAAACAAGCACAATGAAGTAACATTGCGACGATGGGACAAGGGCTGGAGCTTGGTGGATAGTGAGGGACCAATTAAGTTGGCGACTCTTTTTTGGTCCTTGTCTAGGAGGGAGAGGCTAGTGGATGATGCACCAGCCCAGATGTGGCATCAATACTCCATGCATAAGCGGATGGTGGTTTCGTAGAAATACAGAATAATGTCAGGTGTGAGGAGTTTACTAGCACGGTAGACGGAGCTTCAATGTATTTGTTCCAATTCATGTTACCTGTGAATGTTAGGCCGAGGAGTTTGAATGTTGAACTCTCAGGTAGGGTGTTATTTGCCATGACAATCGGTGGTTGGCGAGGTTTCTTATAGTTATTGAAGGAAAAGAGCTTTGTCTTTTGGGCATTAAAAGTTACCAACCATTTATGACCCCAATCCACTACAGCCTGGAGGTCATTTTCTAAAGATTCAGCCATTGCCTCCGATATGTTCGTGTCCGTTTTGCCCACATGACGAGGGTAAAACGTGGTGTCATCAGCAAATATACCTATCTCAAACTCGATGTCATCAGGGAGGTCGTTTATGAAGATCAGGAACAATAATATTAATATTAAAGCTGTTTAAAAGATCTGTTTTGTCAGTCATATAAGGAAAATATTGGTCTGAGTTGTTAAAAAAATATTCATTTCTAATCAATTTTATCAAATTTCATATTTAATCCGATCAACAATTTTTGTTTGGATATCTAATATTATAGAGGGAGTCGAAGGATTTATCTCACGCACAGTTCCGAATACTTCAACCCAAATAACTAAGTACTAATTCAATAATAGATGATGTCTTCGAGATCCATCGATGAAAAAGAGGACGATTTCTTTCGTTGCCTTTCGCTGACCGACTTTAGACTCTATTGAGAAATATATATATATATATATATATATATATATATATATAGAAAGAGAGAGAGAGAGTGATAGAGAGAGAGATATATAGAGAGATAGAGATAGAGATAGAGAAAGAAATAAAGAGAATAAAAATGAATGGTATGGTTCGTTTCTGTCGCCGTGGGTCAATCGATTAGCTCGCCGTACTTAGAGACAGAGTGTGTGGGTTCGTACCTCACTATGGGCATATTTATTTTTACTTTAATTTTATCCGCAATTATTTATGCAATCTACATTATTTATGGAAACTAGGACCTCGGGCAACGCCGGGTAGCTCTGCTAGTTTCTTTTAGTTTTCTAAACCAACTGGCACATCTGTTTTATTTATTTATTTATTTATTTTTAGAGGTAGTCTATCACAAACTTCACATCACCTTCGTAATCTATAAACATCCTGGGAGGTCTCTATTGACCAGAACAAACCCAAGATCATTTCTCCCCAATTCTGTGTGTCTTTTTTTTTGCGTGACCTCCATCGTCTCCCGCACGAAACGTCTCTCCCACCTGCTCTTCGGCTTTCCCCGTAAGGTGGACGCAATAAATTTCAAGGACTTTTAGTGGTCATCCCGCTCAAAGGATTCGCCCAAGCTATGAAAGTCAAATGTTTATTAGCCTGTTAAATTCTTTTTACCGACAAAGAAGAAGACAAAAATACAGATTATAATCAACTGATAGTATCTCGCCGAACGATCAAAGAACAGGCGCGTTTATATATACATGAGAAAAAAAGTGCCCCGTTCGGTCAGAAATCGTGATTGGGTTAAATTGAATCAGAAAATTTATAATTTTCGATTTCAGTTAAAGTTTTTAAAAATAAAAAAAGATAAAAATCCCAAATCAGTCTCTTTCTACTCACTACTCCTCTCTAACTATCCTCCCCTTACTCACACACAATATCCCTCTCTTTCTCCCTCTTCCCTTCTAGCTTTTATCTCTTTCTCTTTCTCTCTCTTTCTCTTCTCTCTCTTTGTCTCACAATCTCTCTTATCGCTCTCTTTCCCCTGTATCCCTTTCTCTCTCTCCCTTTTTTCTCTCTCTTTCTTTCTAGCCGCGGGTTAAATAGTATTACTACGTGTACTATTTCCTTTTATTAATGTAAATAATCCATTATTCCTGTATTCAGTATGATATGTAGTCAGTTGTATTACGTTTCACTGTTATTAAAGAGAGGGTAACAGAAGCGAGATTGATAGACACCGTATCTCAGTAATAAATGTGTCACTTGATGGATTAATCGCAAATTGAAATTAATTGGAACCATTTTTAAACCTAACTTAATCCCAGAACTAAGTAATATTTTAGCGTGTATTTTTTGTTATTAAAGTATGTAGGAAACAAAACTCTCTCTCTCTCTCTCTCTCCCTCTCTCTCTCTCTCTCTCTCTCTCTCTCTCATTCACTACGTTTTATGGGCCAGATTGGGATACAAGCAGAAAGTGTTGCACCTTTTGAATGTGTGTGTATGTACGTGTTCGTGTGTTTGTGTGTATGTGTGTGTTTTACGAATGCAACTCACCTAAACACTGTCTTTACAAGACTGAAACTAAACAAATATTCGATAACTGAATGAAACGTAAAAATATGTCTGTATAAATAGCAGTAACATCGAAAACATCTTTACTACAATTGCTCTACAATAATCTGGAAACCTCGACAACAAAACTATACAATTATATATCATAATGGAAACATTTAATACATAAACCAGTATTTTCTTAACGGAAACAAATGTAAATAAATTAATCATTTTATTAAAATTCTCGATAGGAATTTGGTAGGATGCCGGTATATACCCGGCAAATAAGGTTAGTATCTCATATAGATAATGGTATATTAGTCTTTTTTTAATTTTTATAAACATGAGGAAGTTCTTATTTTAATGGTTAATTTAAAACTAGGGGAACTTCGGGATTGATTTGAGGTGTTTTGAGATAAGGGGTAATATCTATCTTAGATTTATTAACATAGAGTTACCTTCCTTATACAAATCTGCATGTAAATATGGCCTGCGGTATTTATCTACAACCTTTTTACTTTTAATATCTATTTTTTGCCACCGATCTGAGTTAATTAGTAGTAATTAATGTTAATGTATTTTAATTAATTTAAAATTAAGCTAAACTATTAATTCTCATAACTTTAGGTTATTCGGTACCAGTTATATCAATTTTAAAAAATAATTGTAATCTCTTTAGGATCGAAATATACCGAGGTGGAAAATTTGATATTTAAAAACACCGTTCTTATATAAGACATAAGTTGAATTCAGTACCATAAACCGTATTTTCAGATTTTATCTTACGCAATAATAATAATAATAATAATAATAATAATAATAATAATAATAATAATAATAATAATAATAATAATAATAATAATAATAATAATAATTGTACTAGAAAACGAAAAACACAAAATCATATGGGATATGAATGTACAAACAGACAAACCCATAACAGCAAGGAGACCGAATATGATAATAATCAACAAGAAAGAAAAATCCTGCAAAATCGTAGACTTTGCCGTTCCAGCGAACCACAGAGTGAAGATCAAAGAGACGGAAAAAAGAAGCAAATATACTGAACTTGTCAGAGAATTGAAAGGAATATGGAACATGAAGAAAGTCAGTATAACACCAATAATCATAGGAGCACTAGGAACAGTCCCCCAAAACATGGAGAAAAGACTAGGAGAAATAGGAGTCAAAGGGATAACTGAGACCATACAAAGGATAGTAATGATCAAAACAGCTGCAATCCTGAGAAATGTCCTCGAATGCGGAAACCAACCTACATAAGCAACGAATGGAGAACAAACACATGGAAGCACAAGACAACAGGGGAAATACAACCGCACGAGAGAGGCGCAAGCATAGGCTGACACCACAAAAATTATGGACAGAGGGTCGAGGAGGGAAAGCGCAAACCAAACCTCCACTGGAAGAGCGCGGACAGCTCTGGGACCTTGGGGAGGCTTGTTGCCACTCGGGTCTCAGAGGGGACCAATTGCCCTTATCAGCGGGAAATCGATGGTAGGTGGTTGTTGCGATACCGCAAGGTCATCAGCGGTGATGAACGAAAAGAAGTGGAGCATACTGGAAGTCTGAGGAGACTTGTTGTCACTCAGACTCCAGGGAATACCACAGGTTGTTGGCAGTGGGCGATCACTGACGATGACCAGTGTGATAACTCCTAGTGAGTAAATAATAATAATAATAATAATAATAATAATAATAATAATAATAATAATAATAATAATAATAATAATAATAATAATAATAATAATAATAATAATAATAATAATAATAATTACCCATTTTTATTTAAAACTTAAATTCTCTTCTTTGGTGCTTCTTTTTGTTGGTTCAGGTCGCTGGTCCGTAGAACAAGTTGTCGTTAGCCGTGGTCAGTCTGCAGACCTCCAAACAGATCTAGACGGTGCTGGAAGCATCGTGGCCGTTGATCATTCAATGATTACCTCTGTATATAACCCTCTTCCCCTCTCTTTCCTAACTCATTTTTACATGACTCTAGCCCTGTACTAATCTTTTGCCAATATATGAAATGAAATATATACTTATAAAACGTCGCTATTTCTCGCTCTAACAGCGACATTTGATTTGAACTTCACACTGCAGAAGGACAATAATTTTTAATATACTAATCATATATATGTGATCGAAGGTGTAAAGTTAACTAATTTGCATATTTTTTTGCAAAAGGCATCTCATTAATTACATATTTATTTCTATTCTTTTCAAATTTAACGATAAATTTGGGATGCAATTTATTAAACAAATGAATTAAACATATATTTATCTGTTCCTGGAGTGGTCTTCCATAGAAATGTGTATTCACCGTGTTCTGAAATATTTTTTTTTATATAAAACAATAATGTGAGAGAAAGAGAAGCAAAAAGACAGATACAGACATAGGTAGATAGAGAGAGGGAGAGAAAGAAAGAGAGAGTCAACAGATAACGATTGTAATAGAACACATGGTTTTATTTACGAAATTTTTATATCGTCGTTAAAGGCTGGGCATTTGTGGTAAAGACAACCTATTCGGTGGTTTTACTTGATTGTCAGCAAGTTTGAATCTAGTTATAAATTGTAAATTCAAAATAAAGCCCCCCCTCCCCCAACAACAATACACATACATCACGGCCAAGCAAACAAGTAATTTAGTACCACACCCCACACTACCACCCAAAACATGGCCATTTTTTTTTTTGGGGGGGGGGGGGAAAGATCCCCTCCCTCCCCCCCCCCAATTTTTTTTTTCCTTTTTTAACAAAAAATATTCGGAGACAATTTTTTTTTTAACTAAAAATGTCTCACCACCCAAGAACGCGGCGGCCTAGCAAAGATAGACGACCGTTAGGTAGTCTATTTTCCCTAGTCTATTATATAAAGGGCAGTTGTCTGTGTGTGTATGTCCAGGTAAAAGCCCATAACTACGAAACAAACAGCCACACAGTTGGTATACATTTTATCAGCGTTTATCAGTGTTACCTTTGTGAATAATATCTAAATATCTAAAGTTTAGAAAATATTATTCATTCTCTGGAGTCAAATGGGCCAGGTTTCGTCGAAGGAGGAGGGGGCTATTTTTCACTGTTATTATGTACTCATTTTGAAAGAAAATGCCAACTCATTCCTCGAGTAATCAATTATATTAAGGAGAGTTTTCTGTATGTAAGCGCGTGTGTGTCCAGCTAGAGAGGGATGGGATGAGCGGAAGAGAACGAAGTAGCGAGATAGAAGTTTTAATAGAAATGTGTTACACTTTTTTCCCCGGGGCAACGCGGGGTTGCCCTGCTAGTTTGAAATAAAATATTCACTCCAAAAGTTGTTTTAATATTCGTTTTACACCCCCCAAAAATTATTGTGTCCATATTCAATATAACTTTGTAGCTATTCCATAGAATGTCTCTATGTAAATAAAATTAGCATATAAGTTATCGTCTGTTGAATTTCACGTCCAGACGTAAACTTAAAAATTCAAAGATCGAAACAACAACAAAAAGAGTCACCCAACTTCCTTTGCTGATATTTATACCTGAATTTTAAATGAATGTTATATAAAATTACACACTTATTTACTAAAAAGTATTTATTTAGGTTTTCATGGTAAACATTTAAAAAGTAAAACAAATAGATAAATTATAAATACAATTGATATGAAAACCATCGAACAGCTATCGTCTATTTTTTATTAAACTACGAATATTTTTGGAGGATAAAAACCAAAAATGTGAAAATATTGCCAGAAAGATTTTTATCGGGAAAAGTAATTGCCACTAATTATATTCGTTTCGGCCTTTTGTGAAATCGCATTTTAGAGAGGGGTTCAGCTTGCTTAATTCGAAAGAGAAAATGAATCAACGGCACAATTCGACAAGCAGATAGCATTTTGGAAAGGGAGATCTCGGGTTTTTAACCCAGAATGTTTCACCTAGAACAAGAAATGGCACCCTACGTTTTATACGATCATTTATTTCAAATTTATTTTATTTTTAGTGTTTGCTGGGGATGGGGAATCCTATCGAATGATGGGCATTCAACCGCTGTTTTTATGAGTGTCGTTCGTATGATATCAATCCTCCGTTTTATTCCAATCTCTCCTAGTCTTTTTTCTTTTTCAGATTTTTCGGAAGTATGCCAAGTGCTCCTACAATCATTGGTCCGACAGTATCTTCTTTAATGTTCCATATGATATGATATATAGTGCCTTATGCCCTGTCTATTGATTTCCCACTGATGAAATCTTGGAAGCCCATGCT
Source organism: Sepiola atlantica (assembly GCA_963556195.1). Taxonomy (NCBI): domain Eukaryota; kingdom Metazoa; phylum Mollusca; class Cephalopoda; order Sepiida; family Sepiolidae; genus Sepiola; species Sepiola atlantica. The sequence continues at coordinate 59,491,526 of OY744522.1, read as the reverse complement.
GACTGACTAATTAATCTAGTTCTTTCTAATTGATCTAGTTCTTTCTAATGTACCAATATTAATAGCCGAGGCAGGCAGTCATAAATGATTTATTTCACTATATTAAAACATATATTCCAAACAATCCCTAAAATACCGGTCAAATGATAAAGAGAAGAATACATTAAAAAATATAGAAATCACGTCCTTACTTAGATAGTAAAAAAAAAGAAGTAAAATGTCTTCAACTGCTTGAAAAGATAACCCACCCACCCCGACGCCAAATTTCTGCCACTCAAAATGACCCTCATTTCGAGACGAAACGTGCGACTGAAAAGGTCCCCTCAAATCTGATGGAGATAAGCATTTTCTTTAATTTTCTATTTTTATTCTTTGCTCTTTATTTCATTTTTTTCCATGTTCTAGTACTCACCTTTTTCTAAATATGTCTTATATGAATGTACTAAATTCTGTGTTTGACTTAAATGTGTTTAATTATTGATATATAGTACCTTATGCCCTGTCTATTGATTTCTGATGAAATCTTGGAATCCCATGCTGACCTTATACTTACTTGCGAGAGGGAAACCTATCTTTAACTTTCTGTTCCCTCTTTAGTATTACATTTAACTTATTCTATCTACATATGTACATATATATATATATATATATATATATATATATATATATTCATGTTTATGTATATGTATATGTATGATTGTGTATGTGTGTGTATATGTATATATATATATATATACGTTATATTGGAAGTATTATTTCTATTTTTTTTTATTTCTATTTTTTTTTTATTAACCTGCGGGGGCCAGGAAATACCCGACTAGTAAACGGGCGCAAATTATTTTTACCCCTCTCGGAGTGTTGAACCCGTAAGACCTTGTAAGGCTATCCATCTAAGAGAAGGAAATCTCTGACAAAAAACCTTGCTACCAGCTATTTACGCAGTGGCAGTAAACCGTTGGGGAGGGCAACCTCCTTAGTCCTGATCAACAACCTTCCCAGAGTTGGAATCTCGAACAAAATATCCGGTTTGCAAACCTACAATTGCTTAAGGAGTAAATAGGTTCTGCCTATCGCCGGCCCTTGCACTCCTTCTTTGTTTATTAGTCAGGCGCAGAGGAAACAGCACAGGAACCCCTCTAAACACTCAGTGCCTAGCCTTGTTTCCTTACTAGGACAATGAACGCCGTTCTCCTTCTCTCTATTTGGGCAACTTGGGGAAAATTTTCTCGCCACTAAGTCTTACATGACCAGTCTGGGTCTCTCCTGTTCCGACAGGTTGAGGGTACAGGTTAGACAGCTTGTCTGGCTGCTGTTTCCGACTGACAGGACAGGAGCCCAAACTCTTGGGTAGCGCCAGGAACGGCTGCTCCATCATCAGTTTCATAATACCGTGGGTAGTTGTATGTGCCATGTCGCGCATGGAAAGGGACCCTGCAATTATCTCCGATGGGCTTTCCCGAGGCCACAACCCCCATGGACCAGGTCGTGACTAATGGACTGGTTGTGTGAGCTTATTGGCACCAAAAAAGTACCCACCTTGGCCAACCCACTCTATAATTAAAACAAACATGTCATTACAAAAAAATAAAAGCAAACCTAAACCAGACACCCAACAAAAAACACTCTCGCCTCCGCCCTTGAGGATCTCCTTCACAAATATCCGGGGACTTAGAACCAACATCAACGACGTAGAAACCTTCCTCCTGACAAACTCCCCGGATATCCTAGCTCTAAGGGAAACTAACCTTCAATCCTCAATCTCCTCTCACCACTTTGACATAACTGACTACCTCCCACTTTACTGTAAAGACTCTGACAAACATATGCCCGGGCTAGGAGTTTATGTTCGGAACACCCTCCCCCTTACTAGAGAACATAGGTTAGAATCAGATGACCAAGACTACATGTGCTTTAGATTGACTATACATCACAGCGTCAGTTACTTATATTTCTTATACCGTTCCCCGTCGACCCAGGACTGTACTCTGCTAAACTCTGTCTCTGAAAGCATAGATAGAGCACTCTTAACTGACTCGAATGCCCAGATACATGTATTTGGGGATTTTAATGCCCACCACCGCGACTGGTTGGGATTCTCCAGCCTTACTGACGCAGCCGGCAACTCTACGTATAATTTCTCCTTAGCTCACTCCCTCTCTCAGACTGTCGATTTTCCGACCCGCATCCCCGATCAAGTAGATAACTAGCCTCACTTCTAGACCTTTTCTTGACCTCAATGCCCGAGGCTTGTGTGACGAAAGCTCATAGCCCACTCGGGAATTCTGATCACATTGTGCTAATGATACTTATCACCCTAAAAAGTCGTCCAAAAGCTGATGAACCGTTGCTCAAAACAACAAGATACTACAAGCAGGCTGATTTTGAGTCAATCAGAGATCACATCAGTGACGCCCCATGGAGGGAAACCTTCTCACTCCCTGCCGATCAGTGTGCAAACGCATTAACTGAATGGGTCAAAGCAGCATCGATGCCTATGTCCCCATGCGAAAATTCTTTAGCAAGCCCCACTCTCCCCAATGGTTCACCTCAGAATGTGCATCTGCCATTTCTAAAAGGTAGTCTCTCCTTCCTTGACAAGGTCCAAAAAAGAATCGCCAACCTAATAGGTCCCTCACTGTCAACCAAGCTCCAGTCGCTGTCCCATCGCCGCAATGTAGCATCCTTGTGCTTGTTTTACAAATACTTCAATGGATTATGCTCCGATGAACTGGCTACTCTGGTGGCCCCTCGACGTTAATTCACTAGACTAACTCGACAATCAACTAAATCCCATTCATTCACTGTGGAGGTCCCCAGATGTCGGAGAGCCTTCTACTCAAATAGCTATTTTCCTCGTGTTGCTGGCCTCTGGGACTCCCTTCCTGCCCCCCGTTTCCCCGACAGTACAGACATGCAGAAGTTTAGAACTAATGTAAACAGACATCTCGCTGCGCAGATCCCAATCTAGGTTGACTGTCCCTACCTTCCCCCTGTTCTTTTTTCTCAGTAGCCCCTTACGTCTACAGTGGCGTCCTGCCTTGTTTGGGGTGAACTCTGTTTAAAAAAAAATTCCTTTCAATTCTCTGGCAAGTTCCATGTATTTGCTTTGTTTTTTTTTTCTGCCTCTTTGATCGTCACCATGTGTTCTGCTGGGACGTCGAAATCTACAATTTGGTACGTTTTTCTTTCTTGTTGATTATTATCACACCCGATCTCTTAGCTTCTCTGTGTGCTGTACTTCCATGTCCCAGCAACATCATTTTAACGTTACAATATGGAGATTACTTTTCAGCGTATACTCAGTCTGTTTGCTACCAGCGTTTATCAAAATATGACAGAAGATATCATGACACAAGTTAATAATATATTCAGTTTGGATGCACAAATGTAAAATTATAAGAAAATCCTGAATACAAGATGATATATATAGGTTATACAGAAAATTAATCCAAATATAGATATAAGTATCATAGAATAACTTTAGCTAAATAAATAATACAGGTTCAGCACCGGTTTTCTGTTGGGATTAAAATAATCCTGAAATAAAGTTCAATTCTCCCACGTGAGAATGGGGTAACCATGTGCAGATAAAATCATCAAAGATAGATATAGGACGGAAGTCTGAAGAAGGAACACAAAACACAAGGGTGTAATTTCATATCAATTTAGTAAGAAAGAGAAAGTTGGATTGAGTATTTACAGTTTAAAAAGGTTCATTTAGGCATTGGTAAATTATAGAGAGGATGGAAGAGAGGATGGTTTGCGAAAACGTGGTTCGCGTGAACTGATCTGTTTTAGAGTTCTGGTAACGGCGGGAGATCATTCTCTGTGATGCCGTCGTGGGCTGTATTACTGAGAAGATCGCCCGATGTGTTGTTGACTGGAGTGGAGTCGTTGAAAAAGAGGGCGGGAAGCCGTATACAAGGGGTTTTAAAGGCTGGCTCACGTGACACCTATATTAAAAAGGGGTTGCAATGCCTGACAGCCAATCCGTGAGGCCCTTAAGCGACATGGCAACAGCCAATCAGTGAGGGGGAGGGGGGCTTTAACAAATTCCAACATTTCCAGCACCCTTGATTTCAGAGTCTTGCCGGATTAACAGTTTTAACAATTTCATATTAATAATAATAATTCATCTATCCCCCCCCCCAACTCACTAATTATAAAGATCGTGTTTTAAAATCAGAGGGGATTGTGAGAAAGTTACAGTTTGTCTTCGGTGTTAATAGATCGGTGTTCAACACCACGGCTGCCACTAGCATTTGCATGTGAAGTAATAACTAGGGTTAAATGTTAAAAAAAATATATATAATCTCAAAGTAAAGGGAGACGATCACCAGCAGGTGCAGTGTAAACAAATACACTGGTGGCAAGCTACGCACTGGGGCATCTGTTGGCCGCCGGAAAAATTCGTCTGATGCAACGGCGTTATCAAGTTCGCTTTGTCCAGATAAAAACGATGGCGGACCATAAGTTGACATAAAATCTGTGTTGCGTCTTTATTGCCCTTTCCTGCACTGCACAGTCTGAAATGCAATGTTATTGTAACTTTACAAGGCAACGTATTTGCAATATTATGCGGTTATGTTGCGAGTGCGTTTTTTTTTTGGTCGGGGGGGTACATAAGAGAACCATTTTGGGGCTCTAATAAAGCACTGGTGTTGTCCTTCTATCAGATTGGTTGACGCCACGGTCAAAAGAAAAATTAGAGAGATGAAAAAAAATAAATACATAAAATTAACACAAAATAACACAACAACTAAACATCGTGGCGCCTCATTCAATAAAGAAAAACATCTCTGTATTATTGTCACGGTCTGGAAATGCTGTTAAACCTTCACAAAAGCGTTGAGACTTTTTTTCAAAAAACAAAACAGAATAAAAACGGCAAAACTTCAAACACGTCTCTTTGTCCTCAACAGAAAGAGAGAGAAAGAGAGAGAGGGGGGGGGGGTGAATTCGGCGAAGTGGAAAACGTTGCTGATCTCAGAGATAATTAAACAAAAAGATTATAATTACAAAATTAATTATCACTTAACAAGTGCGATGACAGTTAAAAAAAAAAGAATAAAAGAAAACAATGTTGTAGAATAATAGTTGGGAGAAGAACGAGTGTAGTCCCTACCAATACCAATCACCACCACCACCTAAAAGTATTTTTATAACTTTTTTGTTGTTGTCATGAATTCATTGGTAGCTACCAAAGTCGAACTAAATAACGCTTTCATGTTATTCGTTTAGTATTCAAACACCACGCGGTTACAGATGGTGATCATTTGCGAACATCAGCCACGTCTGACACATGGCCAAAACAATAGAGAAACGGGGATATATTTTTTCCCATGAGGAGGTTGAGGATTTTCAGCGATCTCTGTCACCTTTGTCAACCAAATACGAAACCAAGAAAACACAGTAGATGTGTGACCGTTATTTAAAAACGCGTGCTGAAGTTCGGTTGCTTTCGTTTAAAAAAAGGCTCTAAACTGTTTTTGGTTTTGTTCTTTTTTTTTCTCTTGCGTGGATCTCTTTCGTCCATATCAAATTGAAAATGCATTTTATTACATGTTCACGAAAAATTATGTTGTAAGGGATTATTGTAGGGAATAAATAACGAAAACAAGTTAATTAAAGCTTACTGTAACTCACTGTTGTGTTAATTAAATCGGTATGTTTTGACTTTTTAGGCGTATGGTAATTTACTTTTCGCCTTTCTTTGCCCATTGCTGGTTGGAAGATTTCAGCGATTCCTGTTGTCAACCAAATACAAAATAACGAAAAGCAGTTGAGATGTGACTTTTATTTAGAAACGCGTGCAAGAGTTATGTTGCATTCGTTTAAATATTGATCTCAACGTTTTTTGTTAGTTTTTTGTTTTGTTGTTTTTTTACTTATATTCACCCCAAACAAGACACATTGCCACTGAAACGTAAGGGGTTGCTGTGAATTAGGGGCCAGATTTATAGGAAGCACCCTAAGTAGGGAGTTGTTCAGGCAGAGTCTTGTTCACATAATATTTAAATTTCTACATGTTGGTACAGTCGGGGAAACAGGGATCAAGGAGGGAATTCCAAAGGCAAGCAGTTCAAGGAAAGAAACTAGCAGAGTAGAAAGCTCTGCAGCATCTGTGCGCATCTACAGTGAACACCTGTCGATGTTTCTAGTTGTCGGGTTGGTCGGAGTATTTACGTTGAGGGAGCACGAGTGCAACAAGTTGGTCGTAGCACATTCTATTGAAGTACTTGTAAAACAAGCACAGGGTTGCAACATTGCGGCGATTGGTCAGGGGCTGGAACTTGGTAGACAGCGTAGGACCTAATAGTTTAGAAAGTCTTTTTTTAACCTTGTTCAAGAGGAAGACACTAGTGGTTGGTGCATCATGGGCGAATCTTGGCCTTGTAGAGATATAGGACACTGGCAGAGGTGAGAAGCTTTCTAACTCGGGGGAAGTGGACCCCTTCTTTGCAGCGGACTTAGCAATATTTTCTATATATTTGTTTTTATTTATATTACCTTTGAATATTAAGCCGAGGAATTTGAATGTTGCACTCTCAGTTCGGGTGCTATTAGCCATGGCAATCAATGGTTGGAAAGGTTTCTTATGGTTGTTAGAGGAAAGTAGCTTTGTCTTAGTAGCATTAAATGTAACGATCCATTTTTGGCGCCATTCTACTACAGACTAAGTGTTCTGTTTCTAAGGATTCAGCCATTACATGGGATATGCGTGTGTTCGTTTTGCTCACATGTCGAGAAAATAGTCCTATCTTATTAACAAATATACCCATGTCGGACGCAATGGCATTAGGCAGGTCGTTTATGAAAATAAGGAATAAAAATGGTCCAAGGATCGATCCCTGGTGAATACCCGGATTAATGACATGTTTAGATGAACAGCTATCGAGGTCTTTCTTTTGGCTAAGAAGGACCTAATTATAGTAAATATTTGTCTAGTAATACCACACGAATTAATTTTCATAAGAAGACCTATATGCCAGACCTTGTCAAAGGCTTTGGATTTATAAAGCGCTACCGCTCTGGCTTCACCTGCCTCAGCCAGTGTATCGTCTATGCGTTCTGAGTTATTCGCAGTAGTACGGGCTTGCCTAAATCCATACTGTTCGTCAGAAAGAAATTTCGCATTTACAAACGTGTGGATTATAACTAGATTGATTAATGGTTTAAAGATTTTAGCGAAGAGCGAGAGGAGTCTGATGATGGCGATTATTTATCGGGTCAGTTTTTTCACCACAATTCTTGAACACTTGTACCACAGGGGAATTTTCAAACTATCAAGGTAGCTAAGTTTGTCAAGGAATTTGTTATAGGGTTTGATGAGGACAGGGGCCAGCTCAGCAAAACATTTTATTACTATAGCAGGGATAAGATCAGGCTCACATGCTTTGTAAGTGGCAAGGTTTTTTATAACATTCAGGACGTGAAAAGCCGATGATCAGATCCTAAAGTGTGGCTTCTACCCGTAGTGGGAAATTTTGGAGGGGGTAGTTTGTGGATTATAAGATGAGGTTAAAGGCGAAAACCTGGGTAAGCAGTTCAGCTTTATCCGTTGCCCTGCAAGCAACATCATGGTGGTTGGATAGTAAGAGAATTGTTGATTACCCATCATTCACCACACTGTTATAGATTTTCCAGAAATCATGAGTTCCTAATTTACCAATGCGTTTTCTGATCATATCATTATACTTACTTTTAGCTACGTTTTCTTATCCCTTCTTCTTGCGTTGATTTCTTTTGTCCACGTAAAGTTGAAAATACATTTTCTAATGCATGTTCGCAAATATTTCTGTTCTAAGGCATTATTGTTGGAAGTAAATAACAAAAACAAAGTTATTACATATCACTGTGATAAACTGAACAATATATAAACCCTGCTCTTATACCTGCCCGAAAATACTGGACGGATTTAATAAATAAAACGGTGAGTTACAGTGATCTGTAGTTATTTTTTTTTTTTCGTTATTTATTTATTACAAGTGATCGTGTTGAAGTGGGTAACGACGCAGATTTACGACTTTGTGTGTGAAGTTCAAATCCAGCCGGTCCACAACACCACTTTAACTTTTTGATGTTGGCAACCTTCACGTGGTGCCTCCTGTAAGTACCTGATTCTAGAATGAATCTAGGACACCAATTCCAACAACAGAATACAACCGACTAAAAGTCGTACAACGCTGATTCATACGAATTTACTTTTAATATCTTTATAATAACACCTTACAACAGAAGGTGGTCATGCATTATACAATGATCGATTTATTTATATCAGCCATATTAAAAACTTAACGTGAGATGTTTTATTTTGTACATGTGGAATTAAAACTAAAAACGCATTAAATTAATCGTTTTATGCAATAAGTTGTTTTGAAATTGTGCAGAGTGGCATTTTTTTAGGACAACTAAAAATAATGAGGAAAGAATTGCGAATTGCATGATATAGATTTTGAAGTTTAGGAGTTTTTGCTGGACACGTGTGTGAGGAGTAGCGAAGATCCTCGTTAAGCGTTTTCATAACTCTGACTGCTATTTCTCTCGCCAAGGTCCGCATCGTCTTGCCTGGATCTTGCCGCACCTATATTTGCAGCTTCTCATTGAATTTCGTAGTGTAGACACAGTCAGAAAACCTGCTATGATTCTGCCTGCTAGCCACTGCATCCACATCTCCGTTGCAATTCTACAGCTCACATCTCACAGCTTTCAAAGTATTTAAGGAACACTGAGATGCAGCTAAGATTTGCGATTTTTTAAAATCGGCGCGAATAATCATGATGCAGATCACTGTTTTTCAATATTCCGGTGCTTTCCAGTTCTCCATGGTCTCCAGCTCTCAAACCAACTAATATGACACAAAAACGCCTATCAGTCGCGCCATGGCACTGTTAAATACTGTAAATGTTTATGCAATGAAGGAATATCCCAAAAATGATTACAATTGTCTCGAATTCTCTGTAAATAAAGGAATCAGGGTGATCACTGAAAGTTGATATCGTATTTGAAATCAACAGCCTAAGATCAAAAACGCACACATATTGAAGGTAACGGTTAAATCCTTAGAAAATAACCTCCAGTCTGTAGTAAAATGGGGTCAAAAATGGGTGGTTACATTCAATGCTACTAAGACAAAGCTCCTTTTCTTTTTACGATTATAAGAAACCTTTCCAACCACCGACGGTCGTAGAGTATACTGCTAAGTTTGCTACAAAGAAGGTGGGCGCTCTCTACCGGCTAGTTAACTTTTCACACCTGCCATTATGAACAGAGTGCAAAAAGAGTCTCTAACCTAATAGGTGCCGCACTGTTAGCCCAGCTTCAGCCCAGTCCCATCGCCGCAATATTGCATCCTTGTGCTCGTTTTACAAGTATTTCAATGGAATGTACTCCGACGAACTTATTGCACTTGTGTCTCCTCTACGTAAATACTCTCGACAAACTCGACTAGCAGCAAAATCTCTCCCCTTCACTATAGAGGTCGGAAGATGCTGCAAAACCTACTTTAATAGCTTATTTCTTGAAAAGCTTGCCTTTACGAAAATGCTTAAATTTAAATGAAACATTAACGAACATATTGTGCCCAACTTCCCACTTAGGATGCCCTTTATAAATCTGGGCTCTAGTTGCTTTAGCTTCTTACGGCTCAGTGGCAGTGTGCCTTGTTTTGTGTAAAACAAAGTGATACATTAATTAATGCACACATAGTAAAATTTTGTATTTAGAGAAAATGGACACCTGTACGACGAGGAATTTACGATGAAGCCAGGGTTGCGCAATACATAACCGCGCCTCTGCTGAGCCTACTACTTAAATCTAGTAGAAACAATGCCAAGAAAAGCAGAAAATGTGTTTTCAGAGTCTTCCTTTTCCTAATCTAGTCGTCCTACCGAGGCTTAATAGTCTAGTCTACTCTACTACCTGGTGACCGAAAACGAACAAAATACCGCCGTTAATAATATTCATATCCATTTCTACAATCTAACCATATGTGGTCCAAAAAAACTTCATTTAATGCTTGACTTGTCCACCAAGTTTCAGTGTATGAAGACTAAACGCCTCTCAATGATAAGGGTTAATGAGATGGATATATGATAAAGAATATTATGAGAGGAATTAAAATAATGAATTGAATGAATAAAAGTTGATTATTTATGAGGACGGTTTATTACAAGTGTTTATAGACATTAGATTTTAAGATGGCCATGTTTTAACACTCAGGGAAATAAACTCTGTCCATGGAAATTCCGTATGATGCTCAGTACACGGGGGAAGAAGGGGAATTTCGTTGTAGTTATTGTAAGAAGACGAGTTCTTGCTGTGAACGTTTTACAAAGACGAACCAGAGATTGGAGCTCAGTCGAGAACTTTTCATGGAAATAACGATAGAGTCGAGAAAGTGTAGTAAGGTCTATTCTGTGAGAAGGGGATGAAGAGAACAGAAGCGATCATCTCCGCTAGATTGTGTAGTCGATTTTGTGCTCTATTAGGGCAACCTTTTCTCCAAGCGTTATTGTGTCTCGCCATAAAATAACCACCGAAAGGTGAATATTCCTTCACACAGAACATGAATCTATTTCAATAAGATTTTTAAAATAAAAGGGCTGATATGTCGCAAAACACACAAACTAAAACAAGGTATCCATTTCTAAGGGCTTTGACTTGGAATAAGCCCGAACAATTAACGTAACTTCCCAACGATAACGTTTCGGATAAAAGCAATGGTTGTAATGAAAGCAGATTTCCGGTCGGACAACGCGGATAAAAAATGCAGCTTTCATCTTTGTTTTGGGTTTTTCCGCAGACGCCATTACAACAGAGTAAATGACTTTTAGTTGAAAGGAAAACGCGTTTTTAGTTGCCGAGTTTTATTCCTTCTTTTTTGTTGTCGCTTTAAACGCCTTTGTGTATGAGCGTAGACATGTGCGCATGAGCGTGTGTATGTACGCATGTATGTATGCATGTATGTAGTTATGTATAGGAAATATACGAAAAGACACTCACACCCAGCTATGGGAAAACTAGCAGCTTGTGTTCAACTAATCATATTACATAGATCAGTGTTTGTCATCAACTTGTCACAATGTAATTGATTAGTTCTAAAAAGGAATTTAATTATTAATTGTTCAATCAATTTAAATGATGAAATGGATTTTAGGCACCCCAGAATGAGAAACAACCGAAAGGACACATTTGGCTTTAACACCGATTTTTACTACGTCCGATTGAATCATGAACAAAACAACACGACGTATTAAAAAGAAGAGTTTTATTCACAAAATGTCTTACTAATACTCTAAGAATACTTAGTTTTTTTGTTATATGAACATTAAAAAAAAACAGTTTTATTATCAAAACGTTTTGTTTTGTAAGCTTTGGAGATTTACCTTATATAAATAGAAATTTTGTCCGTCCGTCAATTTTTTTTAAACGTAGTAATTACATTGCTGAATTTGTCTCATTTTGAAATATCAGAGATCTTAATTACGTTTCAAAATAGAGAATATTGTAGTAATACTAAATAATAAATTCCCAACAAATAAAGAACATGCAATGACCGGAAATCGAAACCCAACCCATGAGATCTTCAGTCTGAGGTTCTACCAACTAACCTATTTTGACATATTTTATGAATAGAGCTTTAAACATTACCATAATTAAAATAATTATAGCTTTTGCGTGACGTCATAGATTTATGATTTACGTTATTTTTCGAAACATGAATTAAAACATAAGCAATAATAAAAATTTAAAAAATGAATGAATAAACACTATCAATAGCGCTGGAAATTATTGTAATGGTCCAAAACAATTTATTTTGCTTTAACTACGTCGTGGTGCTAAAACAATTGGTACTTATCCAGATTAGGACCCAAGCTAAAATCGACTTGGCGTCGGTTAGGGTTAGCTTTGGTCCTAATCTGGACCAGTACCAAAGAATTTAATACTTAATAAAAATGTAAATAAAAATTCTATGGGAAAAACTCATGAGAAAAATATCCATGTTTTTTTTTCGTTACAAAAAGTCGGGAAAAAGAGTAGGTCATTTTTACTTGCCTCCCCATGAGGGCAAAGTTAGACACAAGGTCGGTTTTGAATGTGGGCAAAATCCAGCCCTTTTCAAAAGAAAACCACAACAGATCACGTCGTTACAGACTTAATTCCTTTTATTCAACTGTTCTGCATTAAATAACCCTTCACTTCACAGCGATACCAAGTTGCGGATCCAACCCGGCTGATCGCTGACTGATGTAAACAAACACAACGTGGGAGTGATTGATCGCTGGACCAGGCGTTTCGACATCTGCGACCTTCATCAGGGCGGCAACGTTTCCTGAGCAGTACCGGGTGACCCACAGAACCCAGGAACGGCAGAACTGGTGACGTCACAAAGTTGATAGAAAGATAACCGCATTTTGCAGAGTTGAGCAGTAAATACTAATCTTAAGATCAGGATCAGACTTTGTTCAGATTATCCTGAAGTTTATCATAGTTACGTCTAGGTGATACCACTTTCACATCGTCTACAAAGAGTAGCACCTTTTCAGCCAATTTATCTGGGATATCATTAACATAAAAGAGAAACAGAACCGGATCGAGAACGGATCATTGAGGAACTCCACTGCACGCACTCGTCTCCGTGGAAAGACAACCATTCACTTGCACGCGAAAAGTACGATGGGAAGAAGCGGACCAATCCATTTTATCACCAAGGGATGAATATTGTATGAATAGAACCTTCGAAGGTACAGCCAGTCAAACGTTTTGAACATATCCAAGAGCAATATGTCTGCGGTGTTGCCCTCGTCTATAATCTTGGTGACCCATTCCTCCATGAGCGTCAGATTAATTAAATAGGACGTTAGGGTACAAATCCATGTTGTGATTCAGAAATAGCATTAGAAGCTATGAGGTGGTTCATGATTGTCTGCTTGACAATGGTCTCCATGACCTTGCAGATAACGGAGGTTCCTCCTTGTTGCCTTTTATTTAATATTGGACAAACAGTCGCTATTCTCCAGTTATTTTACGCCATATCTTCCTCAAGAGAGAGATTGAAGAAGTTCGCTAAAGGGTGTGCCAGGATGAGAGCAAGAACTCTGAGCACGATTAGATAGTTGTCGTCGGGATCGTGGCTTCTATCGTATTTGAGCTCTGAGAGCACGATCTGCACTGTGTTGTCAGAGATAATCATCGGCATCATCAATAAGATTACTCTGTCACGTATAGAGGAGGCTCTCTCCCATCATCCTTAAATAAATAAGAAAAGTTTAAAATTCATTTTAAGAGACAGATAGTAAAGATACTAAAAAAATGAAAGCATCTGTCTGTTGAAATTCACGTTCAAAAGTAATTTCATTTATCTGCTTCTGAACGGGTCACACCATACAATTTTGTGTTGATGTACGAAGACGAAAGGCGCTATGTATAAACATATAGATGTTCGTGTTTACGCATATCAATCTATAGATTTTTTGTTGTGTTTTTCCGGCATGTAAACCATCGTCGGGTCATCGTATGGTTAAACCGTACATGTTTTTATATACGATTGCTTTGTGGATGCATTTTTGAAGAGATGTGTGCTGCTTACAGTACCGGTCTTCCCGAATGGTCATCCACTTAATACTGGTCAGGATGAATATCGCTTAATCGCGGTGATTTACGAAACCGGTGTGTCAAGGTGATTATATTAATCCATTAGGCGGAAGAATAGCAGGTGGTAAACTTCATCATACCGACATTGACCAACATGTAGAACACTCTAAATGCCAGCTAGAGAAGTAGCCACCAACTTTTTTGAACTTTTCGTCTGTCTTTGTCTCTCCAACCCAGTTGTTGATTACGTTCATTTTATAGAAGAGCTCCACTACTCATGTATTAAATATAAGTTTTGCAAAAAAAAAAAACGCCCCGCCTGTCATGCGCAGTACGCGCACTATCCTTTGACATACTAATATGAGTCCTGTCTTGACATGCGCCGGCTTAAGGTTATAGTTAGCTTAGGATTAGGGTTAAGGTTAGGTCATGATTAGGCTGTACACAATATAGAATAAACACAACTGTGGAACGCGTCGCAGAACAATGGACAGCTATCTCTGTGAGTTTATGTGCAAACAGAACCTTCCAGTCTATTTCTCGATTTTTGTCATCGATAGTTTACTTTCTACAAAACGAATATTTAATTCTGGTTCGTCAGAGTTTTTTTTTGGGGGGGGTCGTTTAGCAGGTTGTTAAGAAAAATAAAATCAATTAGCTTAAATTCCTCCCAGAAATACTTTTACCAGGTTGGAATTATTTTCGTACGGACGCAACATTAAAAATAGAGACGTAACTTTATATTCCTTAATACAGAATTACTTCCCTTTGTTGGGGGCAAAATGTTTCATTTTTGAAAGAAAAGAACGCGGCATAATTTAAAAAAAAATAAAAAATTCAAATAAAAACTCTATCGGGTAACGCCGAGTAGGCACAGCTAATCTTTTATCAAGAATACAATTTTCTTTTAATTTAACATCATAGTGATTTTCAAAAGATTGGAAATTATACGAAATTTAAGTTTGGGATAAACGAAGATGCGCGTTAACGTTTTTTTATGTTGTTGTTGTTGTTTTTGTATTATATGTTTCTACTGATAAAGGAGGTGTATATATATTATTCTGACAACATTCTAAGTGAGAAAACGAAAAACTAAAAAGATAAGAAAGCCTCCCGAGTGCTGCTGGATTAATAATTCCCGCCACTTTTAAACCTAGTTGGGGGGGGGGGGGGGTCGCGGGGAAGGGGATCGGAGATAGATATAGCTGAGGCTTTCCCGTGCCACGTGTTCCGATCAACAGACAATGTTGGAATCACGGACCGACACACAGACACACGGGAAAGAAATGTTGAAAAGTCCAAGAACAAAACAAAAATGCTATTTTTCTTCTGCCGAGTTTCAGACGGACACACGGATAAAAAAAAAGAGACACATGCAGACAAAACTCCATGAATCGTCAGGAGGCCTTGTTTAGTCCAGCGATACCCAGCGACACCCAATGCTGGAGAAAAAAAACCGGTGTGCTGTTATGAAATGCCTGCACCGAGGAGAACGTTCGTAGAGCAAGTGCGAAAACAATAATTAAAACAATGTGAGATTGACCTTTAACACCGCGGGAATGTAAAAAGGTGAAACACGTGGTCGGATGTGTGAGAAACAAAAAAAAGATATAAAAAACAAATAATTTTTTTCTTTTTTTTTTAAATGAAGCGGTAAGAAATTAGCTTACACGGTTAAGTTGAGAACATCACTTGCAAGAACACATGGGAGCAATGAAAGGGTCTCTGCTGTTGTACCGGGGCGGGCGAAAGCACAAAGACTGATTTGATCAGAACGATGTAAAAATTCAGGCCATGCTTACTGAAAAGAGACTGACTCTTTCCTCATTTTTGAGTGGCACTTACCAGACACAGAACAATAAAGAATCGTTTGCTAGATTAGACATATTGCTGTTGGCATCCATCTGCACCTCAAATTAATCTGTTGCCGAATTGCAATGTGTGTTGTGACTGTGCAAACCTACCCTGGATCGGCTGACTCTGTTGCAGTTGCAACTGATATAGGTGGTGTCTGGTTCTGTGAGCTCTGTTGCAGCTTTTTGCCCTTAGTGCTATCTCATCCCTCTCTACTGCTGGTCTCTCCTCTTGGAGAAATCCTGAAGCAGATGCGGTTTTCAGCCACAGACTCCCAGCCTGCTGGGTCGAACCATATATCGCCTTCAGGCATCCTTGCTTGCAGCGTAAAAAAGACAAACATCCCAGGCTAGATGTAAGCAGTACTCCAAACATAACTATTGGCGACTGCACGTCGAGGTTGTTGAGGACTCACCTACCTCGGCTCTACCATCTCCAGCAACTTCTCCCCAGATGCTGAATTCCACAAAAGTATCAGCAAGACGGTAACAGCTTAGCGATGAGAGGCTGGAACAACAAGGTGCTGACCACCAATACCAAGATTAAGCATTTAAGTATCAAAATATAATAGATCAAAGTATCACTTTCTGTGGAGTTAATTACCCGTTGACCTAACCAAGTACTACTTGACCGAATGAAAACTAGCTCGAACTAATAAACACACACTGAATAACCCCTGCCCGACCAGCGACTGATTCAGCCCACACCTTCCAACCAGAGGATAGATGCCCAAGGGACTAATTAATAATAAAATTCATACAAGTAATAAAAACCCGGACAATAATTAACAATTTTATTTTTTATTTTATTTTTCCTATCCTTTATTTTCTGAAATCTAACCTGTTCACATGACAATCCTCCACCTTTCCTCTCAATTTTCCCCCTCTATTAGTTGCTTTCTCACTATCATTTCGGTCTGATGAGGCTTTGCCTTGGAAAAGGTTTTAGCCGAAACGAATGACCAGGTAAAAAATGGCACCGTTAAAAATGGCACAAGTGGAAAAAATGGTACACGGGTAAAATATAGATGAAAATCACGCAATGAAGGGAACAAATTAAAAAAGAAATATAAAAAATAGATGAAGACCCTCGAAAAAATAAGACAACAATTATTTTAGAATTTAAAGTGGGGAATTAGTTTCGCATATAAATTTAACGTAAAATTGTTCGGGGCATTCTAACATTTTAGGGCATTACCTATTTTTTTAATCTCTAACCTTATGTCTTACTGGCAAAGCCGTAAAACCACACAATCGCCTTAAAATGTAAAACACACAGAATTTATCTCTCATAGCAAAAAAGAAGAAAAAAATTGTTAAATGTCCCAAAACGGTACAATGACCCGGAAATGGGGGATCATTTTACGTTAAATTTATATGTGAAACTTATCTCTCAATAAAATAACTGCTTTTTTTATTATGTTTTTTTTTGTTTTCGTCACACGTAATCACCTTAAAAAAGTAGAATTTTCTTTTTCTTTTATTTTGTATCTGAATAATAATACCGGATTTTTTCTACTCTGCGATTTGTGTTTTTATTGCAATATCATTTTGTATTTATAATTAAATAATTATAATTTACCGCGCAGAAAGCCACGCATAAACAAACAAACAAACAAACAAACAAACAAACAAACAAACAAACAAACAAACAAACATTACATTAAGTAATAAATCAATACAATACAACGATTTATCTAAAATAAAAAATGAATAAATAACAAAACAAAACAAAAAAGCAACTTTAATGTGTAATATTGGGGGGTGGTAATCTTTATTTAAAACTATAGGGGTGGGAGCCTAGACCCCTTCACCCACACTTTCATTAATCGATTTTCTTTGCATGGAAATAACAGAATAACAGAGTATCTTGGTATTTTGGCTATGAGCAAAGTGTAGTATCTGTTCTTATACTACACTTGGTTTTTTTCTGTCCTCGGTTAATAAAGAAGAAATCCTTCTAAACTGAGGCAATTTAAATTTTTTCCCCAATCCAGAGTGTCTCTTTTTGAGGAGCTGGATTTTCTCCACATTAAAAACGAACTTGTGTCTAACTCTGCCCTCGCGATGAGGCAAGTAAATAGAAAAGTGCAGAATACTTAACAGTCGATCGTAAACAAAATCAACAACAAATGTCTTATACTAAACGCAGTAGAATTACATTATTTAACGATCTATATACTTTTAACGTGCTTAAACTGTTTTTAATTTTTATTATTTCAAATTTTGAAGCTGTCTTTACGACACACGGGAAAAAATGGTCGCATGTCGTGTAACTGTTAAGGATATATTCCTGACTTACCCTACCAATAACCTTAAATTTGGGCGGGGGGCTTACAACTCCGGCGTAGGGTTACTCATACAACTTTCAGGAATTAACCCCACCACGCAGTTAAGCGCAAGCAGCCATTTGTTTGGTTTTTCCTGTGTGTAAAGACCGATTTGAACGAAATCAAACGAAATTAAATTTTGAAATAAAAACATAACCATCTTAGCGCAGCTGTCGATAAATTGCGACAAATCTACCATTTCTAATAGCAGACAATACTGCATACAAAACTGGTTTTATTTGCAATATAATGCACAATAGCACAAATGCACACAATAAATTCAGCAACTGACTAATATGTGCATGAGAAAATGACAATTTTCCAGAATCGGATGGTTAACAACATTATAAATTCAAGATGGCCGCCATCACGAAATGAAAATTAGTCAAATTTTACAATTTATTTTTACTGTTCTACTTATATGTTACAAATGTCGTATACATTGTTTTGGCAATGAATAATTTAGCTTACATTTTAAAATAGGTGTAAAAAATCATTTTTCTACAGAAAAAAGATTCAGCGCTCAGAGGGTTAAACGTTAAAAGCATACAAGTCAGTAGATAATTCTACTGCGTTTGATATGAGTCATTTATTTTGTTATGTTGATTTTTTGTTTGTGTTTTTTTCGACTGTTATACTTCTGCACTTTTACATCATTAATAGTGGTTAGTAAGAACCGCTATCAATGAGGACCGGAAGTGCCGAAGGCAATGAGGCGCATCCGTGAGAGTCATCAGCGCAAGCAGACTGCTCCCTAAGGATTATACATTCACTTGGAAATCATTGTTAGAAAAAAGGAAATTACAACATGGCCGCCAACGATTAAGGCATTGCATTAAAGTTCGATTTTCAAGTTTTTACAAAGTAAATTAGAATGTTATTTTGAGATAAAAAATACAATTTAAGACGAATTAATAAATTTCAACTAAAATGTGTGCGAAAATCAACGAAATAAGTAAGATATTCAACGGATATTATGTTGTAAATAAACCTTTCGTTTTGAAAAAAATCACATATTCAAAGAAACTGTTCGTTTTCACAAATTTTAATTTCTTTAAAAAATTGTCTATTTGGAATTTTTTTTTTAACTATTTAGTAATTTGAAAAGTTTGTTTTTTTTAGTTTTAGGCGCTTACCCGTAATACTCCATCATCCGTTTTTCTAAATATTTTTACTGACCATTTTGTTTTCGTTTTTCGGTGTATCATGTCGCTAGAGAATTCCGTGTTTTGGGGACATTTTTTCAAATATTTTAGATTTTAGGAGAGGGATCAGTTTACTATATAATTTTTATACGTAAACTGATCCCTCACTTCTTAGCAATCAAAATCTTTTCAATTCTTTTTTTTTTCTGTGTACAATTACCTTTCATGTCGTTAGAGAATTCCAGGTTTAGTAAAATATAAATACAAAAGTAGTTTGATTGCTAGAAATTGAAATTGATACATTCTGGATTAATGAGAGAATCAAGAAACATCATTTATTCTTTTCGAAAGTGAGAGCAACTCTTATAAAATTATTCAGCTAAAACTAATGATAATGAAATGTTCATAGAGAGAATAAAACTGCCTAAGAATAAGACTTTGTCTACTTCTGTCTTCTTGTGTGTATAAACCAAGAGACATTTCCATGCAACATAACTGATAGTCGATGTAGACAAGATTGTCATAACAATCAACTCAAACATTAAAAATAATGCGGAAAGAATGAACGCATTTAAAGAATGAATATTAATTCAGACAAATAATTTTCAAAGAAAAATGTTCATGTTTAAAAAGTTAAAAGATTTATGACAATACCATTTTATTATTAAGTATTAATTTAATGTTTGCTGTCTAGCCTACAAAAATTACACGAAATAATATATTTGAACTAAGATTCCTAATAAACTAATGGGTTAATTATATTCCGTGATCGCTAATTAATTAGTACTAAAAATGTTATTAAAATTGGTTGATTTCTTGCATTTTGATGAATGTTTAAGTGGTGGTAGGGGTCAAAATGAACATAGTCTGACTGTTCGACAGATCTCATTATATACTTTATAGCATGACGTCATTTTCAGTGCACTGACCTGGTTATTACGATGGTTGTGGCCTAGCCCGCCTCTAATGAACAATCCTAATTTTCCGTTACCGAATTGTTCTTGCTTTGTACAATATTTTCCTATTTATTCACTTGTGCCATTTTTTCCGGTCCCATTTTTACGGTGCACCAGCTGAAACATATCTGCATATATATAGCCAACATGTTTGTATAAAGAAAACTTATATACATATATATATATAGAATATATATATATATATATATATATATATATATATATATATATATATATATATATATATATATATATATATACATATATATATATATATATATATATATATATATATATATATATATATATATATATATATATATATATATATATATATATATATATATAGAATAAAGAGAAAAAATCGGCAGTTAAGCTTATATACGCTGTGAGTAGGCAAAGAATCTTAGTATTTATAAAAAAAGGACTAATAGTATATATATGTATATATATATAATTTTAAATTTTTTATTTTTTATTTTTTTATTTTTTTTATTTTTTAAATATTTTAATATTTTTTATATTTTTAATATAAAACTAAAACTACATTAATCACCTAAAAAGTAGTGTAATGGATTCGTCTAAACACTTTAAAATGCAGCAACATAAGGTTCAGTGTGGTATCTAGGAAGTTTACTTGGTCTAAATTTGTTTTAAACAAATTTAGACCAAGTAAACTTCCTAGATACCACACTGAACCTTAAAAACAATACACACAAACCTTTCCACAAACCCAATGAAACACTCCAATACATACACAAGGGATCCTGCCACCCCCACCATCTTAAAAAATTTAGTCAATAATATTAGCCAAAGAATTTCAAACCTCTCATCCAGTCCCGAAATTTTCAACCAAGCAGAGTGCTGAAATTCTACACACTTATAGAACGTATCAAATGAAAATTTTGTGCAAAGTTTTAACTAATTTGGTTTATTGGTTTTTGAGTTATGACTGATCAAAGAAATGAGATTTCTAGCATAGGCCGTTTTTGAAGTCTATTAAGGGATAGAGCGCTATCGCGCCTCCCTTGACTTACCGTAAATTTAAAAAAAGTCTAACTTAATAATAAAATAATAATAACATCATTAACTTAACCTTAAGCCAAACAAATGTAATATATAAGTTGATAAATCTTTTCCTTTTCCTTTTCCTTTTTTAACACATTTCTGTTCATACACTCTAAGTCTTTAAGTGAAATGGAATAAGAAGAAGGAATTGGATGAACTAATTCTATATGACCATGCATTAATTAACTTGTACATAATTATCTCCCTTTTGAACATCACGAACTCCAGCCATCTTCGAGCTGATTTCTTAACTATCCTAATTATCCCCCTTTAATCATTATTTTACCTTTTTCACCATCTGTTGATTCGAATATATATTTACAATAGCAACACTTAAACCGGAATATTAAATAATAAAAACAATTTTTTTAAATAAAATAATTTTTTTTAAATAAAAAAATTAATATTAATATTTTAAAGATTAACTAAATTAATTAATCTTGATAATTTATAACATAATTTATAACATAACTTAAGATGGGCACCGCTATTCAAAGCATAAGATTCGCAGAAAGAGAGAGAAGGCATTTCATCTTTCTTTTTCTTCTCCCTGTCACAATTTTCTGCGAGCCTTCTCTCTCTTTCTGCGAATCTTGTGCTTTGAATAGCGGTGTCTATCTTTGTTTTCCTCACCCGATCCTTCCGGTCCAATTTCTTATTTTCTTTTTGAAAAAGAGAGGTTGTTATTCTCGAAATGATTAAAGTTTCTACCATTCCGGACCTTCAAATATTTAGCAGTAAGTCCTCTATTTTACAATTTACTGTCTTTATATTTAAACTTTTTTGAAATATCAATAAATTGATCCGAGATTTACACACTTATACCGTCTCCTGTCATTTATTGTTGTTCATCCTATATGCACCTTCCCGTTTTCAACATTGCATTGCTCCTGCCTCGGAATTCTCACCTTCATACTACTCACTTGTTTACCAGCAATGCTTCAAGTAAACTACCATGTCCTTATATATATATATATATATATATATATATATATATATATATATATATATATATATATATATATGGCAAGTCAGCAACACGCCCATGTTTTATTCCCATGGACAGCCTGGGTATGCTTCCCCCTTCAGTCTTTTAATCTTCGTTTGACACTTCACGACCATTTTCTGTGGTTTCAGACGAGGTTGATGCCACCACATGTGCGTTTGTATGTTTTTAGGAGGGGTGTGGTGACTGGGGGCGAGCGGTTTGTTGGAGTTTAAGTTTCATCATCATCAGCATCATCATCATAATCATCATCATCATTATTTTTTTTTTTACTCACTAGGAGTTCTTACAAAGATAATCATCAGTGATTAATCACTGATAATAACCGGTTGTGTTCCCTGGAGTCTGAGTGACAACAAGTCTCCTCAGATTTCTAATACTTTCCACTTCTTTCGATAAGTATTGCAAATGACTTTGCGTTATCGCAACAGCCACTTACCATTGATTTATCGCTGGTAACGACCATTGTTCTCTACATGTAGGTGCCAATAAGCTTCTCCAATGTCCCAGTACTCTTTGCACTCTTCCAGTGGAGGTCTGGTTTGTGCTCCACTTACTCGGTCTTTCCAACCTCCTTAATACTTCACAATTTTTGGTGTGGTATCAGTCAAGTCTAATACTTTTTTGTTAGGACACACAGTATATAACAATTCTAGCAGTTTCAGTTGCGTTGGTTTCATGTGGTGTCCTTTCCATGCTTTTGTTTTACTTCTATTGCAATTTCTATGATTAGTGTTCGGAGTTTATGTGGGTTGATTTTAGCATTCGAGGATTTTTCTTAATATTTCAGCTGTTTTCATCATTGCTGTTCGTTGTATAGTCTCAGTATTTCCTTCAATTCTAATTTCTCCTAGTCTGTTTCCCAGTTTTTTTTTTCGGGACTGTTTCTAGTGCTCTTACGGTTATTGGTATTATATTGAATATTTTCATGTTCCATATCTCTTTCACTTATCTAGCAAATGCCGTGTATTTGCTTCGTGTTTCCGTCTCTTTGATATGTACCCTGTCAATTGCTAGGACGGCAAAATCTACAATTTGGCAGTTTCTTTTCCTTTTTGTCAACTATTATGACGTCCGGTCTTTTTGCTTGGATGAATTTATCTGTTTGTACCTCCATGTCAAAAGGGATTTTGTGGGGGGGGGGTCGTTTTCTAGTACTGTATATTGTTGTTGTCTGTACCATTTGTCTTCGTGTTCAAAATGCAACCGTTTGCATAGTTCACAGTGAACTGCTTTCCCCATACAGTCGTGCCTGTTCTTGTATTCGTTTTTTGGCTAGTGTGCTGCATTCACTCATTATTTGATTCATTCTTTCGTCTCTTTGTGCGCATAGTCTACACTTACTGTTTTCTTGGGTTGATTCTAGATTTAATGTAGTTAGTTTTAGTCGCATTGTTTTGTGCAGTTCTTAGTAACGATTCCGTTTCTCTTTTAAGGCATCCTTTTCTTACACATGTCCAGGTGTTTTCGTGATTCTCTTCTCTTGTCATTCTCATGAATAATCAATTTAGCTGTTTCGTTTCCCACGTTTCTTTTGTTGTCTTTTGTTTTCTGGTTTCGCTGGTTCCTGTATTGCTCATTTGACGTTGTCTCTTGCCACGGTGATCAGTGTTTCCGTGTTCTATGTTATATATATTTCCAAGTCATTTTTGTCTTCCACACAGTCTTCTATACTTACCAGTCTTCTTCCAACTTCGTTCCTTTTCACGTAATATCGGTCAGTATCATCTTTCGGGTATAGTGCATTGTGCATAGTCATTAGTTTTCTCGTCTTCTGGTCAATATGCCTAAGTACTTCTTTGGTCCAGCCTATGAATGGTCGAGAGTATCTTATTATTATTTGTACTCACTAGGAGTTCTCACACAGATCATCGTCAGTGATTGCTCACCGACAACAACCAGTGGTACTTCCTGGGGTCTGAGTGACAAAAAGCCTCCCCTGATTTCCAGTATTCTTCACCTCTTTCGATAACAACCGCAAATAATATTGTGGTGTCGCAATAGCTTCTTACCATTGATTTCTCGCTGGTAAGGACCATTGGTCTTCTCTGGGATTTGGGTGGCAATAAGTCTCCCCAAGGTCCCAACATTATCCGCACCCTTCCAGTGGAGGTCTGGTTTGTGCTGTCCCTCCTTGGTCTTATCCTCCTCGACTCTCTACTAATATTTTGTTTGGTGTCAGCCTAGGCCGACAACATTTTTTTCCCCAATTTTTTTGAGGGGGGGAAGGGGGAGAGCTTATGGTGTTTCTTGTAATTTCTGTTCCTTGGTTCATTTTTGTGTGGTGTTAGCTGAGGCCGGTGTTATTTATTGGAAAGGGAAGAGATTATGAAGTGATGTTTCTTGTAGTTTCTGTTCCTTGGTTCGTATTGTGGTGTTCTTCGTGTGGTTTTGTTTTCTACCTGTTGTAAATTCTTTGTGACTGCTTACCCTTTGTAGCTTATGCGGGTTGGTTTCCGCATTCAAGGATTTTCCTTAGGATTGCAGCTGTTTTGATCATTGCCGTCCTTTGTCTGGTTTCGATGGTCCCTTTGATTTCAATTTCTCGTAGTCTTTTCTCCAGGTTTTTGGTGATTACTCCTAGTGCTCCTATGATTATTGGTATTATACTGACTTTCTTTATGCTCCAAATTCCTTTCAGTTCTAAGCCATGTCTAGCTATTTTCGTTGGTTTCTTCTCTTGTCAGTCTTCTGAAGCGTCCATGTAGTTGTTTTTCTTCCCACATTTCTTTTCTTGTCTTTTGGTTTCTGGTGTCGGTGCTTCCCGAGTTCCGAGTTGGAACGGTGTCTCTTGCTCCGGTGATTAGCCTTTCGGTGTTCTTAGTTACGTATTTCTCCAGCTCTTTTTTTTAGTCTTCCACACAATCTTCTATACTTACCAGTCCTCTTCTCCCTATGTTTCTTTTTATGTAGTCTATTCGTATCGTCTTTTGGGTGTAGGGCATTGTGCATGGTCATTAATGTTCTAGTCCTCTGGTCAAGGTGATTGAGTTCTTCTTTAGTCAAGCCTATGAATGGTCCAGAGTATCGTATTAGCGATACTGCCGATGTGTTTATACCTTTTACTAGATTCCTGCTATATAATTTCGTTTCTAGGAGTTTTCTTGTTCTTCGTAAATATTCTTTTCCAATCTTCTCTTTCATTTCTGTAGATTTGATGGTGTCTGCCTCTAGAACTCCCAAATATTTGTAGCTATCCTGCTCGCCTAGCATCCTCATCTCCTCTTGGTTGGAGAGCGCGTGGAGCTCTGTCGTCTCCAGTTTTCTTCTTTTCATTTCTAATAGTCCACACTTTTCCATTACGAATTCTATTTGAATGTGCTGACTGAAGATTCTGGTCGTATTTATCAGCTTTTCCAGTTCCTTTTTGCTTTTTGCAAATAGTTTCAGGTTGTCCATGTACATCAGGTGGGTTACTCTTAGTTCCGTGTTTGTAAACTTGTATCCAGCATTACATTTTCTGAGTATCTAGTTAAGCGCATCAAGGCTATTATAAACAGTAGTGGTGATAGGGAGTCTCCTTGGAAAATGCCTCTCTGTATTTTTATCTCAGATGTTCATTTCCTACTCACTAGTCATTGTCAGTGATATCTAGTTTGTGAGAGCAAATGTTTTTTCTTGGAGTCTGACTGACATAAAGTCTTCCCGGAA
The DNA here is from genome assembly GCA_963556195.1 of Sepiola atlantica. NCBI lineage: Eukaryota > Metazoa > Mollusca > Cephalopoda > Sepiida > Sepiolidae > Sepiola > Sepiola atlantica. The sequence goes on along the minus strand of OY744522.1, from coordinate 59,465,921 downwards.
TTCCAGTACCCCCTGATCCGTTTTATAACTATTGTAACTCACTTGGTCCTCTCGTATTACGCTTTACCAGTGATTTCTTGTTGACAACAGTCGGTGATTCTCTCTGAAATGTGAGTTGTCCTGGAGGTATGTTATAGTATTTTTCTGATATATTTTCCAGGTAATCTCAGCTCTCCTGAGTTTGTCTTAATTTACTCCATCTATACTTCTAATTGTGTTATGCTTATCTGTTTCAACTTACCTGTGGTTGACCAGTGTCACCTGACTGTATGGGTTGGTTTCCACACACTAGGATGTTCATTAATATAGCAACTGTTTTTATATCGCGGTGTATATAGTGTCAATATCCTCTTTAATTCTTATTTCTTGTAGTATGTTATCCGATTTTCAAAACATGTTCTTTGTCTTCCTACAGTTATAGGTATTAGTGTAGATTTTATGTTTCATGTTGCCATATATAACTTAGTTTATCCTTTAGCTTCACTCTGTGACTTGGCATTTTATTTCTTTTTGTTGGCTATTTTAATGCCTTGTCTTATGACTCGGCCGAGTTTTTCTGTATTTGAAAGGCAATAAAGACTCCGGTTTCTCCTTAGCCATTTTCTTTACATTTACCTTCGTTTATTCCTCGTCAATCGATACTTTTCTTTCTGCTGTTCTTATTCATAACATCGTTCATTGGTGGGTAAAATCGAATCTATAAAAACGGAAGCGGAACTAAATCAGTAATTTAACAACAATTTTGATTGAAGTTAAAACAAACAAAAAAAAGAAGATGAATTTATTTTTGGGGAAAAATGATTTTCAAATTTCTGGACGGAGAGTTGTTGAAGCGCCATTGACAATTTGAAAGCATTCAGCAGACTTCAAAGAATTTGCCGGCATCCAGACATGCGCCGTTTCCTTCCGCGTACGTTTCTGCCCCAAAAATGGCTTCCGATGCTACGGATTCAATTTTACTTTCATTATTTTTTTTGTTTTTGCAGTAACTAAAATAATTATAAGAAGTCTGGCCTGGAAATTGACTACAAGCTGAATTAAGGATGCTTCGCTGAGTTCAGTGTCCTTTAATTATGCAGATGGGGTTTTATTAGCAATTAGATAATATCAGAAGAGGACAGGATGCCGAAAATGGACGGCGTAAGGCATCTAAGAATCGGTCTATTAATGGAGGCGAAGGCGATGTGTAAATGGCCTAATGGGTGGCGTCGTCGCCTACGGAATCGGCTATGTCGAGTTCAAATCTTATCAGATCCCACAACAGTATTCATTTACTAATACCATTGGAAAACACGACTGGCAATTTCCTTCAGTAATTGGGTAAAATACCAACATGTATCCAGTGAATCGTATACAACTCAACGAGTCACGTGTCCTCTAGTCTATCTAAAAAGCTACTATTAATCCTTTATGACGTCATCTATTCTCAAGTGATTATATATATTAAGTGAAGTGAAATGTTTCCCTGTACATTTGACCGAAATAGCTTCCGAACTAAAATGTTTAATCATAAAATATGATTAGTTAGTAAGATAGAGCAACTATTATAGATAAATATACAAGCCTATTGGCCTGGATCAAAGTGTAGTATCTGTTCGGATGGATACTGCACCCATAGACCGGTATTGTCTTGGCCTTCGGGATTTGATTTACGTTTGTCTATTGGTCTGTCCTGTGAAGTTCTAGGAGGTCCACCCTCTCAGGCTTTGCCTCTCCTCTTTGGGGAGGGGTAAGTTTATTGCTTACTACCTGAGGCGCCCCTATTGGGGAATGCCGACGGGGCTGCCCAGGCAATTTTTAATGGCCAGAGTTCTCACCTTCTCGGGCGCTGGTTTATCAAATCCCACTTTCCCGACCTTGTGTCACATCTTACCTTGTGGGAGGTAGACACATAACACATATACAAGCTACATAAAATACTTGAAACAAACATTTTAAATAATAAATATTTCATTCATAAGTTTGTTGTAAACAAAACACAGAACTGTCGCATTTATTCATATAGATCGATAAATAAAAATTAACATTTTGATCATCTTTCAAAAATGACCGTAAACAAAGGAAACGAAAGTACAAATTAATTTGCCTCAGCGATGGTGTGGGGCGATTTGGTTTAACTTAGAAATACATCACAATTTGTTGAAAATCACGTCAGAGGAAAGTAATATTTGAACACAAATACTAAACTTTTGTCCACGGAATAAAACAATATGCTTAAACAGAAGTATTTCTTACAGTTAAATCAAAACAATCATTGAATTAAAAACAATAACAAATAATAATGAATTAATTAAATGTCTTTTTTAAAAACTAATATGCAAATTAGTTAATCTTGTGACTGACATCGCATATGCACAAGTAGTATATAAGAAAGACAGTGTGTCTATTGTGTAAAGTTGAATTAACTTGACTTTATCATTAGCGTGAGTAATGGGCCCAACTTTCGTATTTATTCAGTTAGATACATGAATATATTGATAAAAATCATTCGTTTTTATGCCCCCTTCTCCTTTATCTCTTATCAATCTCCCTTATATAGATAGATTTATTTTTTAAACTTAAGCATGATAGACTTGGTTACCAACCAAAAATATCTCTTTTAATCAACCCGTCTCTTCATACAGCGTCATTTTCCGCGAAAACAGATTCAAAGATCAGATTTTACATACATGCTGCCCCCCTCCCCTGTAACACGATGGTAACCACCTCTTTTATCCCCACAGATTATCGGAACGACGGAAGCTCATCACGTAGACAGCTTGATTCTCGTTGGTAGAAGATATGCAGCAGGAATTCATTTCCTCCCCTCTTCTGTCTCTCTCGTTGTAGACGTCGTGGTTGTACTAACAGCTCGAGTAAATACGAATAAGATGGAAAATAGGAAGAGAACATTCATCTGTGTTACTTAACAGAATTTATTCTTAAGACAAGAATTTTCCGTCACAACATAAACTATTTAATAGAAATTCCATCAAAACTAGCTACTCATGCGTCTCCAAGAACTCTAAAATCACAGGAAGACTGAAACCCTAAAATATACACACATGTTCATAGGGAACGGGGAGACACGGCGTTAAATCCGTTGTTTACGAGGTCAAAATTACACCCACTACACCCAAGCGGACGAGTGATATATAAATCGGGAGGACAGAAAGAAACTAAACAGTGACATCTTTCAGACATATTAATAAGCAATTTAAGACGGGGTGGTTGAGCATTAGATTTGAAAAAAGCACCACATTTCATATGTAATCAAATGAAAAATATTAAATCACATACTCCAAATTCTCCCCAAAAATGTAACCTGTGCACCACTGATAACCTGAGGGTTTTACAGGCCATCACTCATCACTACTTCACCGGACATGTGATTGGATGCAATCCTAATATCTTTAGAATGTCTCCCACCGTAGAAAACAACTGGACCTAGAAAGATAATATTCTACCATTCTAGGAGCTAACCAGGTTTAAATAAATATGAGAATGTTTAAGTATACTTTCGCAAAACTAATTAATATGAACCACCAAATCGACACCAGTCCCATAAGTAATCACTACATATCCAATGTAAGCATGATGTTATTTGAGTATTACACCATAACTTTAAATGTAACAATGATATAATTCGATTCTGTATAATAATAATATATTTATTTAATTTTAACTAACCTGCTATCTAGAGCCTAAAATTTTCTAAATATAATACAGAGTGATTCATAAGTCACTTAGCTATTTAAAATGATTACCATATGAAGCACAAACATACTATGAACTTTTGATAATTGTTATCTTACTCTCTAATTACTGCTATTTGTTATTTTAAATTTGTTAGTTTATAGATGTGTTTCTATATATATATTTTTTTTTTTATTTAAATAAAATTAATCAATCAAATATGCTACAAAGAGTCGTAAAATCCTTGAAAAAAAGAATGGAGCTATGCATGCAGAACGAAGGTGGAAATTTTGAAAATTTGCTGTAATTTTAAACTCCTATAATTGAATTTGCTGAATAAACTTTCTGTTTTGTATTACCGTATTTTTTTTACTTTAGAATTTCAAAAATAAATAGCTAAGTGACTTATAAATCACCCTGTATTTTTATAATAAAACTATTTATTTTTTGCTAAATTTTAAATTTGTATATGTTTATATTTTCATATTGATTTTTTAATATAAAATTTGGATATAATATATATGAACACGTTATGAAGTTGTGTCCGTGTAAAAAAAGAGTCAGTAAACGTTGTGCGCGCGCGCGCGCGTGTGTGTGTGTGTGTGTGTGTGTGTGTGTATGCACGTACGCGTGTGTGTGTACGTAGAGAGGAAAAGTTTCTGTACCGAATTGGATGTTCGTAGGCGCGCACATGGAGTTTGCTATAAAATTGAGTTCACGGAAATGTGTTCAACAAAGTCTGAGTAGAACAATGTGTGCACGCGCGCGTGTATGTGTGTAAGTAGAGAAATGCGGTACGTATCACAATAGTGTGCTTGTGTGTGAGTGCACACATGTTAGCGAGATACTTATGAAAATAGCCTCAAAACCGATGTCTGAGGTGTGTCACTATTCAGGCTAGCCGGATGAAAGAGAAAAAGAGAATTAATTTTGCCGTGCAGCGCTTTTTATAATCACTGATACAGCGACGCCTGCCATTTCCAAAGGGCAGATAACTCGCGTGTGGCGCCTTCTGGTGGAGAGTCTGTAATTGCATTGACAAACAAAGGTAATGCTTCACTATCATTGCGAAGTAGAATTCGCCAAGCGTTGGATTGTTTACTCACTCACAGGAAACATAAGCTGGGTTTAGACCGTTGTGAGACAGGTTAGTGTTATCTTACCGATCGGCACGTGTGCAACGTCGACCGCGGCCACGGCTATCCCATTCAGTATGAGAAGAACAATGGAATGAGAGCAACAGTTTGCGTGTTCGCTCGAACGAGCGGGGTGCCACGCTGGCTCCGCGTCATAAGTCGGAACCACGACGGATGTCGTCACGGTATTACGCGTCTTTTTCCGTTCTGCAGGTGACTACTGTAGCAGTCGTCATCACTAGTGGTGGTGGTGGTGGCGGCGGCGGCGGTGTCTTTCGTCGATGCACATCGGGTTGTCGCCAGGTCGTTGTTGTTGTTGTTGATGCCGATTATTTATCGGCGTGGGCGAACGGGCCAACCGACATGCGCGACCGGTGGGATGTTTCCGTCGACATCCTGTTTTGTAACTCCGATTGGAGCGTGAGACGAGGGATCGCTCGTCGACCACTTGGCTTTGGGTTCGTGTGCCGTATTTAGTAGAGCAGTCACCACACTGCGATCTATTGAGAACATGCCCTCGACCGACTCGATTCGTCCTCACCGACGGACGATCGCACCGCGCTGCAAGAGGAAAAGCAGCCTTTGTCTCTGTTCTGCTTGTTTTTTGTTTGTTTTACATTCCTTGTTTTCTGCCGAGAAATGTTGTCTGGTGTATGTGAGCTTCACTGTTCTGCTTGCAGAAAGTGATGACAATGTGCAGGATGTTATTTTATAAAAAAGAAAAGGTTTATTAACAATAAACAAATAAAAAAAGAATTTTAACAAAAATAAATAAATAACATGCTGTTCTCTTATAGATATAATTATTCAAGGCAATACTTGTCCCTCTTGTCTGCGACGCCACAGAAATACTATTCGCTTGAGGTGGAAGCTGCCATATTTCGTCCCCAACAGTTTGCTCAACTTTCGTTTTGCAGGTGACCACTAACCTTTATTTAAAAATCAAAAAGTTATTTCCTTCATTTGATTTAATCATAAATCTATTTATCATAATTAATCTTTAAGAATTAAAAACATAAATTTCAATGTTAATGATTTGTATACGTTTCAAAAGAGAGAGAAAGGTAATATTGAACATTTAAAAACGTTTAATGAATTATTAAACAAACCTTCAATCGTTTACGTGTGAATACTGTCGTCATGCTTACTTGCACTTGTTTCGGCTTGCACCATTCAGGTTGAGCTGGCCCATTGATTCGCACATTCACGGATTAATCCTATTCCATTGCGTCCGGTTGAGCTGTTCCTTCTTCTATCGACTTCGTAGACTTGAGGGCCAATGAGGGAAGTGAGATCGGCCTTGACGTGTCTAACCAAGTCTTCAGCTGCCCACCATAGCGGCGCCACCAATGCTGTCATCATCCAGGTCGACGAAGTTTTGCTCATGATTTACACGGGCATGTTCAATCTGCTATTTTCAAACTGTTCCAGACCTTCGTATGCATCCCATCCATTAGATATTATAGGTGTTCCCGGCAAAATCCAGGAACGAATTATCGGGAACAATGTTTCGCGATCTCTTCGCTGCACTGTGGTTATGTTGCATTAGTTAGTCACTTGAACACCCAAGTTCCATCCCTAAACCACCCTCTCTTGAAGAAACATTTATCTATTTGAACTTCTTCGGCGCTATTCATTCCATCAAAATTACCAAGCATTATCAAATTGTTGACGACGTCTTGTTCACAAACCTCTCAGATGAATTGCATCCAACCCACCACAGTGTATGATGCAACGCTGACTTTATTTTGAATTGTGTGTTGTTTCATATCAATGTTCCAACAAAACGATAGTATTAATAGCTGTCTTATTTACAGACAACTTTGTTCAAAGAAAGATCCTTTGCGTATGCTATGTAATGACCGAAATTGTCGGCATCTCCACTCGCATCCATCTATAAGCCTTTTTCTTTTTGTCAAAGCCATGGATATTTCGCATGCTCGTGCTAGAATTACTTATCAACCCCAGTGAAGCTGCGAAGTGGACTTCGTTTGAAAAGTAAGCGTTCAGAAGTCAACGGTTT
>OY744522.1:59406587-59454087 GCA_963556195.1 Sepiola atlantica | reverse complement strand
TATTTCTTTTAATTATTCTAATTAGCTACTACGAAATGTAAATTATTTTCCCCATCAGTAACAGACATTTTGAATCTAATTAATTGCATTGAACTAATTTAATTCCATCTATTCAGTTATGGCATTAAAAAAAGAAATACTCTCCAGATGGGCAGGTTTAATTATATATATATATATATATATATATATATATATATATATATATATATATATATATATATATATATATATATATATATATATAATGCGTGTGTATTATTCACAGACAGACTGTTTCGTTGTATCACGTCTATTCAGTGCGTCTAGACAAGCAACTGCCTCAAGCCGGGATCTAAACTCAACCGTCTAGATGACAGCATGTACATATATAAATATATATATATATATATATATATATATATATATACATACATAAAATAATTATCGCATAAAGTAGTCAATATTGATATCTAATTACAGTTAATTTATATTAAAAATACAGAACAAGTTCCCGATTAACAACATGCTCAGGTTCAAACGTCAATCGTCCATATTCGAATCTAACTTATCTATTCAGGGAGTGAGAGCTCTAAAGAATCATCATTTATTTTTGTTATGGCAATTTATTTACGCACGTAAGCCGCTAAATTACGAGAATTCATTCTCGCACAAACATTATTTTGAGAATAACAATTTTACATATTCACCTGACGAGCATATGACTTTCGCCTCCTAAAACCGTTCGTATTAAAGAATACAAAAATGTTATTCGGAATCGACTGGATAGAGGAATTGAACTTGTGAGACAGGCCAATTAATTCATTTTGCGATAAAACTCGAAAAGCTGACCACCGAGTCAAAGAATTTAATAAAAGATTTAAAATAACTTTCCCGAAAGTTTTTTTCTGACGTCTTTGGTCGGTGTAATATGATGACGGCAACATTCGAGTTAAAAGAGGACATCCAGACAGTGTTTAAGAAAGAAAAACATGTGCCCTTCGTCTTTTTTAAAAACTTAGTTCACCCTAAACAAGGCAAGTAAGGCGCAACTGACAATTAGGGTGAAAGTTTAGGGGTTTATCCTAAGTTAGGAGCTGTGCAGAGAGATGTTTGTTCATATTAGTTCTAAATTTCGGCATGTCGGTACAGTCGGGTAACAGGGAACAGGGACGGAATTCCAAAGGCCAGCAGCTCGAGGAAAAAAAGCAATTTGAGTAAAAGGCTCTCCGGCATCTGGGAACCTCCAAAGTGAATGAATGGGATTTAGCTGATTGTCGGGTTGGTCGTGTGTATTTACGTCGAGAGGGCACAAGAGCAGCAAGTGCATCGAACCACATTACATTGAAGTACTTGTAAAACAAGCATAAGGATGCCACATTGCGGCTATGGGACAGGGGCTGGAGCTTTGTGGATAGTGAGGGAGTTATTAGATTAACGACTTTTTGGGGGACCTTGTCTAGGAGGGAGAGACTAGTGGACGGTGCATCAGCCCAGATGTGACAACAATACTCCATGCATGGGCGGATGGTGGCTTTATAGAGATATAGGATACTGTCAGGTGTGAGAAGTTTTCTAGCACGGTAGAAATGTTTTCTAGCCTTGGAAATGTGTTCTATGTATTTGTGGCAATTTATGTTACCTGTGAATGTTCGGCCGAGGTGTTTGAACGTTAGACTCTCAGGTAGGGTATTATTTGCCATGGTAATCGGTAGGTGAAGTGGTTTCTTGTAGTTGTTGAAGGAAAGGGTGGTTTTCTTAGCAGCATTAAATGTTACCATCCATTTATGACCCAATTCCACTACAGACTCGAGGTCACTTTCTAACGATTCAGCCATTGCCACAGATATGTGTGCGTCTGTTTTACCCACATGACGAGAGTAGAGCGTGTCGTCAGCAAATATACCCATCTCAGACACAATGTCATCAGGGAGGTCGCCTTTTTAACAGAGATGAATGAAGAACTTGAAAATTGAGTACCCCTTAGTAAAAAAGAAGTCAAAGGAGTTTCGGGTCTTCGCCGACAAATCGATGGGGCTAAATGGCGCACTCAAAGACTCACTATTCATTAGCAAGCACGGAATAAAATGTCGGGAAACTTAATGAAGGAAAATTATTTACAAGAAGTGACGCATAACATCAAATACCGGTGGAGGATAGATGTACTAAATTGTTCTGTCTCAAATGTTATCGTGTGCTGTACAAGTTCCATATAAAGTGGTATAACTACTTATATAATATTTCCATTCTTAACTCTGATATTGCCTATTTCATGAATTAAATTACTAATTGAAACTTAATATATTTGTTTTATTTTAACTTCATGGAACCGAATTTGACTAGATCTTCAATTTTGAGCAGTGTGTGTTTTACTTAATTTTAATTCGCAACATTATGCTTGAATTGTTTTCATAGGTCCTCCCTTCTTTATCTAATACTCTTTACTTAATCTATTTATTTTCGTTCTTCATTTCTTCGATACCCTTTCAGATGATTTACCATCACAATATAAACATTACTACCATACATTTATAGTTATGCATTTGGTTGATTTGATATGTTCGATCGTATATCCATATTATATTTCTTACTACATTGTAATCATCTCTAATATGTTTCACTGCTCTCCCAGATAAGAATTTAAATTCGGGGCATTAACATATATATGTATGAATCGGAATTAATTAATCTAAACGGACTTAATTGATTAAAAGTTATTTAATAATAATAATAATAATAATAATAATAATAATAATAATAATAATAATAATAATAATAATAATAATAATAATAATAATAATAATAACATTAATAATAGCTCTGGGACCTTGGGGAGGCTTGTTGCCACTCGGGCCCCAGAGGGGACCAATGGCCCTTATCAGCGGGAAATCGGTGGTAGGTGGCTGTTGCGATACCGCAAGGTCATCAGCGGTGATGAACGAAAAGAAGTGGAGCATACTGGAAGTCTGAGGAGACTTGTTGTCACTCAGACTCCATTTAAGCATTTTAAGATGTTACTGGTTTCGTACGTAATGTTATTAATTGTAGGTTGCTGGATTTTAATACGGATAGCTTTTTTTCTTTAGCATTTTTGTTCATTAGTTTTTTTTACCTGACGATGAGTCGACGTGATACGTGATGGAACATACATTTTTTTTTGGGGGGGGCGTAATAAAAATAGATCATTAAAACAATTGAAAAACTAAAAAAGGTATAATCAAGCTGAGAATTATGTTATGTTTAACAATGTTTGCTTAAATGAAAGAGTGCTGCCTAAATAAACACACACAATATATATATATATATATATATATATATATATATATATATATATATATATATATATATATATATATATATTAGGTTTATACAATAGCTGCTTCTTGTACAGCAGCATTACGTCTTACAGAGAGCTTTCTACTCCAAAAGCTTCTTTCCTCGTGTTGCTGGTCTCTGGAACTCCCTCCCTGCCCCTGTTTTCCCGACGGTACTGACATACAGACATTTAAAACTAATGTAAACAGACATCTCGCTGCGCAGCTCCCAATTTATGTTGACCCTCAAACCTTCTCCCTTTTTTCTCAGTAGCCCCTTACGTCTACAGTGGCGTCCTGGCTTGTTTGGGGTGAACTATGTTAAAAAAATAAGAAATAAAAATAAAAATAAAAAGTAATTCACCAGATCATGATTCTGGGTTCAAACATGATTTCAGCCCCCCCCCCCCCCCCCCCAGCAGTATATCATGATGCAACCAGTCTATCTTGGATTGTCTTCAATCTGTGGGATGGCCATTATAAGCGCCGGTGCCGTTAGAGCCTTGTCTTGTGTCTTGTGTCTTGTTTTCTTTGTGTGTTTTACCCTGTCTGGTGGGTAATATCCAAGATTAGTCAAGAATACGGAGGTTAAGTTTACAATGAAAACTCAGCATCCGACCTCGAAAGGAAATACAATGTTTCCCAGCCATTTCTGACACATTGCTGTCGTAGATTTTTCCTATTTTTTCAACATGCACTTGTGATTCCAGTCAACATTTTTCTTTAAACGGAACCGTTAATTCAATGACGAACACTTTTTTTTTTCATATTAGCGGACTAAATGACAATATCCGGTCGCTAAACCGTAACGTTATTTCAGTTGGAAATACGAGCTGGTGTTCTAATTCGAATACAACGTGGCAGTCCGTGCAGCTATCAGGCAATGACAATCACTGGCTTTTTTTTTAAAACAAGGATATTTGAACTATTTCCTACTTTAATGAAATGAATCATGAATGGTGACATGAAGATATGTATTGGCAATCTCACAACATATTGGCAATCACACAACATATCTTCAAAGCCTCCGCAACAATATCCAATATTTCATTGGGTCTCCTCGTGTAGAATATGTTTAAGGCTGACAGTTTTCCCACATGTTCTACATTAGTCGGATGTAGTTAACTCCGAAACATGTAGGTTAACTAGTGGTTGCAATATATATATATATATATATATATATATATATATATATATATATATATATCACAACAAATCCTCCCCCTCACCCATTCCCCCTCTCAACTATTTTCTCCCATACCCCCTTCTTAAATTCCCTCATTTTCTCAAAACGCTCTCTAAGACCATAACTTTCGCCCATCCACCAAAATCACAGCTCCCCCTCCCTCTCTACCCATCCCCTTCCCTGCATACACCCCCCATACACAAACATTCCAACTTACTTTTCCCCTTCAATCTTGACCACAGCCATCTGGTCAAACACCTCCCTCCTCCCTCTCCTCCACTCCCTCTCTGCCATCCACTTTACTCCTGCTCATCCCCCACCTCCTTCTCTTACCACCAGCCACAGTAGTCCTTGCTCACCCCATCCTTCCATTTTTTCCCCACTCATTTTTTTTCAACATTCATTTTTATTCTCCAACAAATACGGACGTCCACCCAGTAGTGGCCATTACTTTATTTTTCCTCCCAATATGTCTACCCTACATGTATCTGTACTTGCATGACATTTTTTCTCTACATTATCATCCTGATGAAGTCTTATAAATAAAGACGAAACGTTGATGTACACATAAAAAACATCCATTTTTTTGGTTTTCCTTTTTCATTTTCCCATATATATATATATATATATATATATATATATATATATATATATATATATATATATATATAGCATTAGATGAAGTGAAAGAATAAAATAAGGTGCGAATCAAATTTTATTACAATTCAAAGTTCAAGCAAAGTAATTGATTCGCACCTCATTTTATTCTTTCACTTTATCTAATGCTATTAATGGTCTATACAGTATATTGAGCTTCATTTTTATCCGAATTTTCACTAATTAAGGATATTAGTTGCCTCTTATATCTTTGGTTGTATCAAACTTATATATATATATATATATATATATATATATATATATATATATATATATATATATAATGAAAAGTCACACATAGAAAACGTTGATGAAATGGCAATAATAAGGAGAATATTTTGAAAAAATATTTTGAAAACCTGGACAACACATTTAATTATGTTTTTTTAAATAAATTATTTATTTACTTGAAAAACTTGAGTACTTTCGGTGAATTACACCCTTGTCAAAAGTATAAGCATTTTTTTCTCTTCTTTTTTTCGTTTAATCCTCCTTGATTGAGACATATTTATCGCAGTCAAGTTGAAATTCGCCTTGATGTTATCGACGATTAATGTTGATATGCCGCTGTGTGTAGCACGCGGTTACGTGAATAATATAGTATGAAAAGTCACACATAGAAAGTGTTGATGACATGGCAATAATAAGGAGAATATTTTGAAAAAATATTTTGAAAACCTGGACAACGCATTTAATTAGAGAGAGAGAGAGAGAGAGAGGGGGGGAGAGAAAGAGAGAGAGAGGGGGGCATACTAGTCCAAGGACGAGTAAAATTAATTTCCCTCCAAAAAACAGTTTTGTATTACTTGTATGTCCCCTTACGAAGATATAATGTCCCCTTAAGATATAATGTCAAGAATCCTTATTACAATTTTGATCAAAATCCATTACATGTTTTTGATTCTAGAAAATGTCTAAAATTTAAGGGGTCTTTAGAAAAAATTGAAATCTTGCTTAATTGGTGACTAATGACGATCGATCAAATTCAATGCACATCTAAGATATTTGAATTTTCAAATGGGAAGTTCTGTCGATATAATGCCCTCCCCCCCCCAAAAAAAAAAACAGACCCTTAAATCCTCCAAAGAAACTGAAATTGTGGCAATATTTATTAATTGTTATCGGAGGTATCTGAATTTTCATGAAGGTTTTCCCACCCCTTTTAAAATCCTTTGCGTAAAACTAAATTAAACTAAATATAGTCCACATTACGACCTCTTTTCCCTAACAGCTTTGTTCAAAATTCATGATGATCGGTTAATTAGTTTAGTAGTAAATCCTGCGCATCGAAATATATAATCATATACACATCTAAGTGTATATAAATAGAGATATATAAATGTTAAGAAAATAAGTGGAACAAATAAATAACCGCGCAAATCCGAACAAATCCGTTTAAAGTCATTTCGTCAATTTTAATCGAAAAAAATTAAAGTGAGATTGGATTTTAATTACCATTTTTTATAAAAGCGTAAGCAATAAGAATAGGAGGAGATTAGAAGAAAAGAAAGAAACTAATTGAATCGTCTATCATTTCCCAGTCTACCAAATAATGAATGGGTTTTTACTACATTGTCTTTTTACTTTTACTTACCTAAAACAAGGCATATTGTCACTAAGATGTAAGAAGATACCGTGATTCGGAGCCAGATTTATAGGGAGCATCCCAAGTGGGGAATTGTGCAGCAAGATGGGAAACAGGGAGCAGGGAGAGAATTCCAAATGCAAGCGGCCCGGGGAAAGAAGCTATTAAAGTGAAGAGGTTTGATTTTGCTGCTAGTCGGTTTGGTCTGGGTTATTTAGGTTGATGTGTACAAGTGCAGTAAGATCGTCGAAGCACATTCCCTGAAACTACTTGTCAAACAAGCACAGGAATGCAAACATTGTAGCGATGGGACAGGGAATGTAAGCTGGCAGACAGTGCGGAACTTATTAGTCCCGAGACTTCTTTTTCGTACCCTGCTTTAAAAAAAAAATGCTCAACTTAGTTCACCCCAAACAAGGCAAGTTGCCACTGTAGACGGAAGAGGCTACTGAGAATTAAGGTGAAAGTTTAATGGGGTCATCCTAAATTTGGAGCTGTGCAGCGAGATGCTTGTCTATATAAGTTTTAAATCTCTAAGAGGGAGATACTAGTGGCTGATGCACCAGCGCAGATGTGGCTACAATACTCTATGCAGGGACGAATAGTGGCTTTATAGCGATATATCAAACAAGTATGAGAAGTTTTCGAACTCGATAGATGGAGACCATCTTTTATTCAGCAGACTTGGCAATATCTTCTATGTATTTATTACAATTCATATTACCTGTGAATGTTAAGCCGAGGAGTTTGAATATTTGACTCTCGAGAAGGGGTCTATTCGCCATGGCAATCTGTGGTTGGAATGTCTTCTTATAATTGTTTAAAGAACCAAGCTTTGTCTTGTTATTCTACTACAAACTGGAGATCATTTTCTAGGGATTCGGCCATTGCTTGGATATGTGTGTATTTGGTTTGCCAGCGTAGCGAGAATAGAACGTGGTATCATCAGCAACTACACCCATCTCGGACGTGATTGCACCATGAAGGTCGTTTATGAAGATCAGAAATAATAAAGCTCCAAGTATCAATCCCTGGGGCACACCCGTATTGATGTGATGTTGTTTGGATGTACGGCCTTCGAGAACGAGTTAGATCTTTCCTTTTCTCTAAGAAAGATTGATTATATTAAATATTGGTCCAGTAATAGCATACGAATTAATTTTCCTGAGAAAACTTTCATATCAGACCTTGTAACAGGCCTTGGGTATATCAAGCGCTACCGCCATAGCTTCACCTGCCTTATCCAGTGGATGATAGATGCGTCCAGAGATGACCGTTAGGATATCCGCAATAGAACTGGATGGCCTAAATCCATACTATTGGTCAAATGGAAGTTTAGTATTTTCGAGGTTGTGGACTATCATTATATTGAATTATGATTCAAAGATTTTAGCGAAGAGCGGGAGGCAACTGATTGGGCGCTAATTTACGGATCGGTTCTTTTATCACAGTTATTGAAAACTGGTACCAGGGAAGCAAGCTTCGACAGGGCATTTGTTATACAGTTATGATAGGAAAGGGAGCATTTATTTATTACTATAACAGGGATAAGATCTTCCTCAGATACTAGGTGTCAAGGTTTTTATGATATCAAAGACATGGCAAAAGGTGGTGATCAGATCATCTAGTGTGGTTTTTGTCTGTAGTGGGAAATTAGGGAGGAAGAGTCCAAAGTGGTGTTCAACGCAAACAGCTGGGCAAGCAGTTCGGCCATATCCGTTGTCGTGCAAGCGACATTATTGTGGTTCGATAGTGGTTCGATGTTGTTTATCGAAGAGGCGCCCCTACCAGGAAATGCTGACAAGTTCGTTCTTTGCTATTTTTGTACCAGTCAGAGTGCCCCTCTCGAGGGAGCTGTATCATATTTTGCTGCAAAGGGACGGCAAGTAAACGCCAACTTAAACGTGACAGGTCGACCGACTTACAGAGCCTCTTATAAACATGCTTTGGCGAAAAAAAAGTGTGTCCATCTTCAAGATTGCGAATGAAGTGTGACCAATGGACGGACAGAGCCTCTTACAAAGAAGCAATGACGCATCGGAAAATAAAAAGAATTATTATTAATTTTTTTAAAAATTAACCTCCGACCTTTTTCAAAATGCATTTATTCAAACTTGGGATCTTTATGTTGAACTAGGTGACCTTTCCAGAATTTCGAATTTATTTAATCCACGGCGAGGGAGGAGATTGTTCTCATTCCGTCAGCCATCCATGACCGGGTGTTATTCTTAGTTATTATTATCGCATGTAGTGAGGTTGAACCTTAAACCCTCAGAAGGCTGTCATTTACAACAGCTTTTATCCGCAATCCAAGCAATAATAATAACTAAGAATTTTTATTTACCTTATCTTTACCAGGAGATTAGACACAAGGTCTAAAGTGTTTCTGTGGAACGAACTGGATTCGAACCCAGAACACCCTGGTTCTCAGTCCGCGTCATTAACCACTTAGCCATAGCTGTCAGAACGATAGCAATCTACCCCTTTGGATTAAATAAAAGGGTCCAGTTCGAAAGTAAGTATAGGTTGGCAGGTTTGACATAAAGATTCAACTTAAAGTTCAGAAAGATGCGCCTGAAGAAGGTCGGAGGTTATATCGGCCGAGACGTCCTTAAAATAACATCCAAGATGAGAATAGTAGTCCATATATTCCAAATAATACAAATTATCGATCTTTATCTAAACAATTCCGAAACATACAAAAAATACCTAAGCAAACTTTTATTTATAGTAAAATTGCTTTCATTTGGCATGTTTGTTTTACGGCATATCAACCCTTTATAGGTTTATTAATTGCGGAAAAAATAACAATTGGAAACAATTCATTGAAAGATTCTCGAATTCGACAAGACGCACCTGAAGAAGGTCGGGACTTACATCGGCCGAAACGTTGTGAGAATAACATTTAAGATGAGAACAGTAGTCCGAATAATTCAAATGATGCAATTCATTGTATATTATCAATCCTCATCTCAAAATTTCCGAAACATTTTTGTTATTGTGTCTTCAAACTACAGATGCGTTAATCTTTGAGTGGCTTACAATGCTAACCACCTCCTTCTCCCTATGTTTCTCTCGCCCGTAATGGACTCGTCCGTCTATCTTCGTCTGTCAATCAAAACGAACGCGTCTGGAGAAAGAAAAAAAAAGCGTTCGTTTAGCCCCGCCCACTTTTAAAGCTAGGTTCCGCTTTTATACTCAAAAGCGCTCGATCGTCTCACAGTAGTAAAAATGTCGCGGCCCACAAGAACTCTCTTCCCTTAAGGAAAAATGAGAGAGAAAGTCGTATTCCAAGCGACCTTCGCTCGGAATTCCTGCATAGAAACGAACCAGTAAACAGTGCCGGGTGTTGTCAGCAATTTCGTTTCTTTTATTTAACTGTCACTGACATTTTATATACAAAAAGCATTGATCGAGTCAATGTGAAGTACATAAAGTGTTCTCTCTTTTTTCTACGGAAGCGCACACACGCACACACAACAAAAACACAAAAAAGTTAACAGCCGCAACATCATTATATTATAATTTAGAATAATTATAAATTGTTGATAATATTAATTTCATAATAGTTTAACTTTGAAGCGACGTAAACAAAAGTTTTCATCGCCATTTGTTTGTAGATATATTTTTTTTTCCTACGAACAAAAACAACTCTTGTGTTCCATACAAAAAGAAAGGTGAAAAAAAAATCAAGAAAAAAAAACCAGAAATTACTTTCCGGAAAACGAAACGAAAAATCAATGGATAATGAATATGGGAAAAACACATAGTAAACGAGGTAAGTTTTTACTTATTCTATTTTATTTATTTTTGTTTGTTTATTTATTTTTCACGGAATTAATTAAATGGCAGCCCCCAACCTCCAACCTCATCTAAAATTATTATTCAATTTTTTTATTTAAATCTTCAGATTTTTGACGGATTATCCAACATCCAGATCCTTTTACTAGAAAAGTATGAACGTGAGTTATCGTTCCTCCTTCGCTAGCCTCTTTCTGAAGTTGTTTATAAAGATGGCGACTATATTTTTACCGGTGGAGTTTTAATTTCAGCGTTTCAAGTGCACGATTATGAAACTCTCTACAATTTAACGTTTTTAATTCTAAAAAATATGGTTGAAATTAAAAAAAATGTTAAAGCGTAAATGTTGAAACCGATTTCACTATAAATAATTTACGTGACTGAAATAGGAATAGCAATTACGCACCAACTTTTTCGATTATATAGAAATAAACAGTACTTTTTATTTTATTTTCACTGTTTGCCCCAGGTTGTAAACAGAAAAAAAAATTTTCAATGCGATTACATTAGCATCCAGGAAAAAATTAAAATAAGTAAATAAAATATTTTACTTTTTAAGTAAATTTTACTATAGCAGACGAATATGGAAAAAAATATTAGAATAAGACTGAAAAAAAATTAAAATATTGCGGCCATTTTGAAATTCAAAAATGGTTACTCGTTCTGTCCTATGCTATGTGATCAAGAAATGAAGGATGAATAACACTTTCTGGTTATTAAGTGGATCATTTTGCCGTATATTTATACAGTAGAGTGAACCCCACTCTAAAATCTAAAATATATTAAAAAAAAAAATTCATATTTTAATTTTTCAACGTATTTCCTAGGAGTTGACCTGTAATCGCATGTCCACAAAAATAAAAAAAATAGAATTACTTTTTTTTTATTGACATTGAGAGCAAAGGGAAATTACTTCAATTTTCAGCAATGGGGGTTGGGACCAGTTTTTTTTTTTGTTTTTTTGTAAGTTTATCGTAAAATGATTGAGAATTAAAACATGACAGACCGACAAAAATACTTTAGCTTGACAGACCAATTGACGGACAGAGCCTCATAAAGAGAAACGAGGATTATTCGTTGATTGTTCGATGCGTGGACAAAATAATCCCGTTTTAACGGCCTTTTCGGAATTTCGAGCAGAGGGAAGGGGCATGACAGACGGGGTTCTTTGATGCGAGAGGGACGCGTGCCGAAATGAATGCGAACCCTACAAAGTGTCACGATAGTAAATACAAGTCGGCATTTTAACGTTCTTAATAGATTAAATATGGCAGACGTGTTTATCATCGTGACCTTTTTATTTCGAAAATGTGTTGAAGCTTTTAAGCTGACGAATAGAAATAATATTTTTTATTTAAATTTGTCTTTAAAGACGAATGTCAAGTATTAAGGTTCATGTGCGTATGTGAAAATATTAATTTCCTCGCATTTTTTTCTTACCTTCAGATTATTATCGATTACGTGTTCAATTTGTAACCGCGTGTTCAATTTTCGATGTAAGTTTAACATAACGATGATTTTTCAATCGTTTTTCATTATACCCCCCTCCTCTTCCTTAAAAGCACATGCCCTTAATTAACCCTGACACTAACCCTAAGTCCGGGTTGGCAATACGAAAAAGAAAAAGTGGTGGCCATGTAATTTATTTTACATGGCCACCACTTTTTCTTTTTCGTATTGCCAACCCGGACTTAGGGTTAGTGTCAGGGTTAATGAAGGGCATGTGCCGTTTCTTTTTTGGAACTAAAAAAATGGTTACTCGTTCTGTCCTACGTTATGTGATCAGGACGTTATATTTATCTACTAAAGTCAACCCCCACTTTAACGTCTAAAAATTAAAAAAAAAAAATGTTTCCATGAAATTTATTTTTCATACTTACAAGAAAGGTCAGGGTCATATAGGTCTTTATATTTACCTGGCGGGAGAAAGGGGACCTCAGGACACCGGGTCGGATAAATAGGCCGATATTTGATTTAGTTGTTTTCAGGAGGTTAACCTCCCAGGCATTACCTCCTCCTTTGGGAGTAGGTTGATTTATATGCGATCGCCTGACCCCCCCCCCCCCGCATCCGTCTCAACGTGAATGCCAACGGGGCACAATCATGGCAAATTCTGAATACGTCCATTATTGTGGAAGGAGCTGAAATGCACACTATAAACTGACCTTGTGTCTAACTTTGTTCTCGTAGGAGGCAGGTAAACAAATTTACTAAAAAGCTTATCTTCATATTATACATGTCTTGTAAATTGATCCCCGACTATCTGTACAGTATCGGAATTTATTTTGATCAGTAAAGATTTAACAATAATTTGTTGTTGTTTTTTTTTTCGCATTTACAAGAGGTGTTCTGTTCGCCAAATTTCTACTGATGCTGTACCCCTAGTCGGAGTTCATTTTACAAGACGCCTTTTGGCTAAGATCAAAGTGTAGTATCTGTTCCGATGGATACTGCACGCCTGTCCTGTGCAGTTCTAGGAGGTCCACCCTCCCAGGCTTCGCCTCCCCTCTTTGGGGAGGAGTAAGTTTATTGCTTACTGTCTGAGGCGCCCCTACCGGGGAATGCCGACGGGGCTGCCCAGGCAATTTTTAAATGGCCAGAGTGCTCACCTCTCGAGCGCTGGCTTTTAACCCCACTTTCTCGACCCAAGCTGTGGTCACATCTTACTTGTGGGAGTAAGATAAAACTGGCCTTGTGCCTAACTCCTGGGGAGGAGTAAATAAAAGACCTTTACAGCGGTTGCTGTGTCATGGAATTCCGACAAATTTCTTTATTTACACCCCCACCTCCACCTCCCATCAAAAGTCAAACAATTTGAAATCGCGCACTTGCACGCACACACAGACACAAAAATACAAAATCAAGTTTGTTTACTTTCTTCTCCACAGTGGTAAAAAGTTAAACACAAGGTCACTTTTATAGTGGAATATCTGCCTACCCCCCTCCCCAAAGGCGACACTCTAGATGGGTGCAAAATTAGATATGATCAGCCCCGTGGACATTACCTGGTGAGGGTGGGGGAGGGGGGGTCTCAGGTGATCGGCGATAAACCAACTCGGCCCACACCAAAAGAAGAATGTAATACCTGGGAAAGTGACATCTAAAATTAAGGGCACTTCTGTAGTATATATGAAGCAGCTGCCGATTAAGAAATCGAAATTGAAGAGTTCCGTTTTTTTTTTCTCCAAGTACCATTCATTCAGAATTCACCGGAAGTTGAATTTAGTATTTAGAAAATGGAGTTAAATTAGATTAATCTTCGAGACATTGGTAATTTAATGAACCAGCCGCAAAAAACAATAGATTTTTTACAGGCACACCGCCTGATTTCTTAAGGTTAGGGTTTAGGGTTTAGGGTTAGGGTTTAGGGTTAGGGTTAGGTTTAGGGTTTTTTATTTAAATTTTTTTTACTTCATATAATAAAAAAAAGAAATTGTTAATTGTTACCCCAAAACAAATCAGTCTTGCATTTTTTTTATGTTGTAAAAAAATCACTTCCGGTTGAATTACCTCCCTTTATTTACTGTAGAAGGACAGAAAATCTGCTGCTTCATATATACTACAGAAGTGCCAAATTAAGTATTACAAAAACTTCGGAATAGAGCCCGCATCGTTTTGGGGCGATTTTATTTTCTTTCTTTTTTTTTTTTTTTTTTTACCGTTATTGTCGATTATTACCTCGCTTAGATCAGAATTATCGTTATCGAAAGAGTCTGCAACGAAAATGAATTATTTCTATGCGGGAGGGGGGGGGGGTCATTTCGCTATTATACGTTCATTTGACAATGGGCACTGACTTTATAGCCGTCAAAGCAGAGCGGGAACGATATTCTACTTAAATAAAAAATCTCATTTATACCGGCTTAAAAGTCAGTCTCCATTTTTAACCCCTCGCTGCAGAAAAAAAAAATTATTTTTATTTTGTTTTTCATAATTGTGTACTAAATGGGGTTGTAGACAAAAATCGGCATTTTTTTTGTTCCCATCCAGTGTGCCCCCGCCCCTGTTCAAAGAGCTTGATTTTTACCCACGT
This sequence comes from Sepiola atlantica, assembly GCA_963556195.1. Classification (NCBI taxonomy): domain Eukaryota; kingdom Metazoa; phylum Mollusca; class Cephalopoda; order Sepiida; family Sepiolidae; genus Sepiola; species Sepiola atlantica. The sequence goes on along the minus strand of OY744522.1, from coordinate 59,439,535 downwards.
TAAAAAAAAACAACCTAAAGTAAATAGGGACACTTTATTTCTGTATAAACTGTTTTGGTCAACACATTCTCAAGTGCTTTTTGAGTTCAACCCCAATATGTAAAAATTGTCGCCATTCTTAACACACACGGGTAAAGAGGGGGGGGGGGGGTAACTATTAATAGATTTATCTCCCCTTTAATTAGCTCTTCTTAAAGAGTTCTTTTTTTACATATTGGTGTTAAACTCAAGAAGCACCCATTCTCAGTGTCTTTATATATTTTTAAGTCTCTCTCTCTCCCTCTCTCTCTCTGTGTTTCTCATCTCCACCTCCTCTCACTTAAAAGAGAAAGAAAGAAAATTTTGTGTTAAAACTATTACATCCCTCTAAAAAGCTGCGGCCTCTATTCCGTACCCGTGCCAAATAAACCTCTGATAATCCCTATATGAATAAAATTATGTTTCTTCCATTAACGTCACTTTGATAAATCACACATTCAATTATTATTTTTATTTATTATTTACTGTTAATCAAATATTTATTGAAAATAAATAACAAAATTAAACGAATTTTTTAAAATGCTATTTAAATAAAAGAAGTAATTTGGTATTACCCCTCCCCCCCCCCCCCCAAAAAAAAACGGCATTGTTGAACAAACACTCGAAACAGAGATGAACGTAAATAGACTCCCAGGTAACACCGGCTAGTAGTATATACATTCTTCCTCAGTTGTGTTACTTAGCTTACGTAGCGTATGTATATATTTGATTTATTTGTATAAGTTTTCTTGTTCCAATAGTCAACATTAACCTTTAATAATAGTCAATAGTGCATTTGGTAGTCGCAGTTGTGTTAAGAGTACTTGACATATCGCGAAGTAAAACCACAACACATCGCATAAGTTTGTAGTTAAGTAAATGAAACTTATTTATTAAAGTAAAAATTGCCAATCTTTCATATCAACAGAAACTCTTGTCATGTCTCGCGTAAAATTAATCATGAAAATCTTCTCAAAAGTTTGCACTTGGCCTTTTGGCGAAGATCAAAGTGTCAAAGTGTAGTATTTGTTCCGATGGATACTGCACCCCATAGACTGGTATTGGCTTGCCTAAGGTCTGGTGAGTTCCCAAGGTTTGTAAAATCTTCATCTGTAGATAAAAATGAGGGTTGTCCGAAGGAACTCACCTGCCTTTTAAATAGCCAGAGTGCTCACTTCTCGAGCGCTGGCTTTTCAAACCCCACTTTCTCGACCCGATCTTGGGTCACATCTTACTTGTGGGAGTAAGATAAAACTGGCCTTGTGCCTAACTCCTGGGGAGGAGAAAATAAAACCTGCCTTTGGCTTGGCCTTTTGGCTAAGATCAAAGTATAGTATCTGTTCCGATGGATACTGCATGCCTGTCCTGTGCAGTTCTAGGAGGTCCACCCTCCCAGGCTTTGCCTCCCCTCTTTGGGGAGGAGTAAGTTTATTGCTTACTGTCTGAGGCGCCCCTACCGGGGAATGCCGACGGGGCTGCCCAGGCAATTTTTAAATGGCCAGAGTGCTCACCTCTCGAGCGCTGGCTTTTCAAACCTCACTTTCTCGACCCGATCTTGGGTCACATCTTACTTGTGGGAGTAAGATAAAACTGGCCTTGTGCCTAACTCCTGGGGAGGAGTAAATAAAACCTGCCTAAATAAATTGGCCTTCGGGGCTTGATTTACGCCGGTCTATGGGTCTGTTCTGTGCAGTTCTAGGAGGTCCACCCTCCCAGGCTTCGCCTCCCCTCTTTGGGGAGGAGTAAGTTTATTGCTTACTTCTTGAGGCGCCCCTACCGGGGAATGCCGACGGGACTGCCCAGGCAATTTTTAATGGCCAGAGTGCTTACCTTCTAGGGCGCTGGCTTTTCAACCCCCACTTTCCCGACCCGACCTTGGGTCACATCTTACTTGTGGGAGTAAGATAAAAAAACTGGCCTTGTGCCTAACCCCTGTAAAGGAGTAAATAAATAATCTAGATCCTCCCGGTGTCTGGGCCTTTTGGCCACGATCAAAGTGTAGTATCTGTTCCGATGGATACTACACCCCATAGACCAGTATCGTCTTGGCCTTCGGGTCTTGATTCCGCCGGTGGGTTTGTCCTGTGCAGTTCTAGCCTCCCAGGCTTTGCCTCCCCTCTTTGGGGAGGAGTAAGTTTATTGCTTACTACCTAAGGTGCCCATACCGGGGAATGCCGACGGGGTTGCCCAGGCAATTTTTAATGGCCAGAGTGCGCACCTCTCGGGTTCTGGCTTTTCAAATCCCACTTTCCCAACCTTGTCACATCTTACCTTGTGGGAGGAAGATAAATAAAATCTAGATCCTGCGGGAGCGCTATGGGGGCTTTCTTCATGCATACGTTGCACACCTACCAGTATCCTATATATCTAAAAAGCCACACGTACATGAAGTACTGTTGCCACAATTGAGCAATAGGGACAGCACTGTCTGCCAAGCTTCAGCCCCTGTCGCATCGCCACAGCGTTGTATCTCTGTGCTTGTTTTACAGGTACTTCCACGATGAACTTACTGCCCTTGTACCCCCTCAACAAAAATACCTCCGACCCACCTGACTAGCTGCTAAATATAACCACCTTCAGCGTAGAGGCCCCTAGATGCTGGAAGATTTTCTATTCTTATAGCTTCTTTCATCGGGTCACTTGGAATTTTTTCCTGTTCCCTGTTTCCCCAATAGTACCAATGTAATGTAAACAAACATAATGTCACCCAAGTTGCCCGCTATCAACATGGCCCCTTCCACAGTAGGCCCTTATGCTTCAGTGGCAATATGCCTTGTTTGGGTTATTAAAAGTATTATAAAAACATTAAAAAAATCAAATAAAAATACTATTTGAATGATATGGACTACTAATCTTCGTTGTTATATCCGTAACGTTTCTGCCGATGTAACCTTCGACCTTTTCAGATGTATTTTTTCGAAGCTGTTTTCATACCTGACGAGGTTCGCTTTGGCGTCGTTCTGGCAACCTAGGGGTTCACTTGGCAGCATCAGAGCCTTCTTTGTTGGTATGGGCTATGGTTCGGCTCGCTCTTAGGAAGCCATCTTCCATTTGGAAATTGGTGATTTATTGCCGATCGCCTGAGGAATTCCTACCGGGGAATGCCAACGGGTCTGTTCTCGGCTATTTTTGTATTTAGCCAGAAAGCTAACTTGGCTTTGTGTCACATCTTGTTGTGGAAAACAAGTAAATGAACAATTTTACGAATGAGTCACCACTTGTCGAGGCCAAAAGCCACTCGATGATAAGGGTTAACATTCTACTCAATCTGAGAAACCTTCTAGTCGAACTCGGTGTTATTAAATCCACGACTGTAGATTGTTACCATTTGTTAAATAATTTGTAGGAAGGATTGCACCTTTAACCTGTAGAAGACTGTCACTTAGAACTGAATGTTAACCAACAACTTAACTGTTATGCCATGCATATTAATTAGTATTTTGAATTATGCAAAAGTTTATGCAATTTGATTCATTGTTTTGTGGCGCTCATAAGTTAATGATAATAAGTATTGTTATTGGTGTCTTGATTTCCCCCCTCCACCGTCTACGGCATCTCCGACTTTCCGAGGATACTTTATGCTTAATTAAGTGTAATACTGCTCAGTACATTTCGAGGCTGAAAGTGTGTATTATTATCATTCGTAGTAGTAGTATTGGTAATGGTAATAATAGCAGAATCAGTATAATGTCCGCTCACCAGTCATGCCAAAGGTTCTTCATGCTAGATTAGGTGTGATTATGTCGTGCATTTTTGGAGCCTATAAGTGTTTATTGTTTTTAGTTGTAGTTATAGTATTAACATTTGTATCCCACCCATGAAACATCCAACACCTCAAATGCCAAGTTCTATCGAGTAGTTTCAGAGTCTATGAATGACCAACATACAGTACAGGTAAAAACGCTATAGCTATTACTAATAGAGATTTGGCATCTGTTTGTCTGAAGCCGAAACTATACTATTACTTCTATTAATGTACTATTCTACCATCTTTTAATGCCTCATTCAGGACGGGGGTAGTATATGTCTGTTTGTCATGAGAAATGCATTACTTTCCCAATGTTGGTGGGTGAAGGGGTACTGTGGTATCTGTTCTGTTTCTCATGAGCCCGCCTTCCCAGGTATTGCCTCCTCCTGGGAGAGTGGAGGGCTTTCGTCAACATGAGCATAACTATGGAAAGTACACAGAAAAACAGAATTGCTGAAAAAGACAACGCGATCCGAACGAACTCCATAAAAACTAAGACAGATAAAGAAAATGGTAAATATAGAGTCTGTGGAGAAACAGGCGGAACAGCAAACCATATAATAAGCGGATGCAGGAAACTAGTTCAAAATGAATGTAAAAATAGACATGACGTGGTTGGAAAGGTAGTCCACTGGGAACTGTGCAAACGACGTCATATTGAACATACAGACAAATGTTACAGGCATAAACCGGGTCCAGTATTAGAAAATGGTTGACACTAAATTGTCGAGAACACTTGGTTGGTCAGTTTCGCCTGGCTAAGTTCAAGTAGAATAGAACTAGGTAAACATAACGAGAAATGTAGACAGAAGACACTAAGAGGGAACAAAAACTGCGATATATAAGCAACGTCCCATAATGTGACACACACACACCCTTACCCGTACCACACAAACACCAGGTGGCACTAACATCGTTTGGTACCACAGAAAAGTATTATGAAGGATCTGGAAGGATGGAAAGACCGAAGAGGAAGAATACCATTCAAACATTTACTGGAAGGCCACGGAGAGTACTGGGATTCTGCGGAGACTTAGAACGACTCAATTTCCAAAGAAAGACAACAGTCGTTATTACTTATTATAAAACTCGGTGGTAAACAGCTGTTAAGAAAATGCAAAGTGATTTTCAATGGTGATCGAAAGTGTTGGAAATTAAAATAGACTTCTTGTCACTCATATTCCAGGGAACAACACCTTTTTTGCCAATGAATAGAATGAGAATGTTTCTCTTTCTTTCGGTTTGTTTAAACTATGCTGTTCGTTTTTTTTGTTTATTTTTAGCAAATTATTAGTTTTTAAATAGGATTTTGAAAGTTAAATGTAATTATTACGATATCGTTTAGTCATTAAATTAGTACTTGGACCAAGTTGTTATAAAACTATAACTAATTGTTGTTAGGTTAATGTTCTTATCTTTTCTGTTTATAAATTGATTGCATATAAATCTTTAAATACGTAAAGATTTGCTAAGAATTTTAAAGCCAGTTCTATTTGATAATTTAAATGTTTTCAAATTCCTTTCAAATCAAACAACAAAAAAATGTCAACTATTAACAAAAGATTATATAATGGCTGACTTTTAATGAAATATCGAAATGCATTGTGGTGGATTTAATTTCGTTAGGATTTTTTATAGGATTTTTTAAAAGTTAGTTTTAGCACTTTACGCTTATGCATTTTGTGATTTCAATAAATAATCGATTAATATTAAATATAAATAAATTACTGTAAATCACGTGGAAGCGAGAAATACACAGACACAGAAGAAGTGGTAAAGTACTTAGGGGGCGGGGAATTATTATAAAAAAGGCGTGGTTTAGCGGGGGTTCCCAACGTGTAGTTTTTACTGATGTCAGAGAAACAGATATATAGACGGGCATGGCCGTTGCCGAGGAAATTTGCACCTTATGCAACCTTGTAGAAGTTTTGTATTTACGGGGGGGGGGGGGGGGTTATATTTGACGGCACGTTATTTTTTTTTCAATTTATTTAACTATGAGTCACCACTTATCAAGTGTAAAAGCCACTCGAGAATAAGGATTAATGAGATAGATAGATTCTCAGTTGAAAGATGAAGAATATTATGAAAGGATTGACTAGAATGAAGTGAAAGAATTACATTTGATGACTTATGAAGACGTTTTATGACAAGTGGTTATTGAACCTAGATTTGAAGGTGACCATGTTGTAACCCCCAGGGAAGCAATCTTGTGGCAACGTAATTCTTTTTACATTTAATTCCAATATTAATCTAAGCTGGGTTCTCATCTATGTAATCAATGCCGTCTCGGAATTAGTTGCGATGCAAGACGATGTGGACCCTCTCCTGAAAGTTTTGCTAATCCAATGTACGTGCAGCACCCCTATTACTCTATTGTTGGTAACTCTCTAAACACTACTTGCGGCTTTTGTTACTTCACCCAATTGTTTAATGTTATTAACGCTCTCCACAATTAGTTTTCTGTTCGGTGCTTAGAGGGTCATCCTTCCAGACATTACCCCTTTTCAGTGTCGTCGAATACATCACCTCCCTCTTTTCCCCTATTAGGAAGCAGGTGGTTTATTACATAAGACTACTGAAGAATGCCGATTAAGACACTTTTATGGGTATTCGATATGGGGGGGAGGTTATCACCTTGATAATGCCCACATAGACCTCGACCTTTTAACCTGGGATGGGTGGTAAATTGAACCACAGTTTTCTCATTCATTTTTAATTGTATCGAAATTAGTACTGAATTTCACAACAATGGGCCCCATGCAGACACTTATTCAGTTGATAGACAATTCTGTACAATTCCCAGGTGCAGCAAGGTTAGACTTGGAGTCAGTTTAACGCAGGGGGGTGAATCCAGCTCCTCGTAGGAGCTATTCTGGAAGGGTTAAAAAATAACCAAGAACGGACCTATTGGCATTTTCCCGGCAGGGTCGTCTCATGCGACCGGCAATAACCCCCTCCTGGAAGGGGAGGCAATGCCTGAGAGGGTGCACCTCCTAGGATAAACCATAACTCATTCAGAAAAAAAGAGTCGAGCCCTTAGCGAAATGTCATACGGTGACTATACCCCCCCCCCCCCGTTGCCGACTGCTTCAAATCATCGTCTTCGTTGATGTCTTACGTCAAAAGACAACTATTTTAGTTTTCATTATTTAGAAAAAGAACTTCATATTTTCCTTTTCTTTATGAAAAACGTGTTTAGTTTTCTTTTCTTTTAACTTCAATTCAATTTTCGGTTAGAATAAACGATTCCCTTAAAAGTCGCTGACTTTAGACTTGCGGGATTTTAGTTTTCGGCCTGAGATTTTACTTTTTTTTAAGCGAGCATTCTATGTAAAATGAATATAGGAAAGCATTCCGTCATTCTAGATCAGGAATGGCCGACATATGGCGCACATGACAACAGTGGCACAAGGCACAATTACAAGTGGCGATGCGAGAGAGAAATTGTAAAATCAAGCCTGCACATGCAAAACAAAATAATAATAATAAAAATAATAATAATAATGTTGAATCAATATACAATGGACAGCAATGTTGAAAACAGCTGATATCTTAAGGGAAATCACTGAATGCAGAAACCAGTCCACATAAATTGCAAATGCTAGCCAGTCACATAGAAATTGCAATAAAAATAAAACAAAAATATAGAAAGTACACCACCACGTGAACCCAAGAGAACTGAAGCGGCAAGAAATTTCATAAACTGCCCCCCTCTCCCCCCCCCCCCCCAAAAAAAAGAATAATGTGATGGCACCAGACTCAGCCGATATCATACAAAATAGTCGTGAAGGGTCAAGGAGGATGGAAAAAAGAGAGAGAGAGCACTAAGCCGACCTCTACTTGAAGAGTACGGAGAGTACTGAGATTTCGGGGAGGCTTATTGCCACCAAAGTCCGAGAAAAAACCAATGGTCGTTGCCAGCAAGAAATCAGTGATAAGTGACTGTTGCGATATCGCAAAGTTATTTACAATGAGGTGGAGAGTACTAGAAATCTAAAGAGACTTGTTGCCACTTAGATTCCAGAAAACACCAACCGTTATTTTCCTTAGGCAATCATTGATTATGACCTGTGTGAGAACTCCTAGTGAGTTGATTTCATTAAAATTTGATATACGTATTTGACGCTTTGAGGGTGTTCTGTCCCCATCTGGCACTTAGAGTTGTGGGGCATAGATATTCGCTACACGGAAGGTAACGCAAAGATTCGGCACAACTTCCATTGTCTTCCCCGAACAATTTTATACATAAGATATAAATTTCATCAAAATAGAATATATTTGAAGTTTTAAAGGAGGTTCGGCCCTCATAGCTCCCTTGGGTTAGGAGGGAACTTAAAGATTCGGATCCCTTCCATTGTCTTTCCCCAAAAATTTTATACATATGATTTAAATTTAATAAAAATAGGATATATTTGAAATTTTAAGGGAGTTATGCCCTCACAGACCTCTTAGGTGTGCACATAGAGATTCGGGAACGCTTCCACTGTCTCCCGCGGTAAATTTTACATAAGAATACACTTTTAAATTTTATGTAGATTCTCTAGCCTTTCTTTCTATAGGGAACGCACACACATCGAATTGTATATGATTATGAAAGTATAAATTAAATTTATATAGACGAGATTCTAATTTCAATTACAAAAGACAAGCTCGCTATTTAGCAATTACATTATAAATATATTTATTATTAATAGATTTTGTATTATTATATCATTTTATGAAATCAAGTCATCAAATTTACAATTTTTATGAAAGATTGTTGTATGTAGTAAACAAAAATCAGGTAGTTTACCATGAAAAACAGATTCTTCTCGTCAGAATCTTTAGATAAAAAGTGTAAACTGAAAAATTGGGTTTCAACACGAGGAGGAAATAAGATGAGAAAATAGCAGGATCAAACCCACGTTCATCATTCACTTCAAAAGAAAATGTAGTTATGGCCGTGGAAAATGTTCAAAGGATCAAACATCCAGGATGCAATTAAAAGTTTTTTTTTAAATTAACTCCAAAATTCTACTTTTTTACGCGATTACAAAAAATGTTAAGAAAAATATCAAAATAATAATTTTTCAAATATTCAGTTCAAGGGTGGTCGCTACTTTTTGTTTCACTTTTTATTTAGATGCTTCGCACAAATTGGACACACTTTTGGTTCCTTGAATATGGACATATTTGGCAGTTATACACACACACACACACACACGTATATATATATATATATATATATATATATATATATATATATATAGTATTGGTTGGTCGTCCATTTAAAGCATTGTTGGATATGTTAATAAATTGATATGTAAGCCATTAACAATGCGAGATTAACTTGTATTTTTTTTTTCATTAATCTTATATTTCGGAATAAATTCCATCTTCAGAGGTGACCAGTTATTGAGTCATTTTTGATAAAATGACTCAATAACTGGTCACCTCTGAAGATGGAATTTATTCCGAAATATAAGATTAATGAAAAAAAAAATACAAGTTAATCTCGCATTGTTAATGGCTTACATATCAATTTATTAATATATATATATATATATATATATATATATATATATATATATATATATATGAGACTAAAAGTATACTCTTAGAGAATTGAACCTATAGTGAAATGATTTAAGCTCAATATACGAGATATAGCAATTATAAAGATAAATGAAGGAAGGGAGATAAAGAAGTGCAAATGACAAATCTATTTCATCTTCGAATTTTCAATGCATCTTTTGTTTACGATTTTTAAATCTATCGTCACAGGACACTTTGTCAACGGACATTTCCCCAACTGGACAGACTCTATATTTTGATAACCTTTTTATGCACACACTTTAACTTTTTGCTTTCTATTACTATATATTGTTTCTTAATTAAAAAAAAATTGAATTTTGGCTATTCCCCTGCCAACTTATTCATCTATGTAATTCCTTAGATGATAAGATTTTAATCTTTGAAAAGCCTGGCTTAAGGAAAGAAAAATAAACATGTTTTTTATCGAATACACCTTGCATTGTACAATCGAAGATGAAATACATTTGTCATTCGCACATTTTTATCTCTCTTCCTTCATTTATCTCTCTATCATATATATATATATATATATATATATATATATATATATATATATATATATATATAATGCGTAAGTTGAGTCCATTCCTCGTGCTAACGGTAAAGTCAAAGCGGTCTAGTCTAACTTATTCAATAGACACACCATTTTCATTATATACTGTTTATTGATATGCATATTGGTTTTGAAAAAGGGTATTTATTAATAAACTTTTGTTATTGTTTTTGCATATAACAAATAGTTGTTTCGTCATTGTTTTATTTCTTGGAGAAATATTTAGCATTAGTGTTCAAATGTTAATTTCTTTAGAAGTCCTTCTAAAGAAATTAACATTTGAACACTAATGCTAAATATTTGTCCAAGAAATAACTTGATTTTTCTAAATTGCAACTGAAAAGACCAATTGATTTCTTCTTTCTTTTCTTTCTTTACGGTCACACTTAAAAGATAAAGAAATCAATTTAGAAATTACCAAAATGTTAATGCTTTGTGTTTAAAATAAAGTTATGAATTGAATTTTTATTATTTTGTAATTAGCAGGGATATCAGGTGTTGCCCGGGGTAGTAGTAAGTAATTTATTTTTTAGCAGTAATAATTGATTTCCTACACGTGAGGTAAAGCATACAAAAATAAAACAATACGCAAATTAGATTTAATGTGAGATAAGTTTTACTTTAAAATATAAACTAATCTCTCTCTCTTTCTCTCTTTCTCGCTCTCTCTTTCTCTTTCTTTCTCTCTTTTTCTCTCTCTCTTTCTCGCTCTCTCTTTCTCTCTCTCTCTCTTCTGGAGATAAGTATCTGTATGCCCGTAGATTAGCCACAAAAATATTAAGAACAAGGGAATAATTTTTCTGTCTCGTAAAGATGAAAGAAATGTTTTCCTTTATTTTTTTAAATTAAGAATAAGACTCCTCTCCTTTGCTCATAAAATTAAATTTGCATAAGTGATTATCTTTTCTTTTATCATCAGTTATTATAACGATTAACCCTTCTTTTATGTTCTTATAAAAATAAATTTGCATACGTGATTCAATAACCACGTTTGCAAACCGAACATACGTACGTTCACTTTTATTATTTTTAATTAACGTTTCAAGTATTTTAAGAAGCGAAGTTTTTGTCTCAAATGATTGTATGTAGAACTGCCAAATTAATTATTTGAGATTATATAGTATATATATATATATATATATATATATATATATATATATATATATATACATATATATGTATGATTGCTAGATATGTCCATATTCAAGTAGGTTCAATTTGTGTAAAACAGACGTTCTCAACCTAGGGTTCGCGAACCCCCAGGGGTTCACAACAAGATTCCTGGGGGTACTTAGATGGCTGATAAAAGAGGTATTTTAAATAGTAATAGTTGCGAATTATGAAATTCAGTGTTTGTGCTTTCATAAAGTTGCTTTCATTATTGGTTTAGAAAAAGCATATATCAATATGTAAGTAATATTTCAAAAATAAAAAAGTAAATATATTATATTAATAATAAAAAAATAAATGAACAAAGAAACGTTAATGATTCGAACTTCAGAGTGTGTTACGGAGCACTGAAACATATATGTAACGAAGCACTGAAGTGTGTTCGAATATATGGTATATATATATATATATATATATATATATATATATATATATATATCATTTGCAAAATTATTGTAGTATGAGTTAGTCAATAAATTACCATTATGTTCATTGTCACATTATTGGGATTTCGGGAAGATGGTTTTATAACTCGGGGGGGGGGGGGGGGGGCTTAACGGGAAAAGGTTGAGAAACCCTAGTGTAAAGCATCTAAATAAAACAACAAAAAAAAGAGTGATCGGTCATGAATTTAATTGTTGGCAAAATTATTAGTTTCATATTTTTCTTGGCGTTTTTTTTTTGTTTTTGTTTTTGTTTTTTGTTTGTCATCTCTCAACATTAGCAAAAAAATAAATTCATTATTTGAAAAGAAAGATGATTAATGCGATACATCTGGAACTAATGACCCACAAGAGAAAAAACTTTTGTTTTTAAGGGGTTTGGGCTGATTCATCCGATGTCCGGCCGTAGATACTTTTCTTGTCCGACTGTTGGTCATCATACGGCGGGAGGGGGGGGGGGGTAATTTGCAATCTGAAACGGCCGACTCATATCTGACTGGTTTGTTAAGTGAACTCCGCAGGCAATGAAAACTACTTACCATATATACTTATCAACCGGTGTGTCAGACATAATAATTTAATACACACTAAACGATCCTCCCATGCATTATCTTCCCCGTTCAGAGGGGAAGATGGGTTTATTACCCGTCGCTCTTATCCGTAGGGAGAAGTGTTGACCGAACGATAAATATATTTTTGTTCCCAATCCAGTGTGACCCCTTTGGAAGAGCTTAATCCCCCCCCCCCCCGCATTAACTACAAAACTTGTCTAACTCTGCCCTGGTGGGGAGGCAAGTAAATAGGGACAAAAGGTTTTTTTTCTAGACTAGTGACTCGTCCAAGTAATATACTCTTTAATTGTAGCAAGGAATTACTTTATAGCCGAAAATTAAAGACTTTAAAATCATCTTCGATTTTTCCCACGAACACAAAAAATGTGGGTCTCTCTTTCCTCTTCTCTCTCCTTCTGTTTCATCTGGCTCTCTTCTTTCTCGCTCATACACTTTTGAGTTCGTACCAATCGGGGATACGTCTTTGACAATCAGTCCGACTGTCGCGCTGATGTATTCTGTTCAGCCCTAGGAGGTCCACTCTCCCCTCCTAAGTTTTACTTTCTCTCTGAGAAGGGGTTAGTTTATTTCTAATCGCCCGAGGCGTCCTTACCGGGGAATGCCGACAGGGGTGCTCAGGCATTTTTATAGATCGTAGTACACTTCACCTAGTGCGATGACTTTTCAAAACTTAAGCTGACCTTGCGTCTAACCTCTTCTTGCTGAGGAGGTAAATAAAAATACTCTGAGTCTTTTCGATTTCAGTCTCCCTATATTTCATAGCCCGTGTCTGCCTGTCACGCGTTTCAGGTTTCAAACAACATTCGATCAACGCATTCAAAGACTATCTATCTAAACCACTGAATATTGTCACACGCACAAAATACGATAAAACACCTGAGATTTTTGTCGATTCCATCCGGTAGATGAATACGTATATATGCACACACACATGCACATAATTACCTACTAAACACCATCCTCAAGTGTCTTTGGTCTCTCTGTACAAGGGTTTGTCAGGAAAACCTGACATGAGGATACTTCACTCTACAAGAAACCCTGACCAAATATTTAAAAAAAAAACATAGTATTCGAAGCCCAAATAAGATCCTCTCCACACGGCTATACACTGGATCATAAGATAAATAATGCACTTTCTCCTAGTGATGTAACCTCAAGTAACACCACTTAGCTTGATACTCCACCAGACCAGATGAATTCTTGTCCTGGAATCCGTAAGACCAAGAGAGCAAAAGAAAGATAGTTAACTGGTTATTTGTGGAGAGGAACATTAATGTTCTTCACTTCTTTACTAATTCAACATTTGAGAGGTAGAAGAGAATCTTGATTGAACATTCGGGTGTCTATGTATCTCATATAGAAATCAAGTGTTAGCCCCGGAAAAGGGTCACTTGATATCTGAGAACTTCGACTGAAGTAAAATGAAAACAAAAATCTATATTTATATATATATATATATATATATATATATATATATATATATATATATATATATACACACACACACATGCACAGTCACTCCTTTGTTGTTGGTTTAATAGATGAAAAAATATCAACAACCGCCCCCCCCCCCCCGCTCGCCCATAACCGAAGATTCCACCAAACGTTTCTAACTCATTTGTTTCTCATCTTAAGTCGGCCGATCCGTTGATCGAAGCGTCAAATCTATTGATCGGGTGATGCGTGCCTTTTGGTTGTGAAGACTGACGAACTGACTAACGTGGTCAGCCTCACCACCACCCGGTCACCCTTCCCCCCCCCCCCCCCCCGGGCGGTCATTTGGCTGCTCGGTATACACCTCCCCTGAACATTTGTCATCTTAGTTTCACACAATTAGCTTCAGTTCTTTATTTTTAAGATAGCTGATTGTTATCTTTAAGAAGGAAAACAAAACTGTGTCCGTGTGTGATGGCGACAGATGGCGCGATTCATCAGTCAGCGAATAACCGTCACAATCAATCAAACGATACTAGGTAGAAAAGTCCGGCACCGATCTCAATTTAGAGGGATAAACGCAGAAAAGTGTGTGTAGTGTATATATTTCTATTTTTATAAAGTTATGTATGTGTATATATTTGTATGTACGCCGACAGGATTCACTCCTAAATTAATTAACCGATTATTATGCATTTTGTAACAGGGGTGAGTGCTATGCGTAAGGGGTCTATGAACTATATTTAGTTTTATGCAGAGATGGTAGAAGCCTTTCCTTAACATTTATATTCGTACAATTTTTGTAAAATCTAACAATAGGTACTAGACATAAATTAATAAATTAAATAGTCAATTACTGTGGAGCATTTTAAAGGGTTTTAAGGGGAAATATGGGAACAACCACGTATTTGAAAATTCAAATATTTCAGATTTGCATTGAATTTGATCCATTGCCATTAGACACTAATTAAGCAAGATTCCATTAATTTGAATTTCTTATTAAGATCCCTTAAACTCAAGCCTTTACTTTTAGACATTTTCCAGAATAAAAATAATGTAATGTATTTTGCTCAAAATTGAAATAAGGATTCTAGACATTTAGTGGCAGCCTTATATCTTGAATATGAACGTGGTGCAAAACTGTTCTGTTCGAGGAATTAATTTTACCCGTCTTGAGACGGGTATTCTTTTAGGATAAGTATATATATATATAGATAGATAGATAGATATATATATGTGGAGTTTTTGTGTATTAGTATTACACATTAAAACAAAAAACCGGCTATTAACAAGATTAATTTTAACACTAGTACTAATATACTTAAATGCTTATAATACCTAATAAATATAGTTTCATATTTAAATTTTCCCGCCATAATTAATTATAAATCTCACTCCAGGTCTTTACCTAATTGACATTATTCAACTGAAGATGGACCCAGATGGGTCAGAAAGTACTCGGGACCAAAATGTAAATTACGACAGTTTCATCAGCCAATTCTCATCCGAGATTAAGACTTTAATCCGGAAAATTGAAGGGATCAATACAAAAATATCCAGACAAGAGTTGTCGGTTATTTTTTATAATACGTGTCTTAAGGAAAAAAATGCCGCCTCGATACACACACACACACATTATATATATATATATATATATATATATATATATATATATATACTACCTATCGATCTGTTTATTTATGAATCCATCTAAATCTTTCCCATATATCTATCCACCCGTTTATATTCAATTATTTATATTAATATATTTGTCCTAGTCTTTTTATATCTATCTATATACCTTCCGGATTCTGTCTGTACTTATCTTCCTAGGCATGTGAGTCTGTATATCCACCTCTGCCTGCCTATCTATCTATTCTAGTCTCTTGGTGTCTTACCTATCAATGCATATAGTATATATGTCTGCTTCAGACCACTTTCCATGGATATTTGTACGTAACTCACCATAATTCCGCACTCACATATTTTATCCTTATAGTTAGACGAATGTTGTTGAAAAGAACGAACAGCTCGTAGCGGTAGTGTTTGTTTGTTTTTTTTTCTTATTTGATTTGATCAATTAAGTATGTCACATGCGTAGACGAGTGTCACGAGAGTGACCCTGTTAGCGAGGAGCCGCACGCACTCCCGCACGCGACAAATGTCTAATAGCGACGGTCCTCTGTATATAACTTTACGGTAAATTCGTCGTTTCCCAGCCAAAATGACGGGCAATGAATCGTCTGCATTTTTACGACCTCACAAATGAGTAAGTAAAATAATTTTTTGGACTAATTTCAAATTGACCTTAAATTATCTTAATTGGAAATGCAATTGGGAAATTAGTCTAAAACAATTTATTTGAGTTTACTTACTCATTTGTGACGTCGGAAAAAATTAGAAAAATGCAGCCGATTCATTGTCCACCATTTTGGCTGGGAAACTACGAATTTACCACATTTACATTGGTAGCGATCTGTGTCTTCATTCGTGAGTCGCTGAAGATTTGAGATGGATTACAACGGCCTTTTTTATTTCTGGAATATGTAACATATAGTTTTTTCTTACGATCGATCACTTTATTGTTTGTTTGTTTTTTTTTCAACATACCGCAATGAACTAGTATATATATATATATATATATATATATATATATATATTTTGATTTTATTCCATTAGTTGCGACAAAACAAGTTTTGTTTCATTGGTGCAAATAGCGACCAACTCATCGGGCTGGCGATGGAATTCAAATGGCATAAGTTTTAACTTCACCTTAACGGGAGATTGAAAATTGAAAATACATTGGAGGGGGAGGGGGACAGAGTTGGGGCTTTGTCTATAACGGTGACATGGGACATGAGAGGGGAGAGGGGAGGACCCCAACAAGTCGTGTTTCAAATTATTGCGTAGGAGGTTTTCCCGTTTGTGCCGTGATGATCTCAATTTTAGCCGGGGTGGGAGGAAGGGAGATGGGGCGACGGCCAGAGTGAGTTAAATTTAAACTGAGAATAAAATTATGATTATAACCGTCATTCCTATTTTATTTTAATTCTAATAAGTAATTATCATGTGGATAAAAATGTTTGATAATTTTAATTTAGGGTATTAATTATATATATATATATATATATATATATATATATATATATATATATATATATATATAGCCTTGGACGACTAATTTACACTTATATATATATATATTTGTAAATGAAATTCAATTAAAAACATTGGGGATTTTTCAAATGGGGTAACCCATAGAGTAAATGTGGTGCCGTTTTCTATCATACCAGTCGAGGAACCGTCCTCAACAATCAGCCTTACAGAGACAAACTAAATTTAAATTCCAGGTTAAAACAAGTAACAAAGTTTTATTTTTATTTATTTTTTAGATTACAATTACTTTCTTCTATTGAACCTACAACCAAATAAAAACAAAAGCCCAGCCGAGTACAGTCCTTCAGCTTAGAGTTCAAAGGCCCATCTATCTGTCAGACGCACAGAAAACCAACTGACTCTCTCTGCTCCTATGCTGGAATATATATAAATATCCTTGTCTTTTGTGATAGTCCACCCAGCTACCCACTTGAAAATCATGGGCCAGTTTTATCTATGGACAAAAAAGGGGTGTCCCTTATCTTGATAGACATAAATGTTTTCGAGTAGTTTAAGTGGTTTCATCTCTCAGCATGATCCCTCCTCCGTTTAAAGAAGCAATAACTTTTCCAAATGGAGAAATAAAATTCTGGGTGGTTAAATCCCAAGCCAGATATATTTACCATTTCTTGGATGGTCCCTCTTTTCTCAGTTAAATATCTCTCACTCGCATGCATCTATGCACCCCACTAAACATGCGCATGTTTACAATACGCTACTTGCTTTGAACCACAGATAATTCTCACTGATATTTTTTCTACTCAGTTCAAGAAAAAAATAAAAGGAACTTCTCTGTTGGTAACGAGATTGCCCATGTGTTTTTTTAGTAGATGGTTGTAATACTAATTTTGCCAAAAAGGTGCACTAGGTTAAGTTTGAAATTTAATGAGGAATGCGTTGATGGAATTCTAATACAATATTGTGAGTTATAGGGGTATTTGAAAAATAAACAAATATTTTGAGGATTCGTTAAGGTATACATAAAAACAGTAGGATAAAAGCTAGTTGTGGAATCACAAACCGTCAGAGCAGACTTTTTCGTTGTGTATTGAGCACGTCCTCCATTCTTGCTCTCAGTTGGAGACAGGTGGCTCAGGACACCCATTGTACATAACATTGAAGAGTGTGAGAAAACATTGTAGCATAAAATAAAGTAAGCGATGAAATTCCTTTTATGTTTTTCGAATTTTCAATTGTTAACCAGTCTGCAGAAGAAAGATGCTTCCAGAAATGCTTGGAGAATTCCCAAACGGGAGAAGGACAATTAAGTGTTTATTTTTGGTCTCATGTAACGTGGTATCCTCAACGAAGGTATTTGGCTCCATGATACATAATTATAAGAAACAGCATCCCGCATAACCAATTGAGGAACATTACACACTTCCACATGTACCCCCCACCAAAGAGGTCACACACATTACATGCCCCCATATGGTTAACAGTATTTTGTCATTTTTAATGATTTTGCTTAACATTTCAAATATCTTAAAAATTCTTTGAAATATTTTGATTTTAAATTAAATCATTGAAAATAAGAATAAGAATGAATAAAATTGGGAATTGTACGTAAATGACATAGTTTTGTCTACCTGTAGACAAAACTGACACCAACATCCCATTATAATAATTAGAGAAAAACAAAATAAAATATTAAATTCATAGTTGGATGAAGAAGTGAACTTCTATTTATCAGACCAGATATCGTCTGTCTGTGCGTGTTCATGTTTAAACGTAAGTTTTTCAAATCGATTTTAATTTCAATTTCTTTCATTATAAACACCGTTTTAATTAAATTTAACTTTCACGAAAATCTTATTAAATTTTTTTTATTTCGTACCAGCATGCAATATGTCATCGTCTTAGTTATAAATTCGAATAAGCTTTACTGTCAAAATTTAAATCGAGGCTAAAGTGGAGGTCAAGATCAGAAAAAGTCACCAGCCTATTAAGAGTTTGTATGAGTGGAGAAGCCAACTGTCATTTACTTATATATATATATATATATATATATATATATATATATATAACTTTAAAAAAAATACGCGGAAATCTCTCTAAGGCCCTTTCGACTATCATCTCATCAGGAGAAAATCGATAGTTTTAATTAATAATAACTTCGAAAGAAAGAGCAAATGGGGAAATTGAGTGTGCCAAAATTAACGTTGAAGCGATTAAAATTCAATTTAATTATTTAAAGGGCCTTAGAGAGATTTCCGCGTATTTTTTTTAAAGTTATCTATAAATGTTGTACCTCAAAACATTTATTTATATATATATATATATATATATATACTTTGATATTCATGTTGTGAAAGAACTGTTCTGGTCGCAGCCCAACTCCGATTTTGGCGTCAGTTATACTTACTTGTTTCCCACTGCAGGAAAGTTAGACATGAAGGTGTAATGCCTGGAAGGTTTGCCTCAGATCAGCACTGAACTATATCTCATTTAGACAAAAAGGTCGGGTCCGTGAGCAAGTCAAAGCCTAGTGCTAGAATATGGCAGATTTTTTCCTCTTGGAGTCAGTTAATTTGTAATAAAGTGCAATCACTTCCGCACAGACCTCGGTCGTCGTCATCGTATTATTATTAGTATTAGTAGTAGTAGTAGTAGTAGTAGTAGTAGTAACAATTGTATTTGCACTGGAAAACTTGTACGATAAGTCTAAAATAACATGTGACATGCATTCTTCTGATAATTCTTCTGCAAAGAAACCCATAAAAATGGGTTGATGTGGGTCTCACTTTTCTTTAGAAAAGTCTCCACGGTTCGAGCACTTCCCACCGACATACTAACTGTCGGAATTTCTATCCGCAAAAGAGTTTTCAGTTCTTGTACAAGAAAAAAGAAATAGGAATTATACTCAAAGATAAGTGCAGAAAGTTGAATCAGAATGACAGATTTTGCAGAAAAGGCACAACCGTGTATATTAATTGAACATTTTTACTTAGGCGACAAATGAAAAAAGATATGCAAATAGTAAAAGGTCACTATACAGAATGGGAGGTTATAAGTTCATGCATTTGCAGGTCTTATCCTATGTGAAGCAATTCTGTTTACAGGTGTGCACGTTTTGGCTCCAACAGTTGCTAACTCGTTCAGACACAGGAGGAAGGCTTTGCGTGCGACAACCGTCTAAGGGTGGGGTTGAGGCTTGTTTCGTAATGAAATGGGTTAATATGGGTCTCACTTTTCTTTAGAAACGTCCCCAAGGCTCGGACGTAGTAGTGAAGATGGAAAAAGAGATAGGAGCCCTAAGCGTTTGAGTTTGAGTTTGTGTTGGATCGCTCACGTGACCTCTAATGTAGCAGTGATTGAGTTCTACCTTTCGGTCAATCCATAGAGCCCTGAAAGTGACAAGGGAAGACAACCGCATCGACAAATCTATCAGTGTCTTATGAATTCCAACAACGCAGGCCACTTCTTAACGATATCATTTTTTCCTCCTTTCTTTTCTCCACATAACCTCATTTCATCTATATAAGAATATGCTAAGGTATTTCATGTTCGTATGTACGTTATCACCTTTCACGCACATTTAAAAGAAATGAGATCGTACAATGGTGAAGGGTGATTAATCTGATGTCGCTAAGGCAAACAATTGTGACTTTACTCATTTTGAAATTAATTGTTCCCAAATCAAATTATGTCGTTCCGCTGACTAAAACAGTGCAACTTTAAATAAATACATGTCAAAAAGTGACCTCCGTTTCATTGATTTGAACAATATTTAGCTGACAATTATTTTTACGATAAGAAGACAGAATATTTCTTGTTTTAAAAAGAATTAAATTACTACCATTTTAAATAAATACGCAAAGGCATATTCGTTTTATTTTTCTAAAGAATATTTAGCTGACAATGACATTTATTTTGGCACTTCTGCATTTCAACCGTCACTTGGACTTAATTTGCTTTCCTCTTTTGAAGGCAGGAGCAGACAACCAACCGGAAGTAACCGAATTAGATGTTTTTATTCAAAATGACAATATTAACAGACAAGAATGTATCGTTATTGAATATGAAAATATTTTAATAATTTAAAAATTTATACAAATAATAAAAATGTGTGTTCTTTTTTATTGTATGAATTAAAACTTTCTCAAAATAGTCAACAGTGATTTTTTTTTAAAAATGTAAATTTATCATTTTAATGAATAGTCAGTGATTTTAGTCAGTGATTTTTTTTTTTATTGTATAAATGAGAATTTTATCAAAATAGTCAACAGTGATCTTTTAAAACGAAAATTTTTAATTTAGAACGAAAATCCAACAAACAGTCAACATTGTTTTTTTTTATATACATATAATTTACAACTCTGGGATGTTTTTTTTTTTCTTTTTTTTTTTTTTTTCGCAGATTAAGGTTATTCAGATCCATTTTGGGAGAAAAAAAATTCACTCTGGCACTTCCGGTTGACTCAGTGGGATGAATGGAACTCTTCAATTATTATGTCCAACTGACGGTTAAAATGCAGAAGTGCCATTATTTTTTACTGAAAAAGAAAAGCTATTTTCTCTTAATAGAAGTGAGCCTGACAGACATTTTTTTTATTTCAAAGGAAATATTATTATTAACAGATTGATGTAGAAAGCACCGTGGAATCTCCATGCACCCCGTTAGTTTTAAATAATAGTCGATCTATATTAATTAAACTAGAAAATTTATGTTAATATTAATACTAGTCAGTAATCGGTTTACGGTTTATTTAAGTATTAAATCCATATAATAAGTGTAAGATCTAAAGAGATTTTAGAAAGATTTGAGCAAATCTACTTAAAATGTGCGCGTCACGGCTGCTGCTGCAAAGGAGTCACGTGTTCATGTGAACAACAGTTTAGAAAATAAATATCTCTGCAATTTGGGTATGCTAGTTATATTATCGCAATAAACACCTCGTACCTTGCGGACACGGTTTTGGTCGACTAGTATATAACTCAAGTTCCGCCATCATTTTACTTCCTATTTACTTGACGGAACTTTCTTCTTCGCGTTTCCCTAAGCTGTTTCCTTAGAATCTTTTCAACTCTCTTCGTTTCTTTTGGGACTGGGAAATTCCTTAAACCGCTAGAGAAAAGTTTCTCGAGGTTTTTTTTTTTTTTTTTTTAGTTTGAAGGGGAAAACGAAGATTAAAAACACTGATTTTCGCACGAATAAGTCAACATCGAGACAAACACACGCACACAGGCGACCCCCCCCCCTCCCCACCCCCGGACACACATACACACGAAGATGCACATTGCACAAACACATACACATACATAGATTCGACAGGACACAGACGCGCGCACATGTATACACTCATAGTCAAACGCTCGAAAGAAAAAAAATCACGCGCACCTATACATAGACACAGGGAGTGAGACACGTATGCTCACAGACAGGTTCTGACGGGCGCGTACACGGATGCACGCTCGAACATCGAGACGCGCGCATTTTCGGGCTGAGATCAAAGTGTCTCGATTGAGTCAATTTTTGTTTTTGTTCCGATCCAGAGTGCCCCTTTCGGGAGAGCTGGGTATCCCTCGCATTAAAAACTACATTTTTGTCTAACTTTGCTCTCGTCGGAAGGCCGATAAATAGGAACAAACACACATCGCCCAGCCGACCCCTCATTCAAAAAAGTCAACCTTCTTCCTCTTTCAGTATAAATCTCTCTTATATATATATATATATATATATATATATATATATATATATATATATATATACTAATGATAATAGAATTAACGAGTGATCTATCACGATAAAGTAAAGCTCAATACGTTGAGTAACTCAATCAATTTTAAAGGAAAGATGAAGATAAAAAATTGCATAAAATTACATAAAATTGATACAAATTTTATTACATCGAAAGTTCAGATGCAAAGAGTTACATTAATCCTTAAACCATGGTTTTTCAAAGATAAAACTCTTCTCGTCAGAGGATAAAATTCGGTAATGTGGTATTTATAATAAGTAAATATTACATAGTTCCATTTCACTTTGAAAAATTGAAGAATAAAAATAGAAAAGTTGGGGGATAAAGAAATAAATGGTAGCAGTATTGAGTAGCCATTTTCGAAGACAAAAGGGGACGCTATGGTGCAAATAGGAAAAGTTTGTAGATTTGGAGAAAGTTTTTTAACAATTTTTACAGGGTTTCAAGTAAAAGGTAGAGGGTTCAAAAATATCGCACTTGGTTCGTAGTGATTCGTATTCCGTTATGTGTATTGTTCCGTAGAGTTTACAAGTAAAAATCCTGGACTGATATTTTAAATATCCAATTCGACAGATCCGAGGTGAAGATTCTCTGTTAAAAGGCGCTATGTGGCAAGGTTCATCTTTCGATGTAATAAAATTTGTATCAATTTTATGTAATTTTTTATCTTCATTTTTCCTTCTTTAATATATATATATATATATATATATATATATATATATATATATATATACTAAAGCTGAGTAAATCAACGTTTGTTTCACTCCGGCTTTTTTCCTGCATATTTTAATTACACAAAATAAATGCTAAACTATATATTCGTTAGTTTGGGGATTCAGTTAGGTTTTAAAAAGCTTCCATTTTAATTGTTCTATTTAGCCGTAATTTGCAATTAACTCATCGGGTTACCACTCAGTAACTATCTACCACATTCATTCGCTCTTACTGTATGTTATTTGATCCCACCATTATTTGATATATCGTCGATATCTCTATCTTTCTCTCTCTCACTCAACTGGTTTAATATAGTAGAAAGTAGAAAAAAGACAAAGAAAACTGACTGACTGACCTAATTTCATAGTTTTTGAAACAACTACTAGCAAGTATTTAGAAAAGGAAATTGTTACTACCCCCCTTTGCACTATTTTGGTTCCTGGGGAGCTCAAGGAGGCGAATATTACGGTATTTTTTACCATAACTAAGTTGAGGTTACACTAAATCCGATATGTAAGGTTTGTAAGTGTATTTTGCGTAATTTCTTACTTTTAGCCGGGCGCGCGCGCGCGCACACACACACACACACACACACATATGACGTTCTTTTATATAATATTAAATTTTCAGATGTCAGCATATAAAGTGCCATTTAACACCGAAAGTTGATGGAAACAAAATCATTCTAAATGTCGCCCTCTTCTGACTAATTTTGTTCTTGTTGACCGCCCCAAAAAATGATCATTACAAAAAAAATACGAATATTGTGTCAGTGGCAATGCTGAAAAAGAATATATCAACTTTGTGGGGGTGTCTTGTGTAGTTTTTGACTTTTAGGTAAACACGCACAAACAACTGCCGTTTGTATAATAAATTAATATATTGATTATTTAAAACTCATTTTAGTAAATATATTACCGGTAGTAATTATTTCTAATTATCTTTTTCAAATATATTATAAATAATTTCGTCGATAAAGCTTAAAGAAAAGCAAAGACAGTAGATAATAATAAATTATGAATCGGTAACTATTACAATAGAAAAACCATTCATTTACACTCGAATAACGGAAATTACCGAAAGTTACCGAGTGACTTACTGCAAGTCGAAATCGGCCGAGTGAATATCTACCTTTTTACGAAAATAATTAAAACATAGTTTTACTGTTAAGAACAATTATAACTACTACTGCAGATAGTTGTCGTGTAATTCTTTCTAATTATGAATGTAAACTTCGTTATTCAATTAAATTTATTTAATCAAATCATATTGTTTCATATTAAAGGGGTCCAGAGAGAGAGAGAGAGAGAGAGAGAAAGAATGATGGGGGTGGACAGAGATGATTATTGTGAGTCTATGGGGTTGGGAAAGTGAATTTAAATAAATTGATATCTTATTTTGATAAAATTTAAATCATATGTATAAAATATTCCAGTAAAGACTCGGAAGTTATCGCGAATCTCTAATTGTCTGCCTACGGGGTCTATGGCAGCAGGACGTCCCTTAAAGCTTCAATATATCCTACTTTGATGGAATTTAACTCGTGTATAAAATTTTCAGGGGGAGACAATAGAAGTTGTCTCGAATCTCTATGTGCCCCTCAATGTGCCGAAACTTTTTATCTAAGCGAGCCATAGTGGCAGAACCCCTTAAAACTTCAAATACCTATATCCGATTTTAATGAAATGTAAAAGTACTATTTATGCTTGACATCTACGTACAAAAATATCTACACCGTACGCACCTCAGTTTTTTTGTTGTTTTTTTTTTCTTCAATTTTGCCGATTACTTACAGGAAAATGACGAAAATTGAGTTGCCTCTGATTAACGTACGCCCTCCATTCGTCGGAATAGATTACTGAATCTTCGGCGACTTCTCGTTGAATAATTGGCTGAAGTGTCGCACGGTCTCTACTTTCGATGTTAGGTTTACGGTTCCAGGCTCTCGAACCACACATTCTTTCAAAACGAATAAGGAGAATTGTTTTTCTTACTCTTGTACCGTGTCGATTGCAATATAAGGTGTAGATATCATACCAAAGTAGATTCATGATACGTAGATAAGCCAATGCAGCACCAATTTAAATCATATGTACACGAAACTAATTCAAAGAGTTCTCCAAAATTTCAGTTTTTTTCCGACTATATTAAGGTGCAGAACGGGTCCAGGGAGTTAAGGACGTGGGTCTGAAAAAATTTGGTAACCCTTTTTACGATTCCCGGTAGCCTGTAGACATTGGATGTCTCGTAAAATTTGACTCTAGAAAAATGTATTTGGTGTTGCATCGTCAGACAGACAGATGCAAAAAAATTAAAAGATTAGCGTGTCGAAAAGAATTAAAATTAAAACATTATGCCTTTCTTCTGTATATATATATATATATATATATGGAAAGCCAATAACTATATTATGTATGTATTCACAACGTTTCGTCTTTATTGTGAGACTTTCTCTGGATGAAATAAAATGCAGAAAAAATAATCGTACAATTATCATATATATATATATATATATATATATATATATATATATATATATATACAAAGCATATGTTGAATTTATAACAATATTTCGTATATTTCTGCCTTTTTCTATGTTTTTGTATATTTGTGTTTTCCCCGAGTTTTAGCGTCGTAAGTAGTTCTTCCTTTTTCTAAAAAAAAACCCACCACCTCCACACTCCGCCACCAGCTTTTCTTTTGGTATGTAGTCGCCGTCGCCACAGCTGTTATACGCGTTTGACTGCTTGCTTGCTCGCTCTCTCGCTCTCTCTCTCTCGCTCTCTCTCTCTCTCTCTCGCTCTGTAAATATCGGGGTGGGGGCTAGGCAGTCCGTGAGTTTCTGGGTGCGCTCGGAGCAGACATCAAAGGAAAAAAGCCGACATGAACCATATCAGATGGCTAACGTCTAACATAGTTGGTTCTCTCTAGTTTGCCGAACGCACTTGAACGTAGTAATTCATTTTACTTACACGATATATATATATATATATATATATATTAGTGGGGCCCTGCTATTCGCGGGCTCACCATTTGAGCGTAAGCATTGACTTAACATTTTCTGCATAAATTCGGTAGAACTTACAAATAGGAGAATCGTTTAAGTCTAACTAAGGCCAATGTGACCAAAAAACGCAATTAAAACGTGAATTATTCCGTAGGATTCATATTAAATGCGGCTCATACAACAGCATTGGTTATCCAAATTTTTGCGAATTTTATACGAAAGTGAAATTTTTTTTTTTTTAAATCAACCAATTTGCAAGCAGAAAGTGCTAATTTAGTTTTTTTTCATGCAACAAAAAAACAAACAAACACATGCTAATGTACAAAAACCTGATTTTTAATTAAATTTGAGGCATCAAAATCTATTCGCGGATTTTCGCTATTCGAAAGTTTGCCTGGAATGTAAACCCCATGAATAGCGGAACCCTACTGTACCCGCGTTGCTCAGGAAAAAAAAATGTTTATCTTTGTTTTCATTAAAATTCTAATTCTAATCTCTATTAATAAAACTATCAAATCAGATTTTGTGTGCCGGTGTTTCTCGTCTATACGTAACATTTAATTATTTTTTTTATATTTACTCGAAAAAATAAAATAAGGGAAAACTAAGACGAAATTTAACAAATCCTATTTAAGAATACATTTATAAACACATGGATGGCGGCACCGGTGGGGGTGGGGGCTTGAGGCCCCGCCCCACCTTTTGACTTGCCCCCCCCCCACTTTATGGTCATCAATAATGAAGTTATATATGCATGTGTTTAACCGCCCCCCCCCACTTTTTAGGAGAGCCCTCCCCCCCACTTTTATAACTGTCCCGCCGGTCCTGAATGACTATATTTTTGTGTTACTTTAAAAAAAACAAAAAAAAACACCGGTAATACGTCTCCGTCTCGGAAACGCCGGATGAATAATACAGCAATAGAATTAACCCCCCCCCCCCACACACACACACATAAAATACACACACACACACACAGAATGTTATGAATTCACCTAAATTGGGATCTGCGCAGTGAGATGTCTGTTTAGTTTTAAATTTCTGCATGTCAGTACTGTCGGGGAAACAGGGGGCAGGGAGGGAGTTCCAGAGGCCAGCAGCACGAGGAAATAAGCTATTTTAGTAGAAGGCTCTCCGGCATCTGGGGACCTCCACAGTGAATGAATGAGATTTAGTTGATTGTCGAGTTAGTCTAGTGAATTTACGTCGAGGGTGCACCAGAGTAGCCAATTCATCGGAGCATAATCCATTGAAGTATTTGTAAAACAAACATAAGGATGCTACATGGCGGCGATGGGACAAGGACTGGAGCTTGGTTGACAGTGAGGGACCTATTAGGTTGGCGATTTTTTTTTGGACTTTGTCAAGGAGGAAGAGACTATTAGATGATGCATCAGCCCAGATGTGAAAACAATACTCCATGTATGGACGAATGGTGGCTTTGTAGAGATACAGGATAATGTCAGATGTGAGGAGTTTACTAGCACGGTAGAGGGAGCCAACCTTCTTTGCGGCAGCCTTGGCAATGTCTTCAATGTATTTGTTCCAATTCATGTTACCTTACATTGTGCGCGCCCCACCCCCTATTGGGTACGGCGCCCTGGGCTCGTCTTCCTTGCTTGAAATATCGCCAGACAAGAGAAGAAAAAAATCTCCGTCTAGAAGTCACGTGGTTTCGTCGACTTCCGTTCTGGGGTCACCTTTTACATTTAAAATGTGACTCAAGCGTTTCGATTCAAACAACAGCCCTCGTTATGTAACAAATACAGTTTTGCACCACTTTTATGTCCCCTTACTAAGATAAAAATCAAGATATAATGATACTTCTTCCAGTTAGCATCCAAAGCCGTTAATAGTTTTTATTGTAAAAAAATGTCCAAAATTTGGGCTCAAATCTCCCCCACTCCCAAATTAAATAGTGCTAAAATCCTCCGAATAAAAATTGAAATTTACTGAACGTTCTTTAGTTAGTCTTTAATAGTTAAAATTTCATCCAGATGGATAATCTTTTCATTTTTACCCCCCATAAGAACCCTTTAAAATGATATTGAAATTGTGGGTATTAAGTGAAATTTAATAGCCATGGTTTGAATTTCATAAAAATTGGAAAGATTTGAATTTGTCTAGGCGGGAGGGGTAAACTCCCCTCAACCTTAGTGTGTATTAAAATTTTCCAAAGAAAATGAGATATTTGAAATATTCATTAATCGATATTCAATAACTGTGGTTAAAATTTCATGCAAATACGAAATATTTGAACTTTACGCCCGGAGGGGGGGGGGGCACGTTTTTTTAACTTAACCGCTGCCATAGATTGTCCTAAAATTAAACAAAGATATTTTAATTTGGGAAATCCGATTAAATTGTTGTATACGATCTTTGGTTCAAATTTCATGCACATCGGAAATATTGGAATTGTTAAATGGAGCTTATACCCTTTTTTTTCGCCTTTACAACCATGTAAACACGCACCGAAGAGAGTGAAATTTTGGAAATAATTATTAATTGGTGTCTAATTGCCATGGGTCAGATTTCAAGCAGATCTGGGGTAGGTCACTTTTGTTGAGCTCTCATGGATATCCAAATATATGAAAACCGAGACTCCTCAGTGACATGCTGAGTACAAATATGGCATGTGTTTTGTTAGGAGCTCAGCCGTTAAAACGGATACGTGGATACACACCTATCCATTA
The DNA here is from genome assembly GCA_963556195.1 of Sepiola atlantica. Classification (NCBI taxonomy): domain Eukaryota; kingdom Metazoa; phylum Mollusca; class Cephalopoda; order Sepiida; family Sepiolidae; genus Sepiola; species Sepiola atlantica. The sequence continues at coordinate 59,410,748 of OY744522.1, read as the reverse complement.
TATATAATTATTCGTTTATTTACATACGTATACGTTTCATCCTTCCGGAATCGTCAGTGTCGCAGGATTCGAACCCCTGGAACAAGTTATGTTTATAACTCAAATTCCGACGTCTTAACCCTCACGGCCACCATGAACAACTACATGAACGGTGAGAGTTTTAAAACTATTGTAAGCAGCCGACGTCGCTAGTGTTCAACTTATGAAGGAACGTGCATTAAAGCTATGATTTTGACGGATGTATTCATACTTCTCACTACAGTGCCCAGCCTAGATTGGGGGCGACAAATAATTATAAATATTTGTTTATCTCCATACGTATACGTTTCATCAGTGTAGAGATAATTATTCATGCCGGTTGCAGGATTCGAAACCTCGGAACAAGTTATATATGTATATATATTCTCTTTACATAGCTTTCTGCACGTAGCTATTTTTTGCCAAATAAATTTGATTTGATTCGATTTAGCGTCTCTCTCTCTCTCTCTCTCTCTCTCTCTCTCTCTCTCTCTCTCTCTCTCTCTCTCTCTCTGCATGTATGTATGTATGTATGTATGTATGTATGTACAGAACCACTTGTGTACCCGTATCGTAAGAAATGACAGCATTACAACTTAATTTTTTTAAATCCGTTGTCGTCTTGTTTACAAAAAAAGACTAATATTTCAGTTAACTGCTGCTGATTGATGCTAGTTTTTGCTTGAATGTATATTGATTACCCCCATTTTATTACAGGTGAAGTAATACCTTTTAATACATACATAATAAAATAGAGGCTCAACGCATGTTATCAAAATGTACATATGTATAAAATAATTAAAATTGACTTATCTGTAGTTTCACGGTAGACCCGATTATCAGAAGTGTATTCTTATTTCATACGTCTGTATTGTAATGAAAGTTATTTTACATGACAATATAAAGTATATATAAATTATATATGGGGGGGGTGTTCATTAAAAGTGTATATATATATATATATATATATATATATATATATATATATATATATATATTAGTCTTGGAAGTTTCTCAACCATTAAAACTATATTAAAAAAATTTTAATTTTTTTTTAAACCCTTAAGTCCCAAGTCGTTCAGTGGAAAATCACTCATGTAAGTCAATTTAACTTTTACAGTTATTATATTAGTTTGCTTCTAACATTATTTAAGGGATCATAAGTTGTTTACCATGAAAAACTGTTTCGGGAATTTATATATATATATATATATATATATATATATATATATATATATATATATATATATATATGCTCTCTTGACTAATCCACCCTCCCTCGTCAATTTTTTTTCAAGTATTCAAAGCGTAAAAAAAAAATCTGTTTCTATTCTGATAACAAAAATAACGCTACTGTTTTTGTGTTAAATAAATTAAAGTAAAAACAACAACAAAAAAAAAACGTTCGAATTCTCTCTTTAATTCAGGATCAAAAATCGATCTCCCCCCCGCACCCTCGAACCGCGTTCCGATCCGCGTCGATGTATCCGCCTTGTAATCAGAAGTTGATAGCACAAACTTTTCATCTGGGATTTTTCCTCGACGACCAAACTTCCCTCCATGCCAACCAAACAATGGGTTCTTTCATCTTTTTCTTTTCTTTGTGTTCTTTTTTTTTTTTTTTTTAAATTTCAACTTTATGTTTTGTGGATATTTTCCCTTACATTACACGATTTCCTTTAGTAAAACCTTTTTTTTTTTAATGCATCCTTATACCCCTACGAGGGATCTCGTCCGTCGGTCGATCGATATCGCTCCGGCTTGTAACGCTTAGGTTTGAAAGAGCATTTTCATCGCTGACAACTCCGATTGAATAAAACGTCTTATTTGAGATGCGACCAATCATCTCTATAATTGCTCTGACCGTCACGCTTGTTTTTTTAAAATATAAAATTTTGTTATATTTTAGACAGACCTTTCACTCTTTTGTAAAATACCTCCGCCGAAGAAAATACACCCACTACCCCCAGAACAGACAAAATGCTGGTTGTAACGAAAAACGTTCTACTGCTATGCTGAAAGGATGGAATCCATTTTTTTCATTATATTTCTGCTTCCACATAAACTCACACAAAATGCTGTCCATTATTCCGCGATGCATTCCACATTGGCGTTTATTCTGCATTTTGTACAGTCTAACCATAACATTAACCAAACCATAACGTTAACCTCATGTAATTACGATTTAAATATACTCCGATGAACTGGCTTCTCTGGTGCCCTCTCAACGAAAATACACTAGACCAACTCGACAATCAGCTAAATCCCATCCATTCACTGTGGTGGTCCCTAGATGCCGGAGAGCTTTCTACTTCAATAGCTTCTTTCCTCGTGCTGCTGGTCTCTGGAACTCCCCCTGTCTCCTGTTTCCCCGACAGTACTGATATGCAGAGGTTTAAAACTAATGTAAACAGACATCTCGCTGCATAGCTCCAAACTTAGGATGACACCTAAAACCTACACCCTAATTCTCAGTAGCCCCTTACATCTACAGTGGCGGCCTGCCTTGTTTGGGGTGAAATGTTTTAAAAATAAATGACCATTTCCATTTTCGTTATTCATAAGCAAAACCAATGCTGTTTTTTTATTGTTGTCATTCAACCCTACAGAATGTGATATTTTGAATTAAATCGTTCGCCTCTGATGATATTTGTCGCCCAAAGTGTGTAAACTCTTAATTTCTTTCAAATTAAGTATTCCATAATCAATTGAATTAAAATAATCAATTAATATTGCACCAGCAAACTACTCACTGTGTTATACCTGGGACATTCTTAGAAGGTTATTTTCTTAGGCATTACGTCCTCATTTTGGAGTGGGGTGGTTACTGTCTGGCCCGAACATTTATGAGGGGGTTCTGACGGTACTATACCGGTTATTCTTGTACCCAACTCAGAGTACCCCTTTGGAAGGCTGGATAATCCACATTAAATCGACCCTGTGTCTAACTTTGCCCTTATGAGGAGGCAAATAAATAAAATACGCTTTGCGTTTTTATGCCAAAGTAGACGTATGTATTTGGTAACTAGAGTTAGGGTAAACCTATGTTACATGATGAGAAACTCATACGAAGAAAACAGAATCGGCCTAGTAAAAATATCGGCCTAGTAAAAATATGGTAGCTTACAGGCATTTACCTCATGCGGTTACGATTTAAACATGACCATTTTAACCATGGTTATTCATAATAAAAACCAATGCGTTTTCCGGTTGTCACTCAAACTCAAAAAATATAACCTTTTGAATTTAATTGTTCGTTTTTGGTAAAAATCAGATGGATAAAAAACTGGTTATTCTGATGGGAGCTGGATTATCCACATTAATAGACCTCGCGGGTAGGCAGATAACTAAAATGCTAAATTAGATGTAGGTATTTTGTAAACAAGACTTACGGTTAAACTATAATGAACTACAGCTAAGTAATAGGCAACTCTTTCATTGCAATTTTTTATGAGAAAATATCGCTTCCGGTTTTAATGGCGACCCGCTCGGCTTCTGAAAATTAATTCGCAAAGTTTTTAACAACAACAAAAAGGCTAGCCCTCTGGACCGGGGCTCTCCGCTGCGGTTCATCTCAAACATTTCATGATTCTACCAAACTAAAGAACGCAGTCAAGTATGCAGATCTATAAGCCAGAGACGTGACTGTGCAGTAGGGGGGCGCGACCAAATGCTGGCGGGTGTTCATCAAAGATGAGCCACTAATTAGAATTCGAACTGTTCATCTTTGATGGCAAACTGTGTTCACATCAAAGACAAATGACACTGGTGGACGGCTTTCTCGATTTCGTACGGCTGACTGTGTTTTTCAACAGAGGTCGGATCAAAGGGTTGGCGGGAATTTACTGTCATATCATCAACACAGCTACATACACTCTCTTATGTGGCGGTTCTTAAAACATCAAAACATCTCGTTCTCTTCATCTGATGTCATTCAGTCACTTACCGAATCGGGTAATTATACGCGCATATATATATATATATATATATATATATATATATATATATATATATATATATGTATATATGTATAATGTGTGTGTGTATTAGATATATACATATTTAATATATTTATTATATTGTATACTAGCAGCGCTACCCGGTGTTGTCCGAGGTTTCTCAAAAGAAATTATAATAGTTTTT
>OY744522.1:59366587-59401587 GCA_963556195.1 Sepiola atlantica | reverse complement strand
CGTATTTTTAGGTACTATTCATACTAAAAGTGTATGTGTGTATGCGTGTATATCTATGTTACGAATATGCTCATGTATGATTTATGTATGTATGTGAATGTGTGTGTATGTATATATGTGCATGTATATGTGTGTGTGTGTATGTATATATGTGCATGTGTATGTATATATGTGCATGTATATGTGCGTGTGTGTATGTATGTATATATGTGCATGTATATGTGTGTGTGCGTGTGTGTATGTATGTGTATATACATGTGCGTGTGTGGGTACATATAGCTGTATGTATGTGTGTTTGTGTAGACGTATGGATTTTTGTATTGAATATACATCTAGAATATATTTATAAGCACGTATGTATTTTGAATATATGCTTGATTGATAGTGGATCTGTGTGTGTGTCCATGTTTAGATGTGTATGTATATCAATGTCTGTTTATTTATTTGTATTTGCGTATCTATTAGAGTTTGTTTATATATGTGTGATTCTTGATATATAGATAAGATATTTATACTGAAGTGAGTTTGTAAAACTTGGTAAGTTAAAGAGTTTAAAGAAACCCAGAAAGTAGTGGGCAATAAAATAAGGATAGGAAAAGGCGATGGAGACGCCATAAAAAGTAATAAAAAGGACAACCACGAGCAAAAACAGGTCAGCAAGTGGAATAGGTAATCCGATACTAATTCATAAGAAATAGAAAATAACTAAACCCAAAAAAGATTTATTTAGGAGAGAAAATTCTTCAAATCCATCCATTTCTCGAAAATTCTTGGTCTGATGAGGTTGACTTTCGGGGAAAAGTGCAACCGAAACATGTATGCACATATGTAACCAATAATGTTTCTATAAATAAAAATGTATACTTATAAACAGCTCTACTTGTTATTGAGCACATTTTATAAACACTTGAGTTTCTACGGATTTACATTTACAGAAACTAATACAATACATGTACGATATATATATGTATATATAATTAGATTTAGATTTTTCACTTGGAAGATATTTTATTCAGTGAAGACCGGGATTAGGCCAATAAAAATAAGCTCGATGATACTCGATTACAGGGTACAGAGCATTTATATGTGATTATTTGAAAGTTTACCAAAACATTTCGTTCACGAAATCATTCATCACCACAAAAGACTTTTTTCCTTTCAAAGTTTATTTATTTATTTATTTATCAGATTTATCAAAATTAAAAGAGTTTTTTCCCTACACGTGTTTCTCTACGAAGCAGGTCCTTGATGATCTGCCAAGCAAGGACCTGCTTCGTAGAGACCACGTGTAGGGAAAAACTCTTTAATTTTGATAAATCTGATAAATAAATAATTTTTGAAAGGAAAAAAAGTATTTTGTGGTGATGAATGATTTCGTGAACGAAATGTTTTAAAAGCGTTCAAACACACACACACACACACACACACACACACACACACACACATATATATATATATATATATATATATATATATATATATATATGCTTAAACTACATTACCAAGAGTAAATGAATAATTATATTTTATTTTGATCAAAGGGGGGGGGGATTATGAGGTCTGCGTTGATATTGATATGAAGAAAATACAACATTTTACTTTCTATTTTAAAGTTATAAATAAAATAGAAATTACAAAAGTAAGAATATAAATCTTAATAAGTTCAGGGCTTGGAGCATGAGTGTACAGGGGTCCCCACTAATTCTCGGAGAGGGCTGGGTGTGACCAGATAGGGTTAAAGACTAAATTTACCGAATCTCACTTACGCCCCTTTTCACTCAATCAATGCTGAATACATCTATGAATCCCACTCCAAAAATCGAATTGTTAATAAAATTTCAAATATAAGAATAACAAATGTATTATGGTGTTATGGAAGCTCTGGTATTTGAACGGTACCAAATTGAAACGTGAATTTGTGACGTTAAAATCTACAGAGTCGAAAAAATGGTCTCAAATCCACGGTTTACCTTTTCCTTCTTCGTGTGTGCATTTATTATTAATTATAATTAATTTAAAAATCTTTTTTTCATTTTCATTTATTTAAAATCTTCGAGTGTAGAAACCTGTTTTTTTGTAGTTATTGTTTAACTCCTTAACATTAAAGGTGATTACAGTCTACCTTTTATTTCTTCGTTTACATTAATTAAACGCCCAGTTTTGTTGAAATTAAAATGACATTTAAATTCGACTCGACTAATCTCTTGTTTTTTTGTTTGTTTTTTTAGATCTATGCATTTTTGTAATTAATATCCTTTCATTGTAATAATATAATAACCTTTAAACTAAGACTTTTAATGTAGGTACATTCTAGCATGTATTTTTAAGGAAAAAGCCTTTGTGAAACAAACGTTGATTAATTCCCATTTAGTATAATAATAGATGGATATACCAACAGTTGCTCGGGGGTCTTTTTTAATTTCTTGTTTCGTTTATTGCACCCCACCCTTTCCATTTAACTTATTTCTTGCAAGAAAATACTTACGTTTTTGGAGAAAAACTATTGAATCAAAAAAATATTTCATTAGAAAATCGGCTTTGGTTATAAATAGGACGTCTTACAAAATGTTGAAATTTAAATCCCGTAAATAGTTTCGAGTTCGTAAATAAGAAGCTCAGTGCCAAAAAGTACGTGGCAATCTATTTTTACCAAATTATTTTTTTTAAATAGGACTTTTGTGTAAGTTAAATTAAGTTTCTGCAGGTATTGTTTGATAATGCCCTTGGTTAAATATAATGGTTTAAAAGATTACGAAATACCAAGGTCTTATGTACGACATGAAAAGAAACTGGAATCTTAGGAAAATCTCCATCATACCAGTAATTATAGGAGCAACAGGACTAATGAAAAAGAATTTCAAAAGCTATCTGGCGAATATACCCGGTGAACCGAGTGCAAGAGAAATACAAACAATTGCACTTAAAGGGACTGTTAGAATCTTAAAAAGATCACTAGGCTGGAATGTCTGAAATAGCCGGTGAATGTCTAGCATCCGGTAGGAGGCCCCATCTCCAGTAAAAACGGAAATATAAGAAAAAGTTTAAATATGGTTTAATTTTTTTTATGTATTTCTTTTTTTAAATAGGCCTTTTTAGTTCAAACAATAATTACTTTCCAGCTTGATTGTATTTCACTTATGAAATTTTTTTTAATTAAAATAAACGAACGTGTTTTTGTTTTTGTTATTTGAATGTATTAAAAAGGAAATATGTTTATAATCACAATAATACCCGCATTATTGAAACTATAACAATCTTAATTCAATATGATTGTTAGATTGTTATATATATATTAGAAGAATATGCGTCCTAGAATGGGTAATATCAATTCCCAGAACAGTAGTTTTGCACCACTTTTATGTCCCTTACAAGAATTAAATTCAATATATAATGATACTACTAAACCTTATGTCTAGAATCCTTATTCTAATTCTTATCGAAATATCTTGCATCATTATGATTCTAATGTCTAAAATTAAAGACTTAAGCTTAAGGGGTCTTAAGAAGAAATTGAAATTCAGGGAATTTTTCTTAATTGGTGTCGAAATGACTATGGATCAAATTCAATGCAAATCTGAAATATTTGAATTTTTAAATGGGAAGTTGTGCCCATATTATGCTCCCTTAAACCTTTTTAAAATATTCCAAAGAAACTGAAATTTGGGGCATATTTATTAATTGATGTTTAATAGCTATTGTTAAAATTTCACAAAAATCAGGTGTCTCAATTTTCAGAAAGGACTTCTATCTCCTCTTTGCTCCTTTGTCTTAAACAAAAAAAAACTAACATGACCATTATTACTCCTAGAAGCCATGTTCCAAAACTCATAATGATCGGTTAATTAGTTTAGGAGTGAATCCCTTACATATATATATATATATATATATATATATATATATATATGATATAAACTTTTAGTTCGACAAACATTTTTGGCTCTACATATGCAAACATGTTTCAGTTTTGGGGAATCAGCGGAACTTCGTCAGGCCAAGTTCTTGGTATGAAGGTGGAGAAGTTTTCTTTTTCTATGAATACCATTGAGCTTTTATTTTGCAAATTTAAACCTAATATTCCTTAATGAAAAGCTTTTCTTAAATAATTGTCATCTAAAGGCTTTTTGTATGAATTGTGTGTGTGTGTGTGTGTGTTTGTAAAATGACAGATCAGAGTTATATCATACTGAGATTTTATACCAATTTCAGAGCAAAGAAAACTTACACGTGTTTCAGAAATCTTAAAATAAATCATGCCCTTTATTAACACAACCCTAACCCTAAGTCCGGGTCGGAATTACGAAAGAAAAATGTAGTGGCATTGCTAGAAATAAAAATTAATTATGGCGGCAATTTTGGAAATAAATTAAAATAATGGTTACTCGTCGATCCTATGCTAGATAGATAAGAACTGGGTTATAACTTTAACGTTAAATTTATATATCAAAGTGAACCCTATAGGATTAACATATCTTCAAATCCTATATTTATGAACCAATAGCGTGAGCACAAACAAACGTGGCATGCCTAGAAATGATATCTCAAAGAAAAGCAGCTCGAAAGAAAGGACGCAACTGCGCACTTCTACCAAAGAAGCGAAAACTATGAACTTACATAGATGCCAGACATACACTCACTAACAAAATAACACATACACACACTTTTTAGAATAATCACTTTTCTCCATTCTACAAACAAACAAAAAACAATTTAAATGTTTGAGCATATGCACGCAAAGTGAACGAGTCACACTTATCCTCGAGTGTTTTTTAGTTTTTACGAATAGTCACTCATTCGTAAAAAAAAAATGCCAAAGACCATTAATTGTCCATGCTTTTTTTCACCTCAACTTTTTTTCATACTAATAAGTCACTATTTATTAAGGCCAAAATCTCCTCAAGATCAAATTAATGAGATTGTCAGTTTGATGCTGAACAATACTATTAAAAGATTGAAAAATATGGGCTGAATGAACAAAATTTGATTACTTAAGAGGACGGCTCAACAACTATTTGTTAACATTGAGCTTGAAGACGACCATGTTGTAGTCTGCAGGGAAGCAGTCCCGTAGTGTTGGGTTTCAAGTTTTGTAATCGAAGTAACAAGGAACTAAAAATAACTTCTTTAAAATGGGTTGTTTCTCCACGGGGACTGGATGTGACACCAGATCGTTTTTTTTTAATGCGGGGAATAACCAGCTCACCAAAAAATGAGACACTGGATGAGACAAATTAAAATTTCCCCAGTCAAAAAGGATCTCTCTGAGAACTGAAGTGGGATTAACGTGGAGGTGGGGGAGGGGGGCATCTCTTCCAAATAGGCACTTTGGAAGGATGCAAATTTTGATTGGACTCGTCAGGCGACCAATGATCAATCGATATCCTCTCCCCAAAGTCTGGAGTAATGCATGGGAGGATGACCTAGAATCGAACAGTACATCATTTTGATCTACGGGCCTGGCCCTTGTGTTAGAATAGTCCAGACAGGAACAGATACTATACTTTGATTCGCAAATAAAAAGTATAATTCAGTTACAAATTAGGTACAAATGTGCGAGGGGGGGGGGTATGTGACCATTCTGTCCTTACTCTTATCTAGATCGATTTTAACGAAGGCGATCTCATTCGTCCAAACACTGTTCATTTCGTCCTTTCACCATTTGTCCATCGTTTTCACTTCACCAGTCACCACATTTACTTTATGGGCTACCCTATTTAAAATATCCCTATTGATTTGAATTAAATTCTGTTTACAAATAATATATATATATATATATGTGTGTATTATATATAGTGGTTGGCACTTTACAGAGAAGGTCGTCGGTACAAGATTAAAGTGTCCGGTTGTGAACACGCAGATGGCTCAGTAGCCTTGACATTTTTACAAGTCTTGCTGCAGATATACGAGGCCACCGTCATTCGCTAGTACACAACTAGTTTCAACCCTTGTTTGACACTTGCGTAGTTGGCTCATGCTATGGGATCTTCTATGGCTCAGTAAACCAAACCTTGACAAACAGGTATAGCCACATGAACTACAGACTTGACTGAAGTGTCTGGGACGTTCGGTACTGACTGCTTTCGTAATGTACGTTTCAAAATCGAGGACTCTATTCGCTTTGACAAAACTTTCGCAACCGGCATAGATATGCATGCGCCAAACTGATCACTCCAAAGCATATATATATATATGAATATTAAATTAAAAGTATACTTTTTAGAGGATATAACCTATAGTGAAATAGTTTAAGCTCAATATACGAGATATAGCAGTTATAAAGATAAATGAAAGAAAAGCGATAAATATGTACGAATGACAAATCTATTTCAACTTCGATTGTTCAATGCAAAGCGTACTCGGTAAAAACATGTTTATTATTCTTTCCTTAAGCCAAGGCTTTTCAAAGATTAGAATCTTATCATCAGAGGAATTACATAGATAGATAAATTGGCAGTGGAAAAGTAAAAATTCAAAATGTGAAAAAATATAAAGTAATGGAGAGTAAGAGTATGCGTGCAAAAAAATATGGAGTCTGTCCAGTTGGTGAATGTCCGTAGATAAAGTGTCCGGTGAAAGGAGATTTAAAGATGGAAAAAATGAGTTCGTGAAGGCAGCGTTGAAAATGTTCAAAAATGAAGTAAATCCAATAGAAATATGTTTAGTTCAATCGTAAATAGAACGAGTACACTTTGCATTGAACAATCGAAGTTGTCATTCGTACATATTTATCTCTCTTCTTTCATTTAGCTTATATATATATATATATATATATATATATATATATATATATATATATATATATATATATATGAAGATAAAATACACGATATATCATAAATTAAAATGCTGCAGAGACAAGATGTGATGAAAAGACAAAAGGAAAGACAAATTAAACACAGGTATAAATCATCAAAAACGAAAGCTTTCCCGGTTTAATTTTTTTTTTACACACACACAATACTTAGTTTCATATACTACACATTGATCGTTATAGGTACTGAGGAACTAGTCGCGCCGATGGACTGTACTGCAACGCCAAAGGGCAAGTCGTACCGGCGTTCACATCGGCCATGTTTATCGCCGGGAAATATCTATTTCGGTCACCAGGTAACGAACGCGATGCAAGCTTCTATTTTTCATTCATAGCTAGCGTGACAAACCACTTCCCCAGCACGGCGTATCCGGTCGCCCGACCCCTACGTATCGAGAACCACCCCACGTCCTACCACTACTTAATTGCGGGTGTTGCTCGCAGAAGACGGGCCAGAAACATCGCAATGAAAACGTGTTTTGCGACCAGGACGAACACACAGACACAGAATATGGACTTACTCTCGATCCACTCGAGCTTGGTTTATTCGATCTTCAACTTGCAAAACTGACCACGTGAGAACGAGTCTCTCTAGCACATTATCTAAGCTTCTGTATAATAAAGATAAACATTAACTATCGCCTTGTGCCGGACTTGAGGCCCCCAACGCTACACTATATATTTTGTCATATGTAAAAAACAGCGTATAATACTGTCGCACAAAAATGTCTTGGGTGGATGTGTGTATAATATGCATTTATTTTTTGTAGTCAAAATTTCAGTGTTTAAACTCAATAGATAGTAATATATAATTACAGAGCATTTCTAAATAGACGATAGAAAAAACAGATTTCAACCAGCGTACCTTTATTTTCAGCAGAGATACGTTTTATTCGTTGGAGTCAATCTTAAGATTAATATACGTCTGTTTCAAGGCCAAAACTTGATTTAAGTTTGAGGGGGTATTTTCTAATTTTTTTCTGATGTATCATTGTCCTAGAAGATTCAGGTTTTAGTTGAAAACATTGTTTGTCTGTGCAATTGAAGAAACAGATATTAAGATGAATCTCTTGGTTGAAAAAAATTAAGATATGGTCGTTGGAATCTGTTTTTCTATTATCTCTATATATATATATATATTATATATATTATATATATATATTATATATATTATATATATATATATTATATATATATATATATATATACACACTCGCGGTATACTATGTCCATCTGAAGATTTATTGCTGGTCGGAAAATAATTTCAAATATAATTATGTTTAAATTTTTTTAATGGAAATCGCTCTAGACAAGGCATGAAGCCACTTGATGTAAGGAGCTATAAAAATACTACTTCAAGGTCAAAAACTAGCCAACGATAAGTGTTCGATGGATCGATTCCGACCCAGAAAACAGCAAGTCTTCCTCCTTTGTCAGATAAATTGCTCATGGGATGTGAGGACAAAATAAGGGAAGCGAGAGTTACGAGGCTGCCGAAAGTAAACCCAAGGTCGACCCTTGCTTTGATGGAGATGTAAAAAATAATACCCTTCGCCAAATTAGGTCAAGTAATAAAGAAAATAAAAAAATTTAAAAAGACTTTAACAATAAAACCACAAATGAAGGCGTGGAAAAAAATCTAGAAAAAAATCTTGCCAGTTGTTTGAATTTAATTTCAATGCTAACAGTCGATTTGTAATTGTCATCAGTGCGAGTTAAGTATTACGCAAAAAAAAATGAATGTGTTCGAGGTCTTATTTTGAAAAAGAAATTCCAGCGCGTTTTTAAGTATTATTTAAAAAGAAACGCATTTGAAGTCTTTGCCTGAAAAAAAATCCTGCAGCTATAAAACTTTTACGTAAATTCTATTTTGAAAAGTAAAAAAAAAAGTTTTAAATAAGAGAAACGTTAAATCTATTTTGAAAAGTAAAAAACAACAACAAAACAATCCGAAGTTTTAAATAACTGAAAAGCAAACAGATTTGTTTATACTTGAGAATGTATTATTTATTTTCTCTGACAAATAATCAAAGCAAACATTTATGTACAATTGTTCGTATATTTTTATATAGATAATAATAAAAGAAGTTTTTAAATCCGCTATTGTAAAATAGTGTAATGTTTTGTTTATAATTTGAACGAATCTGTTTAAAGCAGGCTACAATGGGCACCTTTCCTTTCTTTGACGTCTGATAACTTCCCTAAAAGTGAATGCCTGAAAGGAGAAATGTGCTTAGGGTAGCAAATGAGTTCTCGGCATTCAGTCAAATAAAGATAGTTCATGATAATGTTCCCTATATTGTACAAGGTTTTATGAGGGACTTTACGTATCTTGAATATAAAAATACCGGTGTGAACAGGGTCATCTGTATTAAGAGTTTAAAACTCACTGTAAAGAAGGGGATTAAGTATTTTCTCGTCAACTCATATATATTAGATGAATTTAATTTACGCTTGTATACATTTGTTTACAATAAATGTCATGTTAAAAATCAATATCACTTTCATAATGGAAGCATCAAACTCTGGGAAAAACTAAGGAGAAAATATAGATATCCATTCGTGACCCATTTCACTCCGGTTGCCCACGTCACCCGGGGGTATCCAACTCTAATACATTTCCATTTATACTACTGCGTTTATTGTTTGTCTTGTATAAATATGTTAATTGTTTTTGTAACGAAGAAGGCGAACTAAATAATGTTCGTTTTTTTATTATTGAATTAGTTTGAAACAAAATTCGCTCGAAGAAAAAAGATAACGTTTACGTGAGTATATAAATGTGAAAAGAAAAATCACTCGAGTTTCGTAAAGATTACTTAGTTTAAACGAATGTTGTCGTTTTTTTATAAAACCAAAAGCATACGATGGCTGCCACTGTTTTCTTTTTACTAAAACAAAACAGATAAGCATGTAAAATCTTTTAAGAACTTTTTTTTACTAAAAACAACCTGAAGATCGTTTACTTAGTTTTAACGAATGCGTTGCTTTTTTATAAAACCAAAAACATACGACTTTTTTAGGAAAAAGTTACTTACGAATAACCTAGGGGTCAGGTTTATATGCCATTTTGAATATGATGTGGAGTGTTCGGTAATTTAATCAATAATTCTAAAGAATGATTAAAAATCAAGACCGCACTGATGAAATAAAACCATTCTGATATTGGTTTATTCCACAAATACGTTCAAGACGCCAGGTAGAAAGTAAGCGAAATTGAGTGAGCGTTTATTATTTATTTAAAAAATCTAGTGTAGTATGTAGTAAATTGTATGAAGTAAAAATTCAAATAATAAACGGTGACTTATAATAATATACCTATTAAGGAAATATCCCGGTGTCAAAGAGTTGCGTGCAAGTGAAACTCTTTGCTACCTTCTTTATGGGAATACGTAATTGAGAGCAGCAGTTTATTCGGAATAAATGTAATAATTTGTTAACGGGGACAAAATGTGCGCATAGTTTCGTGAAACATGCTTTAGGAAATGCTGTAAGTGATGAATGTGAAAGATTTGTTTAGGAAGTTTTCAGTTATTTTCCTATAATGTCTGAATGTTTAGGGGAAAAATCGGCATTATTTATTATATAAGATATGTGTGTGTATGCGTATCTCGTGTAAGAAAAAACTAACCAACGTGCCCGCTCGTAAAATAATAAGAGCAGAATATGCGTTTTTTTATGTATAGTATATAAAAAAAGAATCGGTTTTAATATGTAACAGGTTTTCTTTTACAGACTGAGGATTTCGTTTTGAAATGAGATTTTGCTGGTTAAAGGAATTATTTGCGCTTAACGCTAATTATAACAAGATGGAAACGCATATGAATGAACTGAAATACCAGACCCCTTTTTTGTCGGATTGGTATATGCCTTTGCTTGGTTCTAGGCGATGCATCATCCCAAGCATTACCTCCTCCTTTGGGAAAGAAGGTTGGTTTATTGCCGATTTTCTGATGCACTCCTACTGGGTAATGCCGACGGGTCATTTATCGGCTTTTTTTTTTTTTACCTAACTAGAGTGCCACGCGGGGAGCTAGTGTTCTCCACTTTTCGACCTTGTGTCACATCTTGCTGCAGTGTGAGGCAATTAAATAAAATCTGTTACCTTTTAAGTTTGAAATAGCATTTTTATCCCTAAACATACAGAATGGGCTCATCTTATTTAAGGGTCAAATCATCGCTATAAAAGCCTTTATCCGTTGGTCACTTTGCCTTTGCCTCGAAATGCGCACAATTAATGAACGTATTTATTTCATGACATCATAATTCGGAAAATCTGTACATTAAAAGTTCCTTTGCTTGAAGATGAAGTGTAGTATCAGTTCTGATACGACACTTCATCCTTTTTGTCCTCGGTCAGTGAAGTAGAAATCCTTCTAGACTTGGGCAATTTTTATTTTTGTTCCAATCCAGAGTGCCCTTTTTGGAGGAGCTGGATTTTCCCTACATTAAAAACCGACTTTGTGTCTTACTCCTCACTCGTGGGGAGGCAAGTAAATACTCTCAACGAAAGCAGACCCACGAAAAACTAAGATTCTACTTTTTGAGGCGATTACGTATGAACACTCTAATCGAGAGAAGAAAAAAACAACAATAAAACAATTATTTCATATATAAATTTAACGTAAAATGATCCCCCATTTCCGGGCCATTTTTAACTTTTTGGACCAGTAAACTACATTTCTTTTACCACTAACTCAAAGTCCGACTGGCAAGGTCGTAAAATCACACGTAATCGCCTGAAATAAGTAGCACCCTAAAAAAAAATGCACAGAATTTATTTCCCATAGCAAAGAAAAAGTATGGATTAATTGCACTAAAACGGTAGAATCGACCGGAAGTGGATGATCGTTTTACGTTAAATGTATATGTAAAATCTAAAAGTTTTTCTTTCCGACAACTTCTTTAGGATGTTCACACGTAATCGACTAAAAAAGTAGAATCTACTTTTTTGTATGGGGGGGGTAGCTGAGTTTTAATCTACAATAATACCTATAATTCTTCGGGGATGGCAGTGTGGCTAAGTGGTCTACGACGCGGACTGAGGACCTGGGTGTGCCGGGTTCTAATCCAGTTCGTTCCACAGAAACACTTTCATCAAAACCCATACCTGACCTTGTGTCTAACCTCCTCGAGAGGAGGTAAATAAAATAACTAATTCTTCATATGTCTACGATTTTTAAAGAAAAACTTGCTAAAATTGTCTCGTTATTTTTATTTATTTATTTTTTTTCGTCACGCGATTTTTTAAAAGCGACTTCGTTTTATCCTCTTTTGTTTTGTTTGTTTTCTTTTCGTTTGCTTTCATCATTAAATCTAATTAGGAACGCATAAATCGATTGATTGCCGCCAATGGATCGGTGGGAGGGGATCCTTTTAGTGAGGAGATGGACGTCGCCTGACCGCTTTTCTCGGGAAGAACAAAGAGAGAGAGAGACACACACACACACACAAACACACTGGTGACACAACCAGGTGGATGCGCGGTGGGTCGACCCGACGGATTCGTCAACTCCCCAAAATACCCTTCGACTGTTCCGGTCCGCTTCACCTTGTCATTATTTTGTGAGACGCACACAACCCATGTTTTTTATTTGTTGGGTTTTTTTTGTTCGCCTTTCTGTCGTTTGTC
Organism: Sepiola atlantica; assembly: GCA_963556195.1. Lineage (NCBI taxonomy): Eukaryota > Metazoa > Mollusca > Cephalopoda > Sepiida > Sepiolidae > Sepiola > Sepiola atlantica. The sequence goes on along the minus strand of OY744522.1, from coordinate 59,389,147 downwards.
CCCGCATAACTTTTCTCTGTGTCACCAAAACGTCCCATTCTTTTTCTTCTCTTTTTCTTACGATACAAAATTGTACTCTTTTTTTCTGCTTTTTTTTTTTAAATTTAAATTTTTATTTGAAGAGTGATTCGTCCTTTTCTTTTTCCTCTCTTTCTTCTTCCTGTCGCTCTGTTTTCCCTCAATTTCTCTTTTTCCCCAATTTTATCTCCCTCCCTTCTCTGTCATCTCACCCCCCTCTCTCTCTCTCTCTCTTTCATCCCCATCTTTTCCTTCTCTCTTCCCCTTTCTCTCTTTCTTCCCTCTTCTCTCGTTCCGTTTCTTTCCCCACTCTTTCTTCCTTTATCTGTCTTCCCCCCGCTGTCTTCCTTCACTCTTTCGCTCCTTCTCTCCCTCTTTCTTTGCTTATCCCCCCCCCATTTTTAACTCGTATCGTATCATTCTCTCTACTTTCCTGTCTCTAATGTCCTCCTTCCTTTTCGCTATCCTTCTTCTTCACGTTAATTCATTTGTTAACCTCTTCCTTTTACCTCACCCTCTCCTACGAATCAACCAACACCCCCTTCTCCCCTGCCTTGATCGCCACTGCCCCCCCCCTCTCTCTCTCTCTCTCTCTCTCTCAAAAGAAAGAGTGAACAACAAATGTCGACAGCTGATTGGCTACTCACTCGGCAAGATGTGTAAGAAGAGCGCTTTCAATTGTACCCTTGTACAAATCCACTCTTGACAAGATCGATATTTCCTTTTGTGAATCGCCTTTGAAGTACCGACAACATTTTACACCCGCCGCCAACCCCTCCACTCCCTACCTCAACGTGTTTCGATCATCGGTTCAACAACATTAACTCATTCGCACGCCCGGCCCGAGGGGTCGATCACGGCGACATACGCCTTTGGCTCGGCGACATACGCCAGCAATTCTTTAGCCAGACATTCATTCTCGATAAAAAGATAGACTCATCAGTACCGGTACATTTTGCAATAAAGCAGACTAGTCGACGCATCACCAACCGGTACAGCAAAAGTATTTATATTTATCATCTTAGGAAGCCATCCTCCTAGCCAGTACCTCCTCCTTTTGTAGGTGATGGATGGGGTTTATTATAATCCATCCTCTTTCGGAGAAGGTGATGGATTTTTCTTGAATGTTGCACGAGGCGACCTTCTCCCTCCCTACCCGTCTCTCTCTCTACTCTCTCTCTCTCTCTCTTCTCCCTCTCTCTCTGTCTCATATATATAGTGACGAGCGTTTATCTTAAATATAATTTTTTAAATATATGCATTTTTATATTACCTGGCACAGCCTGCGTAGGTTTTGTTTATGTCAAGTCGAGGATACGTCCCGGACAATCAGTCCGATAGTCTGGGTCATTTTTGAGTAGTTGGTGACATTGCATCTGTCGGGATGAAATATGGTTCTATGCAGTTCTAAGAGGTCCACCCTCTCAGGCTTTACTTTCTGTCTTGGAGAAGAAGTTAGTTTATTACTAATCGCATGAGGCGGCCTTGCCGAGAAATGCCGATGGGGTTGCTCGGGTATTTTTTTTTTTTTTTTGACAGCAAGAGTGCACACACCTATTGTGCGCTGGCTTTTCAATCACCACCTTCCGACCGTGTGTCACATTTTCTCGCAGTGTGTGTGTGTGTGGGGGGGGGGGGTAAATACCTATATTTTTAAACAACTGTGTCCATGTGTTTTAATAAATGACACAAATGCTGCCGTCGTGCATCGGAATAAAAACAGGCCAATAAACGCATCACCAACTGTTAAAACGGGCACACTAAACCAATAATGTATGGTCCATGAAGAATCTCCAACGGACAGGAAGTCCCGATTGGCAAAAACGAAACAAGCAAAACGTATCCGTTCATACTTTTCTTCGCTGAGGAAATGTGCGAACCTGCGTCTGTATGGGTTCTCTGCACCGGCCGCAGTTGTCCGATCGTTGTGCTCGTCCGAATTTAATGCTTGATTCCGACACCGGTCGCAGTGTCAATTATCGGGTCTCCATCATTGCTGTAACAAAAGGGTCCCCCCCTTCCAAACAAAACTACAACTAGTATTTAAAACAAGTAACAAAGTTTTATTTTGAGAAATTACAAGGATATTTTTTTCTACCGAACGATAGACCTGTAAATCAAGGTGAGCGGACAAAAGCCCACCAACGTAAAAATAAGTTAATTTAAAAAAAAAAAAATTTAATTTTTATATTTAAAATTTTTTTTACAATTATCAATAACTCTTTGTCTATAATTCTTTTTTCGTGACAAAATTTTTTAAATTGCATGTTTAAACGTATTTTCGGTACTTTATATATACTGTATTTTTTTTTACAGATTACATCATAAAAAACACGTACCCTATTTACTACTAACCCTAAGTCCGGTGGTAAAACGAAAAATACATTTAAAACAAATTATGTATTACTCATCTTTTGCGGAAAGAAAAAACGATTATTTTAAAAATGAAATGTAAAAAAATTTGCCAAAAAAGAAAATTAAAGACAAAGACTTATTGATAATTGTAACAATAATAAATATCAAAATATTTTGTTTTTAAATGTGGGCTTTTGTCTGAGTTTGATTTATTTTGGTTGGCTTTTGTCCGGTGGGCTTTTGTCCTACCACCGTAAATCAAGACAAATAAATCTTCCAACCGAACACGAACAGTCCACCAGTTTAAGGTCCATCTATCTCTGATACCCACAGAACCCCAACCCCCCTTGCCCATCTTGCTTGAATATATATATAGATATTGGTGTCATTTGTGGTAGACCACACAGCCATCTACTTGAAAGGGCTATTCTGCTTTATTGCTGAACATAAAAAAACTTACTGACCAGGGAGGGGGCACAATCTGGGATGATTATAAACTTTTGAAAATCTCAACTGGCTCCCAACCACAGCATGGAATCTCGTATCAAAGAAGACATTATTATTTCAAAGAGTCAGCTGATTTCTTGGGTGGTCTATCTTCTCTTAACTAAATATTTCTCCCATTGAAAGCTTATCATCTGCATGCATTGCAACTATGCACACCACTAAACAAGCAGCATTGCACATGATTACAAATGAACTAAAACCTCTAAACAGAATTCACTCGCGAACCAACACCTTTATCAACTAGGCTGTATGTCCGGTAGGAACAATCTGAAAGATCAGAAATTTGTGAATAAAGAAATCAGAAATATTCTCAGATACTATTATATCTCCGAGCAAATTTTATTTTACTAAAAGACATCCGCATCACTTCTATGGCCTTTTGGTTGGAGCAAAATGTATCTGTTCTGATACTACACTTAATATTTTCTATCTTCGGTCAGTTAAGGATAAATCCGTCTAGACTGAAGCAATTTTAATGGTTGTCCCAATCCAGAGTGCAGTTTTTTTTTTTTTTGGGGGGGGGAAGCTGGACTTTGCCTACATTAAAATCCGACTTTGTGTCTAACTCTGCCCTCGTGGAGAGGCAATATCGACATACGCTTCACTAAATATCCATCTACTAGCCCTACATACCGGTGTTGCCCTAGAAACATTTTACTTTTTTGGTTTTTTTTCGAAAGCGATTTATAAATAACAAGAAAAGCTACCCGACGTCGCCCGGGAGTTTTGTTTTCTTTCCATGCATTTTTGTTTCTTTCTTTGATTTAAAATCCTTTCATTTTTCGATTCAGGGACCCGAGTGTAATTATGTGTAGAGTAAAAAAAACAACAAAGCAGCTTTACATTTTAAAAAGGGGGGTTAAATAATTTAGGTTACTGAAAAAGAATTTAACCGACTGTGGGGAGTATCAAATAACTAAAAATATTTGTATTTACTCGATAATAAAACTTTGATTAATTTGGGAAATATGTATATAAAAAAGAATTATTATTTTCTTTTTGTTTTTGATCGGAGGAGCCGCTATAGTAAGATAGAACCTTAAACAGAAATCAAATTCAACTAGTGATACTAAATTGTTTTGGTGTTTTTATATAATTTGCGTACGAATGACTTTATCTTTAACCGGAAGTTAAGCCTCGCAGAAAATGTAATGATTGTTTGGTTATCCTACTAACGGTGTTCCCACACAGAAAAGTCAAACATTTTAGTAAAATAAGTTTATACATATAGAGAGAGATATTATATATATATATTTTTTTTTTTTTTCATATTATGATAGTACTACTTTGATAGTAGGAAGTTTGTTTTTTTTAGTAAAATCAATGTACTATTAATTAATAAAATAGAAAAGAAAACGTATTAAAAGAGTGACGATATGAAGGAAAATAAGTCAGACGATGCGATAAAAAATAGAATTGTCGACCTGGAGAAACGAAACAAAGCAAATTATTTTATTTCAAAACTTTAAATTAGGTAAAAAATAATTTGGTAATTTTTTTATAGAACCACGCCCACCGTAGTTTATCCCTAAAAAAATTTAAGATTTTACTTTTCTTGGCAAATTACATGTAAACAGCCTTAAAAAATATCCGCAAAGAAAAAAAACATTAGATTTTAAAGGGGGGATCACTTTCTTATATAATTTTAACGTAAATTGAGCACCCACTTCTTGGTCACTTAGCGCTGAATGGCGTAAAAAATGGGGGTATTTTTCTCATCTAATTTTGTTTTATTTTAAATATGTTTTTTTTTGGGGGGGAGGGGCGTTTTTTTACGCTGATTTTTATTTTTGTGTATTTTTAAATATTTGTAGATGCTTTTTATTGCATTTTCTTTTTCGGGCGCAACATTCTTTTTCGTTATCCAATGTAGTTATTTTTCTGTTTTACAAATAAATTTAAACTTATAATTTTGGCTTTTATTTAGGGTGGGAGCGGGGTGGGGGGCAGGTTCAAACTTTGGTCATTTTTTATCAAAGTAAAACGTGAATAAAACGTTTATTTATAAGAGTTTTTCCTAGTTTGCTTTTCTTTATTTTCTCCAAGTAACCAAAATATACCATTATCTCATTTAAAATAAATCTGAACACTTCGGACTGTAGCTGTGCTCGTAAGAAAAGTAAGTCAAAAAAATAGTTTCTACATGTTTTTAGCGTTTTTTTTTAATATTTTAAGACTTTTTAATCTATGCATTTGTATGTGTTTTTTAAATGTTCTTTTGTATGTTTTAAATGTTTTTATTCTCTGCATTTGTTATCGTCACTTTTACTTAGCCAAACACGTATTTTGCATAGTAGTCGATTTTTTCCTACACGGGTTCGTTTATTTCACATTTTTAAAAACATGCATAAAATATTTTTAAAAGCATAAAATATTAAGATTGGCGGAAAAAATGGCGGGGGTTTTAAAATTATATAGGAAAGTGATCGCTCCCTCTAAAATCTAATATAAAAAAAAAAAAATTTCTTTGCAGATATTTTTTAAAGCTGCTTACATGTAATTTGCCCTAAAAAGTAGAATCTTAATATTTTTTGCAGGGAAACTACATTGGTTTTTTTTTAAGTGGTCAAAGAGTGGGTGCTCAATTTACGTAAAAATGTATAAGAAAGTGATCTCCATCTAAAATAATAAAAATTACAAAAAAATTTCCTTGCGGATATTTTTTTTAAGGCTGTTTTTATGAAATTTGCACAAACAAGTAAAAAAGATTTTTAGGGAGAAGCTACAGTGGTTGTGATTCTATAAATTTACCAATAATTTAGTGTTAACAAATATATTTTTTTATTAATACTTCTTGTAAATTTTAAGTTTTCCGGAAATTGCTTATTGCTTTTGTGAAGGGTCGTTTTTCGTTCAACACATTCCGGTCGATCTAAAACGTGACACTTGGGATTCTTTACGAATTTCTTAGATAGTTCATAGATTACAATCGTGATTTTCGCATGTTTTCGTGCGTAATACTACTTGGATTTTAACCCGAAACGATTCCTCAGTTAACATTATTTAACAAAACCAACACAATACCATTCCTAATGCTTATACACGTAATGTATCGCATTCTGTGTGGGAGCACCTTTAGTAGGATAACCGACTTTTTTTGTTATAAAGAAAGAAACCATAAATAAAAGTTTTTAAAAAGTTAGAACATCGAAACGAAACTAAATTCAAGTAGTAATACATATTTAAAAAAAAAACAAATGATATAAATTAGCTCTTTATTGGAAATGAGGATCTGAACAAAAACGAAAAGATTAACTGGAAAAAAGACAAGAGAAAAAGGAAATCCAGTTTTCGTTCGTAAGGTTAATATAATATGAAACACATTTTTAAAAGCCAGTTGTCAAATAAGGGGTTGCTGATTACGTGACGAATGCAGGGTAGGAGGAATCTCGTGTAGTGTCAGCCCAGTGTCGCAGGAAAGAGAGTGGATATTAATGAAGATTAAAGATGGTTTTCAATTTCGTTTTAGTTTCTGCCATTGATTTTTTAAAAATTTTTATTTCAATTAAAAATTTAATGTGCAATTGCCAAAGTTACGTTGAGACGAGAAAAACAGACATATGAAGTCTCATAATTTTATAGATGGCAAAATAAAGTAAAACAATTTTCGGACTAGTTTCCTCGTCTTGGTTATTGTTTCGGCCGTTTTGCTGACCGGTCTTCAGGGGCCTTGCGATGAACTCTGTAAACGTCATGGTATTTTAACCTAACCATTTATACTAAAGACCTGGGGATACACTGTTCGTATTTAATTCCAATCTTTTTTAAAGTCCCATTCCCTCAAATTAATCCCCTCCAAAACAAAAATCACGCAAACTGCGGCTGTAGTAAACAAAATAATAATAATAATAATTACTTACTTATGGTGAAATATATCTAGGTCATTAAGTATTTGCATAAAAATATCGTTTCCTTTATATTTTTACCTCCATATAAACTTGCATAGATAGTTGTCCACCATTCCGCGATGCGTTCCACAGTGACGTTTATTATGCCTTTTGTACAACCTGACGCACGTCTAGACAGAACTCACAAAAGTGGGTCATGTTAAAATGTAAAGCCGATAAATACTTTCTTGATTCTTTTTGTTTCTTTTTAACAACGAAATAGCATAAGAACGAAATAATAACAACTGTTACATGTCGGTTCTGTTTTAAAAAAAAAACGTATTTTTGTGTGTTTGTTTTAATTATTTATGGTATTATTTGAATAAAACTGTTTTCAATTATGATATACACTAAAAAAAAAAAGGTAATTTAAAAAGTGACGTTTGAATGTGAATTGTCTCCGTTTTCTAGTTTTATGCCTATTAGTTTTATGCCTGTTAGAACAAGCCTCTAAAGTACCCTTTTTTTTGCTAGAAAACATGTCGCAACGTTATATGTTCACGATGTCATCAAAATCTCCCCCTCTCCCTCTCCTCTCTCTTTCTATCTCTCTTTCTTTCCTAGGTTCTCTCAACATTCATACAGTCTAAGTTTCATTCATACCAGTCGAGAATACGTCCTCGACGATCAGTCCGCCTGAGGGTGGACCGTTGTGGTTTCTTCTGGCCGTGCTATTTCAGGGTGAGGAAGAGTTTTTCAGTCTCAGAAGGTCCACCCTCCCAGGCTTTACCTTCTCTTCAAGAAGGGAAGTAATTTATTGCTAATCACTCGATACGCCCCTACCGGAGAATGCTAACGGAGCTGCTCAGGTATTTTTGTAGGCCAGAGCGCCGTAATCCTAGTGTGCTGCCTTTTGAAAACCACACCTGACCTTGTGTCTAACCTCCTGGAGAAGAGGTAAATATGATCCTACAAACATATGTCGCTTGCACTTTAGAGAATGTCCGCAGCTTTCTTATCTTTTATTTATTATTTACTAATGAGTCACCACTTATGATGACAAAAAGCCATTCGAGGATAAGGCTTAATGAGATGGAAACATTGCCAACTGAATGCTGAAGAATGTTATGAGAAGATTAGAAAATAATGAATGAAAGTTAAAAACTTAAAAGTGTTTATTGACATTAGATTTAAAGATGACCATATTGTAGCCCTCAGTGAAGCAATCTTCTGTTCACGTGTTCCACAGATGGGAATTTCTTGGAAAGAATCTCTGTTCTTCGCAATTCCGTTTGATGTTAGACACACGGAGAAAGAAAAAGAACGTTCTTTGTAGTGGTGGTAATAAGACGGGTTCTTGCTGTGAAAGTTTTCCAAGGAACAACCAAAGATTGACTGTCGCAAACGCATTTTACAGGGATCGGAAAACTGCACAGAAGATAAAATGTGTATGATCGTCATCCATCCATCCATACTAATGTATGACGAAGCTTTTTGCTGTTGTGTTTCTTTGAAATATTTTAAATGCATTTGTTGTACATGAATTTACCTCGGAACCAAACACACGCACACAGGACGGGCGTTTGTCCTTCTACCTGTCGCAACAAGATTAAAAAAAGAAAACATTTCACTGTGAAACAAGTCTCAACATAAGACATCTGGTCACCTCCCTCCTACTCTTCCCTCTATCTTTTAAGCTCTCTCTCTCTCTCTCTCTCTCTCTCCCATTTCTATTTCTCAAAATCATACTCTCTCTCTCTTTCTCATTTCAGATCAACATTGTATTTTGATGAGCAACAAACTCAATCGCCTTCTCCAAGATCAAATCGGAAAAAAGAAATGTGGATTTAAGCTCACCAATTATAACGTCCACTCATCATCTCTCTCGGTAAGCGCTACACAATCTTCTTTCTTATCGCCATTACTCCTACTGCCAAAACAATGAACGCTGGTTTCTAAACTAATTGTCAGAATTGCACAAAACTTTGCATAGAAAGTTGCAATTAAAATACGACCACTACTACTAGAATTAGGTTTAGGAAATAGTTTGTGTACCGTGTTGAAATAATGATTTATTATGCAAGAATTTATTAAAAAAGCACAACTATTCTTTCAAATAAAGACCATTATAGTCTCTGCAACTTTCTACCAATGACCCGCAAGCTTTCAAAATTAGTAAAAGTACCAATCCTTCGACTTTGAATGAAAAAAAAATCTGAAGTCTTCTTCAACTTCATCGAAAGACTAAAATCCGCAACTCGTTATATCAGGTTGGAAAGAAAGTAATGTCGTTTTTGTCCAACACATTATTTCATCTGAAACATTCACATTAGGGCATTTTTAATCTTTACAATAATTTCCCTCATTTTCTATGACTTCTGTCCAACGATCAACTAGCTTCTTGATGCCTTCTTCAAAAAATTTCTCTGATTTTTTTTAGAGAAAAACAAATTTAGGTAATTTTTGAGTTGGTCGTCATTTTCATAAATTTTATTGTTTAAGTAATGCTGCAACGACCGGAAAAGATGGTAGTCGGATGGAGCCATGTAAAGTGAATAGGCGGATGAGGCAAAACTTCCCAATTGAAACTCATGACCTTTTCCTGAGTCAGTTTTGCTGTGTGAGCTTTCGCGTTATCATGCTGAAGCACTACACCCTTCCTATTGGGTAATGCTGGTCATCTTTTTGATAGAGCAATTCTTAGATCATCCAGCTGCGATTGTTTGATTAGGCTCTAGTAACTCATAATTAATCAGTCCTTCTATGTCCCACCATAAAGAGAGCATAACCTTCTTTAGGTGTAGTCCTTGTTTTTGAACAGGCTGTGGACTTTGGTTTCGGTCTAACCAATGTCTTTTGCATTGGGTATTCTTGTAAAGAACCCATTTTTCATCACAATTTTTGCAAAAATGGTTCTCGATTATTCCTGGAAAGAAAAGATGTGCAAACAGTCAATCTTTGATTTCGTTGAGTGTCGGTCAAATCATGGGGAACCCATAGTCCAAGTTTTGAAACTTTTCCTAACTTGTGAAGGCATGAAATAATTGTATGGGTTGTATTGAATTGTTGGGCTAATTCTCTGCTGGTTAAATATGGATTGTCATCCACAGCGTCTTTAATGGCGTCTTTATCAATTGATTTTGGTCTTCCCGAACGTCGCGATCTTACAGGTTAAAGTCTCCAGAAGAAAAGTTTGCAAACCACCGTTGACATTTTCGATCATTCAGAACATTTATCCCATAGACAGTTCCAATATTCCTTGTAGCTTCTGCAGCTGAGTTTCCTTTTTTGAATTCATAGAGCATGCAATGTCTCAGATGCTTCTCACTAATATCCATTTTTTGACGGCTGAGACCGTTAAATTTAATATGTTCCGACTATCTACTATATCTGAAAGGCAAAGCAAAGTATTAAGACACCAATTCACCAAAAAACCTAAAACTGTGTAAAACTTAGGAGGCTGCAAAGTGATGAAGTAAAAAATACGACATTACTTTCTTTCCAACCTGATACATTGCTGCATTGATCAGAATAGATGAGTCAGATAGAGAAATATCTGGACAATAAGGTGGATGCGGCAGAACTTCCACACCATCCAATTCCTCGATTTTGTTGCTGGTCTTTCTGACGGTATGCGACTTTACATAAAAGATCGCCAATTTGAGTCTTTTGATGACGTTGAAGCGAGAGGTTGAGTTTTCCCTTCCCTGAAGAAGAACTACAATAGATCTGCTGACCTTAAAATCAATCGTCTTTCTGCAATTTGTGACCACATAAATTCAATATTGCAAAGTATGGAAGGCACGAGAGCTAAATTTGATTAAACATCTCAAAATTGGAGGGATGTTATTGGACTCGAAAATGGTTCATCGTGGGTCCGCAGATAGTTTGCAGGCAACATATTTGAGACCCTTGAACTTATTTCCATTTCAAAAATGTCAAATTCATTTGTATTGTAGATATTTGTACTGTTAACATTTGTTTGTAAGTAAAACTTTTGTGTGTCATGCTCAACTGGAGAGAAGAATCGGAAAGACACGTGTTTCTGCGTTTACCACGTGTTGCAAATGTTTATTACTTTGTGAATCCCTCTCCTCACATTTGGCAAATGGATGTAGGGATTGAAATTCATAATGAAATTATTTTCAATTAAAAATTATTCTCTTTAAAAGAACTTTTTTAATTAATGAGTGACCACTTGTCAAAGCCACTCGAGGACAAGGGCTAATGAGATGGATTGTCAGTCGAAAGATGAAGAATACTATAAAAGGATTGAAACTGATGAATGTACTGAACAAAATTTGATTACTTATTGTGAGAGTTTGACAAATATTTGTTACCATTGGATTTGAAGATGTCCATGTTGTAGGCTGCACGGAAGCATTCCTGTGGTAACGTGTTCCACAGATGCAACGTTTTTGGAAAGCAGCTTTGTTCATGGAAATTCTGCATGATGCGAGGCACATTGAGGAAGAAATGAAAATTCTCTTTCGTTTTAGTTTGAGGAAGAGTTCTTGTGGTAGACTATCTCATAAAGAGGAACCAAGGATTAGAGCTCAGTCGAGCACCTGCCATGAAAATAATGAGAGTAGAGAAAGACTAGCAACGTTTCTTCTGTGAGAAAGAGGCTGTAGAGAACAGAAGATATAATTCCCCATTAGATTGCAAAGTCAATTTTGTACTCAGTCAAGGCATGAAAAGGTGCTCAAGCAGCACCTCCCTAGAAGTGGCGGCAATACTCTATCTTATGACGTATTTGAGTCTTATATAGATAGAGGATTACATCAGGAGTCAGGTACTTACTGGAGCGGTGGAATAATTAGACCTTTTTTTCTAGCGACCTTACTAACAGATTGGATATAAGTCTTATCTAGATCTGGAGTGAATGTAGGTCCTAGGCGCTTATCTAAACAAGAGGCTTCCTCAATGAAATAGCTATTCGTTTCGACTATTCAAAAACGAAGATCTGGGTGTTTGTGGTGAAAGGAGAGAAGCTTCGTTTTAGAGTTGTAAAAAGTAACAAGCAACTTTTTCTCCATTGTATCACGTGCTCCAGATCGGAAGGGAGAGAATCAGCAAGATCTTATCAACAATGCTATTCAACGTGTTGCCATAGAGAGTTATGTTTTCTGCATAGATGTCACCAATTATCTCAGAATATGATTTGGAAGATTATTAATAAAGACCGGGAACAGTGTTGGGTCCAGAATTAGTCGTTGAGGAATTCTGACATTGATACTTTGTGCTTCAGAATTCTGCCCATCAACAACTACTTTTATAGATCTCTTCAAGATAAAGAATTTGATAGTTGAGAAGACATTGTCTAGAAGATATTCCATAGCGAGCAAGTTTGTGAAACAACCTTTTATGCCAGATAGCTCTCGAATGCTTTTGAAATTATTTCCCTAGAAATAAAGCCTCTAGCGAGAGATTCAATGATCCTATGCGCTACTTCAGTCAGCACGTCAGCAGTTGATCTTGCAGAACAGACTCCATATTGCTTGTCAATAAGTAGATTGCTTTTGTTGAGTTCATTTACCATTTCTTGATTTATAACAGATTCAAACAACTTGCTGATGACGCACAGGTGGCTAATCGATCTGTATTGAGACGTAGAAGATCGATCACCAGTAGATGAAAAGGATTTCTCCTTTAAGCAGCGATTGAATCATTTTCTAAGGATAGGAGCAAGTTCTGGCAGCAGATTCTTAATCACAATGACTGGAATCTTGATAGAACCAGTTGCCTTGCTGGCATCGACGTTAAAAATTGTAATTTTTCAAATCTGTTTCACTTCACAAAAAAAAAAACAATGTATGAATTAACTTCTATATCTTTTATTAATTTTTTTATCTCTGAAAGAAAGTTCAATTTTTAGTTGAATTGGGAGCGACAGTTTTTGAAGAAAAGGAATACTAACCGTGTATATTAATTGGACACTGTTTACTTGGGCAAGTAATAAGGTATGATATGCAAACAGTAAAAGAGTTAATATACAGATTGAAGGGCCAAACCGGAAGAGTATCCGACTCAGTCAGCAGCAAACGGTGTTCGATCAAATTTAGTTCCTCATATTAAAGAGTTCCTGTTTACTCTTCTGGTTTGTCAAGTTTTGTACTAATTTTAATTTATTAATCTATTTATTACATTATTAGGTGAAAGTACAGAATAATTAACAAAGTCCCCCCCTCTCATGTTAAGAATGGCTTTCTAAATAATCTTCTACAGTTTACGGATCGTGCTGAAATAATAACATTATTATTTAGAAAGCCATTTTTAATATGAGGAGGATGGGCTTTCACCTAACAATTTAATTAATAAATTTGGGAAATTGAAACTCTCGCCGGAGGTTATATTACGGATGATGTTTAATATCAGGAACATAATCTGACCGAACACCGTTTGCTGTTGACTTTGTGTCGGTTACTCTTCTGGTTTGCTAAATGAGGGTTTTCGTTAGAACTTATCTTAAATGAAGATTGTTCGAGTAACAAGTTGTGTGCGTTTGGCTTTTGCTGTTGTGGAAGAAATGGATTTTGCTTGCGACTGCTTTCTCGGGGCTTTTTTTATAATGCAGTCTAACCGGCATCAAGAGTAATAGGGAAACTGAAAAAAGAGGCTTGGAGCCCTCCAGCGTTTGAGTTCATATAGACTGAGTCACGTGATTCCTAAGGGAGCAGTGATCGGGTGTTCCTTTTGGCAAATCCACACGACCCTTAAAATAGCACTAGGGGGAGGGATATCGGATTGACATCCTTTATTTTATAAAAAAAAACGGTGTAAACACAAAAACAGAAACCAACCCGAATTCACTTCAACAACAAAAGCTAAAACTGAGGCCATACAAATCAGCTCCTAGAGACAGTCAAACAAAAAGGCGCAAGAAGCCAAAAATTTTGATCACGTGACGTGCTCTGTACTACGTCCGTCAAACCACTGTGAAACAATATAAAAGCAGACCGCGCAAGAAAAATTTTCTCTTTTCTTTACCCTTCGCCATTTGGCGAGCGGCTAGAGGGGGTGCCAACGCGTCGGCTGACTACTAAACACACACCCACACACATACACAAAGGCTTACACTCCTATCATTCTTTAACGCATACAACCACACACTTACTGACAAAGACACAAACACATACAAATGCCTAAACGAATCATCAACTCTCACGCATGCATATTAGTATAACCACGAAAAAAAGGTGACAGGCACTTCGACGTACTAACGCTAAGCCTCACATGACTACACGCACTCACACACACAAACATGTTCGCGCACACGTGCTTACTACAATTCTCGGAACTGACTTCCAACGAACATTTCCAACGAACATTTTACCATGTAAGATTTGTACACATATACATATTTTGTGTTACCTTTAAATTACGTTTTATTCTTCCTTCAACTCATGCATGCTTTTAACTTTCATACATGTTTTCCATGTTTTCTCTGGGCTTATAAACATCCTTACCAATTAAATGTACCCTACATGGACACCCACAGTGACCAACCAATCAATAATGATGCTTTAAAAATAAGTAAAACTCAACAATTTTAGAGTTTAAAATATTTTTTGTGTCTCACACTAAAACAGTCCCACTGGAATTTTCCATCCAGAATTGTTTAATTGCAACCGATGAGTCGTGTCATCTGTCGCCATATAGTAGATTGTACGTTAAGTAAGCGAGCTTAATTTCATTTATTTAATTAATTTTTAAAATTATTTGTTTATGCTAAAAGTCCAATGAGTAATTCCTAAAAAAAGATGTCTACACCGTAATAAAGTAACAAAAAAATAAAAGTCACCAAGTAAATAAATCAGTTACTAGAAAAAATCATAACAAAAAGTTAAAAATTGCTAAAAAAAAAAATGGAAATTATAAAAGAAAAAAAAATGAAAGTTATGTAAAAAAAAATAATAATGATCAAAAGGTCGGCAAAAAATTCCGTGTGCTATTAAAGTGATTTACCCCTGAAAAAAATGTCACCGCCCTTCTCAAATAAAAAGCTGGGCAAAGCATCTTAGATATCGTCCTTATTGCACGTGTGTGGAGGGAAACTTCAATCTCTGAGGAATAATACAATCTTTTTCCTTTCATTTATAACATTTTCGTTTCGATCGCAAATATAAAAGTTTCTCCTGTTCGTAGTCTTCCCCCCCCCCCATCTTTTATTTATCTTTAGCTTAGCGAAAAGAGAAGATGGATAAAAACAAGTGGGACGACGACGACGACGGCAACAAGAAAAAAATCCCCCCAATAACAATAACGATAAGAACAAAACGTCCGGTGGACGAGAAGCGTCTCTAATTCGGTTCATTCGTGGTCATAAAACTTTACATCGAAAAAGTCGATCGGCGCCGTTGTCGGAACGAACGGAAAAGAAGTTGTTTTATAAGGGAAAAAAAATGGCGCTGCAGGGGTGGACTTTTTTTTTTTTTTTTTTTTTTTTAGTCTTTTATCCACTTCAGTTTGCGTTCGTTGATTATTTTGCTGAAATTAGGAGCGGATCACTGGTGATTTAAACAAGAGAGGGAAAGGAACGATAAAAAGAAGGGGACGAGAGGGGATAAAAGGGAGAGAAGGAGAAAATAGAGAAAAGAAGAAGTGGAAGCGTCTGATGAGGAAAGAGAGCTAAAGAAAGGTGAAAAAGAAGTGAAACATTGAAGGACGGGAGGGGGTATAAGAAAAAAGTAGGAAGAATGAAACAGAACGAAAGTGGGGAAACTGGGGATTAAACCAGAGAATCTAGAAAAGGAGAAGGGGGGATAAGAGAGAGAGAGAGAGAGAAAGGACAGCTAAAGAAAAGTGGGGGGAAAAAGAAACGAAAGATTAATCGAAATATCATATTGTAATTGAGAGTTAGTGTATGTCTTTTTTCTTCTTTGAGTTCACCCCAAACGAGGCAAGCTGCCACTCTAGACATAAGGGGCTACTCAGAATTTGGGTGAAACTTAAGGAAATCCTCCTAAATTGGGATCTGTGCAGCTAGATGCTTGTTCACATTAGTTTTAAATTTCTGCAGGGAGTGAGTTCCAAAGGTCAGCAGATCGAGGAAAGGAGCTAATGGAGTAGAAGGCTCTCCGGCATCTGGAGACATCTACACTGAATGGATGGAATTTAGCTGATTGTCGAGTTGGTCGAGGGGGCACTAGAGCAGCAAGTTCATTGGAGCACATTCCATTGAATTACTTGTAGAACAAGCACAAGGATGCAACATTGCAGTGATGGGACAGGGGATGGAGCTTGGTAAATAATGACGGACATATCAGATTAGAGACTCTTTTTTGGACCTTGTCTAAGAGAGAGAGAGAGAGACTAGTGAATGGTGTACCGGCCCAGATGTGGCAACAATACTCCATGCATTGGCGGGTGGTGGCTTTTTAGAGATATAGGATACTGTCAGGTGTGAGAAGTTTTCTAGCACGGTAGAGGGAGCCCACCTTCTTTGCAGCAGTCTTGGCAATATCCTCTATATATTTGTTCCAATTCATGTTACCTGTGAATGTTAGACCGAGGAGTTTGAACGTTGGACTCTCAGGTGTTATTTGCCATGGCAATCGGTAGTTGAAAAGGTTTCTTTTAGTTGAAGGAGAGAAGCTTTGTCTAAGCAGTATTAAACATTACCATCCCTTTATTACCCCATTCTACGACAGAGTAGAGGTCACTTTCTAAGGATTCAGTCATTGCCTCGGATATGTGCGCGTCTTTTTTACCCACATGACAAGAGTAGAGCGTAGTGTTGTCAGCAAATATACTTATCTCAGACACAATGTAATCAGATGTTTATGAAAATCAGGAACAACAAAGGTCCAAGGATCGATCCCTGGGGCATACGTGCATTTATATCATTTTGTTTGGATCAACGGCCATCAAGGACAACCTGTATCTTTCTTTAGATAGGAAGGATCTAATTATAGAACTGCAGAGGACAAACCCATAGACCGGCGGAATCAAGCCTCGAAGGCCAAGACAATACCAGTCTATGGGGTGCAGTATCCATCGGAACAGATGCTACACTTTGATATTGGTCAAAAGGCCAATATTGAGTAGTTGAGATGGAAACTTGATAGTCAGGGGAGCAGTAGGGTGGAAAGCCGATAGGAAAATGACTACATTTTGAAGAGTTAAGAGGTAAAACCTAGTTTAAAAATGAAAACCAGATTTTGTTGAGATTATCTTGAAGTTGATCATAGTTGATTCTAGGTGATATCAGTTTCACGTTGTCCACAAAGAATATTATCCTTTCAGTCAATCCATCTGGCAGATCATTGAAATACAGTTGAAACACAATCGGACCGAGTACAAATCCTTCAGGCAACCACTGCACTCACTCACTTCTGTGGAAAGACAACCATTCTCTTGGACACGAAAGGTACTATGATGAAGAATCATTGAGGGATGAACAGGGATTAACCGAGTCAAACGCTTTGAATGCAGTGTCGTTCTTGTCCATGATCTTGGTGACCCATTTGGGTATATGTTACGACGCTCAGCAGAGGCGCGAACGGGGTCCAAAAAAAGAACGAGAAAGAGTTTAAAAACATAAATTTGCAACAAGTAAAGTTGACTTATGTCTAGAATAGACATTTTTCTACTTACCTATGTAATTTGTTTGTATTTTTACGTAGTATAAATGGCTTTTTATTAGATGTTAAAAAAAATTTCTTGTTTTTTAAAACATCTAGTTTCTCAAAGAAAATGCCTCTATATTATTACGTAGAGCGGCCATTTTGAATTCTTCGAAAACCCTCTGTCGAACATAAATTTCTAATAAATAGCACTTCAAACGGGTTTAAAATACAAACAAATAGCACATGCAAGTTTGAAACTAACTTTTACAGCTTACAGTTACTTTTATTTGTTGTAAATTTGTTTTTTTAGCGTTTTTACTCTGCTGAGTCTCGTAAAAGATGCCTACCCATTTCTCCATGAACAGCAGATTAGTTAAAAAGGATCTTCTGGATACAAATCTATTTTTTGATGCAGAAATAGCATTAGAAGCTACGAGGTGGTTCATGATCGACTGTTTGACAATTGTCTCCATGATATTCTTTTTTTTATGGAAATCGTTCCAGACAAGGCATGAAGCCACTTGATGTAAGGAGCTAACAAGAATGAAAGATGATTATCGCAAAGACAGGATATGCCTATTGGCCTTAGTCTTGAAAAGACCAAGGCTGTAGGTAGGAGGAAAACAGTCAGCAGAAAGAGTTTCATAAGTCTGCAGTTCTTGGAAAGAAACTACTGGAATATAAAGCTGTATTACAATGAGGTATCAAAACAGCGAATTGATGGAGACCACTAGACAAACGAGCTGGAACAAAGGAAGCTGGGATAGATCAGACAACTCTAAGGAACACATGCCATAATAATATTTATAGAAAAGACTGTGACTAGCAACATCATGTCTGTGAGAGAGAGAAGGTGCAAAGAAGAAGGGTGGGGCCAATCAAATTACAGATATGTTTCTGCACCTTATCAAGAACCCTCAAATGTGACAGATTCACCAGCCGAAATATGAGAACAGTACCTTGCATATAATGAAGGTGAGACTGACTGGTCAATAATTGAGATGCTTCGATAGTCATTTGGCACTATACCTTCATCAAGAGAAAGATCGAAATGGTTTGCTCAAGGGCGCATCAGAATGGAAGCAAGACCTCTGAACACAACTTGATGGATGTCTCCATAGATTACTATAAGGTCAGCAAAATTTTAATTTGATGCAATTTTTTTAAACTCATAGACATTTTTTTTCTCTTGTCTTTTCTTTATCTGACAAAGGGTTAAATTGAAACGTCATTATTTATAACCTACTGTTGCATACCGCCCATTTCTGCATAATAGTTAGAATTTCCGATGTCATAAAAACGCGTGAAGCACTTATCTGTCTAGCCACACTGAAGAACTGTGATACAGTGAAGCAATCTGTGGATTACTATTGACCTTTTTTCAGCCTCAAGAGACAATAGATACCCACTGACTCACTGTAATGGGGCCTGTGAAAGAAGAGTATAGTGAAGCAAGGGTTGCGCAATCTCTATCTGCAACTCTACTGAATCGGCATTGCTAGAATCCAATTACAAGAATTCCAGGATGCATGGAAACAATGCTGGGATAGGAAAAGAAAGACTGGTGTAATTTTGGAGTTTTCCTTCTTCTAGATAAGTTGCATAACCAAGGATTGAGAGTAGTCTTCCCTATTATTTAACTCATAGCTGGAAGTAAGATATATGGATTGATAACTTTCTCACGGCTATTAGTGAAAGCGATATAGTTGCTCTTACAAAATATAAACCTGGCACATAAGTCCATAACGAATATATATATATATATATATATATATATATATATATATATATATACACACAGAGGCTCCCGCGTTTCATCCCCGGGGGGAATCTTCAGACTAAAATACATTTTAGCCTGAAGATTCCCCCCCGAAGATAAAACACGGAAGCCTCTGTGTAGCTTAATTGCCATAAATATATTTTCATAGCTTACTACCTAGCTCTACTTATGTATCGAACACTGTTGAAGTAAATACTGAAAATTGATACATAAAAAATTATATCTCCTTATAAAATTTTATGTGGATACATGAAATAGTAATATATTGGAAATCCGTGTATTGCTAAAAAGTATGCTGAAAATCCGTGTATTGCTAAAAAGTTCCAAGCGTGACCGTTATTCAGTTGATGATTTGAAAGTGGCTATCTAACACATAATCACAATACGTCTCTCCAATTTCCAGTACTCTCCACTTCTTTCGATTTCCATTGCAAGTCATTTTGCATTTTTTGCAACAGTCGTCTGCCACTGAATTCTCGTTGATAACGGCCATTGGCTTTTTCTGAAATTTGAGTGACAATAAGCCTCGATAGAATTCTAGTACACTCCATGCCCTTCCAGTGGAGATTTGGATGATACTCTTCCTCCTTAAGTCTTTGCATACTCCCAGACCAATAACCAGCATTTTTGTGGTACCAATCTATGTTGGTGTCATTTTGTGTGTGTGTGTGTGTGTGGGGGGGGGGGGGTGAAGTCAGATACTAGGATTGTTCTTTTATACCTATGCTGACAGTTTTTCCTTGAATTTGCGTAATGTTCTTTCAACCTATACTTCTAGTTGTGCTTACAGTGTGAATCTTATTTCAATCTTACTGAGTTTGGTCGTGTCACATAGCTATGTTTGCTGGCTTCCTCACTCAAGGATTTTTTAATTTACTCAAGTTATTAGCAGAGATCGCTTACTAGCAACAACATGTGGTGTTACCTGGAATCTGAATGACAAAAAATCTCTTCAGATTTCCAGCCTTCTTGGCCCCTTTCGATAATCATTGCAAATAATTTCGCATTATCATAACAGCAGTTTACCATTTATTACTTCTTAAATTTGAATGGGAATAAGCCTGTCCAAAGTTCTAGTACTCTCCACACTTTCCCAATGGAGATCTGGTTGGGGCTCTCCTCCTTGGTATTTCCATCCTCTTTGACTCTTACGACCACATTGGCATCATCATCATCATCATTATTATTATTATTATTTTTTTTATTTTTTTTTTATTTATTATTTTTATTATTTTTATTTATTATTTTTATTTATTACTACTACTACTACTACTACTACTACAGCACCTGGTATTCCCAAATGTTCACCCATTTAGTACTGACCAGGCTCTACGTCGCTTAACTTTGGTGATCTAATGGGAACCAGTGTGTAAACGTGCTGTATGTGCTCTTTGCTTATTTCGGCATCGTTTCCAGTCGTCCTGGACTACTATTTGCCACTGGAATCAAACAGTGCCGATTCAGGAGAGGCTTGATTGAGATTGCGCAACCCTTGCTTCACAATTACACGCACAGCCACCCTTGCAGAGAGTATCCATTGTCTCTCATTACTGAACGGAGGCCATGTTGTTGTTGTTATTATTATTATTGTTGTTGCTTTCTGAATAATATATATATATATATGTATATGTTCAATATATGTGCATTGATATGTGTATGACATTAATGGTAAATTGATGTTAATTTGATGTGTGTCTATATGTCTAAGATATAAGACGTTGAAATAGCAACAGCTCCGTAAGCTGTAAGCCATTAAGGACTATAAATGTATGTGCTTATTTCATGTGTATGTATATGTGTATTGTTAGTTTTACATTTGCTGTTCGAATCTCACCAGTAACAGTGCCTGATTAGGCGCCGAAGTGTCTTATTTTCATTTCCAGCAATAAATTCATTAACTCCACACGTGTATTATATTTTTCCTCCACTTGACCTGAACTTTGCATTTTGTTATTACAAGTTATTCTATAATGAATAATTTTACAGCTTCTGGGGCGTTACCAGTACTTTAACAGGCTATGAGCCCAATAATCAAACAGGTTATGGACCCAGTCATCAAACAATTATTATCATTTGTGAATTTGTCCTTCTTCGTTACTTCTTTTTCTATCAATTATTTGTGTTTCTTGCTTAAAAACGAAAAAAAAAACAATACCTTATATACCCGGTTGCAAGTAAATTGTCTTTCAGCCTCGTTTCGATATTGGAATTTCCTTACAAATGCGACTGATGAAATCTGGTCCGTATAAAATGGTGTCAGGGCCCGTCAGCAGAGTCACTGTATGGCTTTTCTTTTCTTATATATATTTCTAAACACTTTTTGCTTTTGTTGTGCTAGTGTTTATATAAGAGGGAGTAGGGGGTTAGAGGTAGGGAATGGTTGGTTTAGGGGTGGGGGTCGGTGTTGTTGGTCTGTCGTGTGTCCTATATACGCGCTGCTGTGTTGCGAATGATATGTTTGATGTGTGTGTTCTCAGTCAAGTCATGAATACGAGATTTAGTTATGTGCCGGGCCGTAGAACAAAGGCGGACCACAAAAGGGGCCTTCATAAAAGAGAAAATGAAAGAGAATGAGAAAACATCTAGCGAGAATCAAAGTCGAAGTCTTTTTGAAGAAAATGAGGAAAAGAGTACATGGGAGGAGGAAGGGCTCGGGGAAGAAAGGCCAAGAAAAAAAGGGACGTGTGTGTAGGGAGTGGGGATAGATGAACAAAATAAAAACAGAAGAAAAATATGAACTAATTAAGAACAATAATCTCTATAATAAAATTGTGAGGCGGCATATCGTCTGTCTAGCAGTTCACGTTAAAACATAACTTTTTGAATTAACAGTATGTTATAATTTTAAACAATGTTTGTTCAATTAATGTAATCACGAAAAGATAGTGTTAAACTTCACAACGCCCGATTAAAAATATCGGGTGGGGGTGAAGTGCCGGCATACAACAGCTGTTAACTCGAAAGTATTTATGGGATTTTAATTTTATTATTTCGTCAAATGTCATTTCGGTTTTTATTGCGAAACCTATTTTTAATGACATATATTCCTTCATTGGTTTATCTTTCCAAAAATGTAAATATACCTAATACAATTAAACTTCACAAATTAAAAAAAAAAAAAAAATGGACAAAGGGCCAGCATGCAAAAGCTGTTTTTAGAAATGTGTATTTCGTACCATGCCTATTTCGTAGTAAAACAAACAAAAAAAAGAAACTATTTAATGGATTTAAATTTCAACATTTCAGACATCCTATATTGGTCATAAAGTTATGACCGATATTTTCCTTCATTTAATTGTATTTCCCAAAATGTAGATATTTTCTCACAAGAATAAAAGTAAAAAAAAAAACTACCAGGCAATGGTGGGTGGATACAGCTATTTAAAAAAGAAAGAAATAGTAAATGGTGTTGTGGACTTTTGTAGCAAACGAAATAAAGGGGATTGAAGAAGAAATAGACAGCGAAATTTGTTTTGAGATAACTTGCAGACAAATAGTCTGT
>OY744522.1:59216587-59361587 GCA_963556195.1 Sepiola atlantica | reverse complement strand
AGAGATATTATGTCTTATTCCTAATTTGGGGATAGGAGTCAATAAACGAAACAAAAATGAAATTAAATACTCCCGAGCAACGCTGGATAGATATTAGTTGTTATTATTATTAATAATATTGGCCCCCGATTTAAAAAATTGGGAGACCTATGTTTTGACGCATTTCCGTCCGTGTGTGTCTGTCCGTCCGTCCGTCCGTCCGTATTTTTCTCCGCAACCATCCATTGAATTTCTCTGAAATTTTGCATGAAGATGTAACTTTTGTCAGGTTAGAATGTGACATTCTCCGATTTTTGAACAAAAATCTGGTTATCCCTCCCACGGCGTCAAAAGGCCCCGAAATGGCAAAAAATGACATTTTCTACCCCATAACTTTTCATCCATCCATTCAATTTCTCTGAAACTTGACCAAAATGTGCAGGCAATTGTTCCTAATAGAAACTAAGTATCGCTGACCTTGGAAAAAATCTGGTTCGCGCCTCCAGGGGGGTCAAAAGCCCCCATAAATGGCAAAAAAATTACCCTTTTCTTCCATAACGTTTGATCCATCCATCCATTGAATTTTTCTGAAACTTGGCCAAAATGTAGAGGCAATGTTTCTGGATATAAAATGAGCATCCTTGACATCAGAAAAATTCTGGTTCGCGCCCCCAGGGGGTCAAAGGGGGGTCAAAAATGCCCCAAATTGCCCAAATTTATTGCATTTTACACTCGTCACATACAGAGGGGGTCAACGCATGCGCGGCTTGTTATTATTATTATTATTATTATTATTATTATTATTATTATTATTATTATTATTATTATTAATAATAATAATATTAATATTATTAATAATAATCTTTCTACCTATATTTTCCATTTTGGTACTTTTCATCTATTTTTTCTTTTGTATTTTTGTGAAGAGTTTTGGTTAATCTATATTCGGTGGGGAGGTCGCCACTTTCCATCCTCTCTCAAGCCTTCATTATCAGAATCAATTGGTGTCAGTGTGTCCCTTCTCTTCAACTGATTGGGCCGATCGATTCTTCGGCCACTTCAATCAGTGTCCCGTGACACATATCATACGCCATACATTATTTTAGTTCCGGGTCACGCCCCCCCCCTCTCATCCACCAACTCACACGTCACACTTTACCGACGCTAAATTCCCCCGCCCTCGAGCTGGACCTATGCCCTATCCCCGACTCCCCTTCGACCCCTTTCGCTGAGTCAGGTGAAATCGAGATCATACACGCCAAACGACATTCGCATTTTGACATCAGGGATGAACGATTGAACAGCACACAAAATAAAAACAAAAATATCGATTTTTTGGGGGGTTTTGTGATAAAAATCAATAATGTCCTTTTGTATCGAAGTTTGTCCTGCCTTCAGCTATCAAATTCTGTTTAGGGTATGGCTGGTGCAAAGCCGTAATATCGTAGCGTCCTGAGAAATTACCACATCCCCAGGTGCACGGGAGGGGGGGGGTAGCTGGAGATTCAAAATTATATATGAATGAACTCTCCCCTTTCCTCTACCTCACTTCTGCCTGAACGATTTCGATTCGTCTCCCTACCGCCCATGTCTGTATGTATTAATACTTCATTTTTCTTGTGAAATGCCTTTATCCTACTGAAGCCTGTAGACAGTTTTTAGGCGAAATATTGATAACTCCACGCATGTCTTCTTGCTGATTATATTTCGTTCCATATATATATATTTTCGTTTAATCCGTGTTTTTCTTTAATTTCTGCACACACATATACACACGTGTATAATATATATATATATATATATATATATATATATATATATATATATATATATATCAGGGGTTTTATCACTTCTTCGAGAGGAACCCTCCCTGGTGTCTGTCATTCAGGAGTTGTACCATAGTCGACATTCTAAGAACTGGCTAGGTGTCCAGTACTCGATGGTGACCATTCCCAAGTGGTCACCATCGAGTACTGACCAGGTTCAACGTCGCTTAACCTCGGTGATCTAATGGGAACCGGTGTGTCAACATGATTATGCAGTCTCTCTCTCTCTCTCTCTCTCTCTCTCTCTCTCTCTCTCTCTCTCTGTACATATATACATATATATATATATATATATATACTTATGGCATGTAAGCTACAGAGAAACGTTTGTTTAATTCCAAATGGAAATCATCAGGCGAAATGCATGGAATTATATTTTAGAGTATTTTTATAGCTAAGCAGTGCACACCCCAGCTTCCGACCAATATATATACTAACTTCTCAAAATCGCAAAGGAGCCGAATCAAGACAGCAGACCTTGCACACACAAAGAGCTCGGTTTCCTTTCCGATAGAGCTTCATAACAATAATGAATGTGGCATACCTCTTTACTGCAGTTTTACGAAACCTCCGATTATCAGAAGTGTATTAATAAATTATTTCGCGCCTTTAAACATTTGTATTGAAGACGTTATGGAAACACTTTTGACGATCGGGTGTTCTGTGAAACTGCAGTATAGAGATAAGCCATATATAGTATTCAAATATGGAGCACAAAAACATTTTAAATTATCGTATTAAAACAATACGTTAAATTAATAATTTAATTTTTTATTTAAAAATAAATAAATAAAGGACTATATCCTCACATGAAAAACGAGAAGAGATACTATTTTTCGCGGGGGGGGGGGGGTACTAATACCTTATAATATAAAGCAAAGTCGGTCGTTTTATAAAAGTTTGTCTTAAATAACATTTAATCTGTCAAATCAAACTAGCATCAGACTAGCCAATTTTCATTTGTTATTTGTGTACCATGTTATTGACAATATAAAATAACGTACTTTGCTAAAATTTATTTTTTCTTCAATTATTTATTCCGGCATGGGCGACTACTATGTAACCTTTTAAAATAATCACCTAAAAATAAAAATCATCAAGGGGATAACTCATTTTAATTAAATAATATAAGAGTTTGCGTTATAACTAAAACTTTATTTATTTTTTCTGTGTAAGTTTTAAAATAAGTCAACAGATAAAAATTAAAAACTGAAATAACTTCACTGCACTCCGGGCAACGCCAGGTAGGGGCAGCTAGTTTTTAATAATGATATCGTGTAATGTGAATCTTTTTAGCTTTGTGGAACTCGTTTACTCGCTGATTGCTCAAATTAAAAAAAAAGCCTCATTTTCATTTTCCTCTTATTTTTTCTTTTTCTGCTGAATCATCATTTCGAAGAATTAGGTCAGAATTCTGCGATTGCACAGATCGACAACTCTGTTTGAAATTTACCGACAGAAAAGAAGCCCGTCTGACACGGTTTGTAAATTCAACCGGTGCCATCACCTATAACCTCTTCACCCTCCTTCTCATCGTCCTCTTCTTCCCAATTCACACCATTTTAATCAAGCCCCTCGCCCTCCCGAAAATTACCCGGGTGGGGAGAGATGGTCCTGAGTTTTTTTGACCTACATACGCCGTCGGTGGCGATGTTCATGCTTGCACAGCTCTGCACGTCACGATCGCCTTCAAAGGGCGGCTGTTATAACAAATAGTCGGATTCAAATCACACGATTTTTTTTCTCTCAGGATTTCCTTTCGTTCAGTTTTATTGGTGGTGAGATTCCCGGGCATGCAACAGTTATATTTATGAGAGAGATATAGATAAAGATATATTGATTGAGATATATATATATAGATAGATATATATATATATAGAGAGAGAGATATAGAGAGATAGAGATCTTTATTAAAAAATCGTCTTGATAGAAATATATTAACATATATATAGCTATTTAGATGTGGAAAAAGTAAAGTGAACGACCATAGTCGAGGGCGATTCGAAGGCTCCCTTTGCTTTAGCTACTACACTGAGGTATATAGGAGGGCGCCACACCTTTCCCGAGATTGCTCCACTTACCCTTGACCCTCATCTTATAATGCTGAGTGTTTAGCAAGGGGGCATCGAGTACCATTTTTTAAAATGTCTTTGTTGTGACCTGACTTCCTAATTGACGTTTTAAAGGCTTCAAATTTTTTTTTTAATATAGATAAACAATGTATGTTATGTAGTTTCTAATTTGAAAGCGATTTTGAAGTTTTTAAACTGCCAGATACAGTAGTAATTACATTTGAAAATCCTATTAAAAATATATATTTATTTAAAAAATAGACATATATATATATATATATATATATATATATATATATATATATATATATATATATGGGAAATGAAAAGGAAAAACCAAAAAGGATGTTTTTTTATATATTCATCAACGTTTCGTCTTTATTTGTAAGACTTCCTTAGGATGATAATTTTAAGAAAAATGTCATACAAGTACGTGAAAATATTGGGTTGACATGATGGGTTGATGTACTTGCACGACATTTTTCTTAAAATTATCATCCTGAGGAAGTCTTACAAATAAAGACGAAACGTTGATGAATATATAAAAAACATCCTTTTTGGTTTTTCCTTTTCATATCCCATTACTACGGATTACCTTCATCCTTCCTTTCTCATATATATATATATATATATATATATATATATATATAATCAAAGCGAAACAAAAACGAAAGTAAAGATCCACGGGCAATACCGGGTCGGGGCAACTGGTATTTACACATATATGATAGTTATTCACAGGCAACTGTTTTATCGTATCAAGACTCTTCAGTTTGGCTAACCGTGGCAAGTGTATCCTCCTTGCCGAGATTCAAGAGAGAGAGGGAAGTGATACGAAAATGCTTCTGACCATCTGGTCGTTCATCTCTTTTTTTAAGAGGAGGGGATAGAACGAACTTTTTACGACTTATTTTCAAATTCTTTCTTTACGACAAACGTTTTGGCGTCTGGCAAAAAGAAGTTCTCTTAAACGGAAAAAGTAAAAAGAAATAAAATGCAGCCGTTTTTGTTGTTGCTGGGGTTTTTTTTGCTTATTTATTTTTTTTTTTTTTGCTAATCTCAGATTGGCTGTTCATAATGGAACTTTTAGAAGATTATTGTGGCTCCCGTTTACGGGTCGACACTCCTAACAAAACCGGATATTTGATTTTCCAAGATCTCGACTTGTGTGGCAGAGATCAACATTAATTTCATCTTTCTGCGCACATCATCATTCCACCGACCAATCAGATCTCATCAAAGTATTTTCATCAGCAGCAGTTGACGCGGCTGTATAAAAAAAGCTGAGTTTCTTAAGTCAAGGTACACTCGATCCTGGTCGCTTGATGAAACAATGTTTCTGCCAGCAGCCCTTAATTTTTATATTTAATCTTGATTAATATTTAATCCTGATTATAAGTCATAAATAAAAGTTGGAGGAGCTCTTACCCTCACAGTCAGAAGTCCTAATACTGCCACCCAAACCACCGTTTACTAATTTAATAACGGACGATTTTGTCTTTTTCACTTTCTTTTTTTCGTTGCCGTCGGTTGACCGACATTCGATAGATAGAATAGATTTAATAGCGTCACTATTTCATACTTGTCCACGTGGGGCACTCGGTTAGCGCGCCATACTTAGAGACAGACTTTGTGAAAGCGAACCTCAACCGGGGCATATTTTTTTTATTTATTTTGTTCCCAAATAAACTTCAACATTTGAAATTGTAGTATTAATAGGATTGTTTAGTTTTACTTTTGTTTATTTACTAATGAGTCCCCATTTATCAAGGCTAAAATCTACTCGAGGATAAAGGTTTAATTGGATAAATTGACTGTTAAAGTGTGATAAATACTATGAGAGAATTGAAAAATCTCCACATACCACTCACTGAAAATAACAGCCAACCCGAGAAAACAGCAATTATTTCCCCTTTGTCAGAAACATCGTTGATGAAGTCTGAGGACTAAAGGGCAAAATAGGCGGAAACAATAATTACTAGGCTGCCGAAAGTGAACCTAGGCTCTGCTTATATATCTTTTCGGTAATCTACAGGATTTATAGAAATTAAGACCCCGGGTGGCACCGAGTAACCTTGCTAGTTGTTAATGTTTCGACCCTTACTTACAGTCATGGGCTGATGCAGGCTAACTTCTTTGCAATTTGATTTCTTTACTATTTCTGTAAATAAATATGTTGCACATGTTATGTAAAAACTAGCATAAAAATTGCAACTTTGTTTTTTACATCTAAACGTTTAGAATGTTTATTTATCCCCACCCTCTCTCTCTCTCTCTCTTTCTCCCTCTCTCTCTTTCTCCCTCTCTCTCTCTCTCTATCTATCTCTCTCTCTCTATCTCTCTCTCTCTCTATCTCTCTATCTCTCTCTATCTCTCTATCTATCTCTCTCTCTATCTATCTATCTCTATCTATCTATATCTATCTATCTATCTATCTATCTATCTCTATCTATCTCTATCTATCTATCTCTATCTCTCTATCTATCTATCTCTATCTCTCTATCTATCTCTCTCTATCTCTCTATCTATCTCTCTCTATCTCTCTCTATCTATCTCTCTCTATCTCTCTCTATCTATCTCTCTCTATCTATCTCTCTCTATCTATCTATCTCTATCTCTATCTATCTCTCTCTATCTATCTATCTCTATCTATCTATCTATCTCTATTTATCTATCTCTATCTATCTATCTCTCTCTCTCTCTCTCTCTCTCTCTCTCTATATATATATATATATATATATATATATATATATATATAATCTACAGAGGTTGGATAAAATAAATGGAACCGTACAAATTTTACTCCAATATTTCAATAATCAGATCAAAAAATATTGATCCAAATGTTATCATGGAAGTTTCAGTTTATATTCATTGTAGGCCGTTTTTCTTTTACTTGATATTCGTGATTCTTTTTCAGAGTTTGATTAAATGAGTGTAGAACTGCATGACCTAACTAGGTTTGAAAAGTGAAAAAGTGTTGGAGTCCGTATGGCAGGAGGTTCGATCACGAAAACAGTTCAACAGTCGATGAAAAATCTTCAAGTCATTCCGTCCGGATTTCTAAACTTACTTACAGATCGACGGACATTATAAACACATTGTTGGTTGGGAAAGAATCATCAGACTACTGCCACTAAAGTAAACCTAATGAGTTCAATCAACATTGTATAATGGAGTTGCGGCCCAAAATGAGCTCGTTGAAGCTGAATATCATGAAAGAGCTGTCATCAGGAATCCTTTGCTTTTACAAGTGTTCGAATTATTTTGTCCATATATATATACGGCTATAATCACTTCCCATAAGATCGCCATAATCAAGCAACGTTGAGCCTGGACAGTACGAAATGGGTGACCATTAAGGAAGACCATGGGCTGCATGTAACAAAACTCTCTACAAATTAATCTACAAAATAAAACAATATGTACAATTTCCGCATGAAATGACCCAACGATGGTTGCTCTAAAACCCAACAATCAATCAATCCTCTTTATATGAGAAAGAGAGGATTTTGCTGTTATTTGGATTAAACCCTAGTATTCAGTTTTTTCTTTATACGTAATTGAGGTAAAAATGAGAAGTTCGTACTCACTTTCACAAACAGTAAAATAAATGTATTACAAGTTCTTACATCAGCAAACTCACCCTAATTCTAACCCTAAACCTCTTTCCAGACGATTTTTTCTGGAAACATGTTTAATTTCTAACTGAATTTTGTATCAAATGATAAAAAATACCAGAACTATACATTTCTCGAGGCAGCTCGTTTGTGTTCTTCAGAATAGTTCTACAAGTAAAACCACGAAATATTATTTTACCTTTTTGTAACTTAAGTATCTTCTCGAAATATCTCGTGCCTCTCTCGAAACAAAAAATAAGAAAATCAAAATATGCAATATCTGGGGGGGGGGGCGGAGGTGTCCCGGAAATGGTTTACGAAATCTTCAGAAGCGTTTAATGTCTTCTTCTGCTATCTTTTTCAGCAGATTTTTTTAAAATCCTCTCAACTGGAAAACACATGTACATACAAACTTCGCTATATGGTTGAGACCAGAACTTCCGCTGTGTCAACACGTGTGCATTAGCAGGTTGTACTGAAATATTTGCTAAATGCATCTTCAGAGCTGTATATGGTAGATTGTTCTCGTTCTGTCAGTTATGACCGGGTAGAAGTCCATAGTAATTGATATTTTATTCTTAGTATCGCCTGTAGTGAGGATTGAACCTTCACCCTCCATAAGACTATAACTTAGAACTGATTGTACTTAACACATTTATCCGTTGCGCCACGTGTCCATGGCTGACAGTGAGGAAATATACTCCCGTTTATTGAATAAAGGAATAAGTTCGAAATTCTATATAGATGCCCGAGTTTGACAAGATGCACCTGAAGAAGGTTAGCGGTTACATCGGCCGAAACGTTGAAAATAACACCCATGATGAGAATAGTAGTCCGAATAGTCCAAATAATCCAACACCAAGCGTACAATTCCGAATATATTTAACATCACCGATATTACATTAATGAGCGATGTAGTTTAATTCATCTATTTCTAACATAATCGCGACGAACCGATTAAAATGCTATTTTAAACTTCAGAACACTTGAGTCAATCCAACCCATATTCAGAGATTTGGTTACCGTCGACAATATTTATTGGAGAAAAAAAACTGTTGTGGTGTCATTACTGTGGGGTGCTTCGTTTTTTTTAGGGACGGATAATCATATCTTTCTTTGTACCCCTCTCCCTTTTCTATCCCTCTCACTCTCCCTTATTATTTTTCTTCCTTTCTTTCTACCCGTTTTCCTTCTCTCTTTGTCTCTTACTTCTCTGTTCTTAGTTTTCTTCGCTCTTTTTTTCTTTCTGTCGTTTTTTTTTCTTTCTGTCTTCTTTATTTCTTTCACTTTTACCCTCTTTCTTTTTTTCCTCTTTCTTTTCTTTTTCTTTCTTTCTATTTTATTTGCTTTGTGTTCTATTTCTGTCTTTATCTCTTTCTTTATCGTCCTCGTTTTTCTTTCTCTTTCACATTTTCATCCCTTTTCTTTCTCTTCTTCTATATTATTTTTCTTTCTTTCGATTCAACTTTGCCTTTCACCATTTTTTTTTTGTACTTCCCCTTTTTTGCCATTTCATTTTTCTTCTATTCCATCCGAGACTATCCACTCTGTTTTCTTTTATTTACCGCCAAATCGTTTGATCTTCTTTCCCCATCTCCAACCCGCGTGTGTCTTCAACTACAGGGTTTATTCGGTGCACATTCTTTCACTTGGAATATTTTCCATATTATTAGGTTAACGGCATAGTTTATAAGAAGGAAATGATCGACGACAAACAAACGAGATTAAAGCGAATAGAATTAAATTTGAAAATGTCTTCCTTGAAATTGTCTAAAATGTCCTGTTCGATTTAGCGGTGAGAAAAACGGTTTGAACATTTCTGAGTATTAAAGTTTTTTTGTTTTGTTTTCTGGAATATCGTTTGAGTAAAATGACTTGCTTCCGGTAAAAAAGAACACACTTCCGGTAAAAACAATGTCTTCATTGTTAGAATTTGGGGCAGAAGAAAAGAGAGTTTATTTTAGTCAGAGAAAAGGAAAATGGAAAATGGATGATTCTACATGTTTTAAAAAAATATTTTTTAAGCTGCCTTTTCCCCCATTTTGGGGGTTGTCTTCTGTTTCTTTCACTCTGTTATATTTCTGCATTTTTTTCTTCGCATGTCTTTTTTCGTCTTTTTTCTTTGCGTTTTTTTCTTTATTTGCTTTTCATTTTTTTTTATTTTCCGCGTTTTTTTCTTTCTTCACGTTTTTTTCTTTCTTCACGTTTTTTTCTTTCTTCACGTTTTTTTCTTTCTTCACGTTTTTTTCTTTCTTCACGTTTTTTTCTTTCTTCACGTTTTTTTCTTTCTTCACGTTTTTTTCTTTCTTCACGTTTTTTTCTTTCTTCACGTTTTTTTCTTTCTTCACGTTTTTTTCTTTCTTCACGTTTTTTTCTTTCTTCACGTTTTTTTTCTTTCTTCACGTTTTTTTCTTTCTTCACGTTTTTTTCTTTCTTCACGTTTTTTTCTTTCTTCGCGTTTTTTATTTCTTTCTTCGCGTTTTTTATTTCTTTCTTCGCGTTTTTTATTTCTTTCTTCGCGTTTTTTATTTCTTTCTTCGCGTTTTTTATTTCTTTCTTCGCGTTTTTTATTTCTTTCTTCGCGTTTTTTATTTCTTTCTTCACTCTTTCTCTTTCTTCACTCTTTCTCTTTTTTCACTCTTTCTTCACTCTTTCTCTTTCTTCACTTTCTCTTTCTTCACTCTTTCTTCACCCTTTCTCTTTCTTCACTCTTTCTTCACCCTTTCTCTTTGTTTGCATTTTTTTCTTATCTGCGTTTCTTTCTTTTCTTTCCATTTTCTTTGTTCTTTCTTTCGTTTTTTAAAAAAAATTCTCATTATTTGTTCTTTAATTTTCTTCGCGCGTTTTTTCTTCCCCATTTCTTTTCTTTTTCTATCATCGCACATTCTTCTCTCTTTTCTTCCTTTTTTTTTTCTTAATTGCCCTTTCTTTTTATTTCCTTCTTCTACTAGCCGAAATACCGATCTTCGTCGGGTGAGCTTTTTACTACTTACTCTAATCCGAAAAGGCATTCGCTCTCCGTCTCCTTTTTTTATATGTCGCTTTAGCCCGAGAGCATTAATCTTCATTATCATTGGCTGAAGTACCTGTCTACATCGGATGAGAGGTAATAAATATACTCTTTAAAAATGCATCTTCATTCACCGGTTTTATTCATCCGTCCCCTTTTCTTTCTGTCTCGTTTCCGTTCGTTTTTCTTAGCCTGAACACAATGCGTTGTTGATTAATATGCAATAATCAGAAATGCAAATATAAAAATAAATTCCTTTTCTTTTGAATTGAAACTGACAAAGTAACCAAATGTTAGCAATATTTTCCGTCTTTTTCGTCTTTGTTTTATTTCCTATTCTCCCACTCTACAAATGTTGTCCCCCCCCCACCACCACATGTCCCACACCCAGTCCCCGTGGACCTCTTGTTTTCTTTCCGCTCACCCACCTGCTCGTTCTTTGCTCAAATCTGACATTTTAACCTCTCCCTTCCTGAATATTAAGTAACCGTATTTAATCTGGCCCACCCTCTATTCTCTAACACTGTCATCTCCCCAGCCCCACAATCTGGCCCACCCAGACACACCCAAAACACCCGTTCACATCTTGACCGGTACAATGGCGACCATGACGGTCTCCTTTTTTGTTCGTGATCCCGTTAAAGTCTGAAGGTTGTCCTCAACTGACGACGTAAGCAAGTTACGATTAAGATCTTAAATTCAATGAATCAGTTGAAGATTACCGATCACTTTAACGATGCATCGTTAATCGGTTTATATTTAATACGATAAGTCAAATGTTACGATATACATTTAGAATACGTTTTTAAATATGTTAAAAACACGTTGTGAGACATCAAGATTTGGCGACAGACTCTAGATAATGGTTTTTATTATTGGTCCCCCGATTTATAAAATCGGGAGACCTATGTTTTGAGGCATTTCCTTCCGTCTGTCCGTCCGTCCGGATTTTTCTCCGCAACCATCCATTGAATTTCTCTGAACTTTTGCATGAAGTTGTGACATTCTCCGATTTTTGAAATAAAATCTGGTTAGCCCCCCCCCCCCCCGGGGGTCAAAAGGCCCCGAAATGGCAAAAAATGACATTATTTTTTGCCCCATAACTTTTCATCCATCCATTCAATTTCTCTGAAACTTGGCCAAAATGTGGAGGCAATTGTTCCTAATAGAAAATAAGTATCGCTGACCTTGGAAAAAACTTGGTTCGCGCCTCCAGGGGGTCAAAAGCCCCCCAAATTGCAAAAAAAAACGACCCTTTTCTCCCATAAAGTTTGATCCATCCATTCAAATTTTCTGAAACTTGACCAAAATGTAGAGGCAATTGTTCTGGATATAAAATGAGCATCCTTGACCTCAGAAAAATTCTTGTTCGTGCCCCCAGGTGGTCAAAGGGGGTAAAAAATGCCCCAAATTGTCCAAATTTATTGCATTTTACACTCGCCACATCGAGTCACATACAGAGGGGGACGACGCACGCGCGGCTTGTTTTTTCTTTTACGGCATATCGACTGTTTTGAAAACGATGATGAGGATGAGAAAAATGATGATTACGATGAGGAGGAATAGAGATTATAAGGATATTAATTAAAATGTAGTTATTTTTCATAAACTCTGTACCTGATGCAATCGCTTTTGAAATAGGTGTATTTGTTGGTGACACCACGCTCTATTCCCGACATGAGAGCAAACTGAATGACAACTCAAACAAAGCAATGTATGGGTCCTTAGAAAATAACCTTTAGTCTGTATTAGAATGGGGTTAAAAATAGATGGTCACATTTAATGTTACAAATGCCTTCTTTTAAGAACAGTAAGAAACCTTTAAAACCATCGATTATCATAGCTGAAATCACACTCTCGAGAGTCTAACGTTCAAACTCTTTGGTCTGAAATTCTCGGGCAACATGAAGTACATTGAAGATGTTGCCAAGGCTGCTGTAAATAAAGTAGGCTCCCTCTCATCGGTCTAGAAAACTTTTCATACCTGCCCCCCAAAAAATTAATGACGAATCAAGTCATTTTTTGAAAAGATTTTATGTTTAAAATTCTTAATGCAGCACTACGGGATCCGTTCTTTGACCCCAGCAGATTATTCTGAGGTCGGCTCATCACGGAGACAGCTTGATTCTTGTTGGTTTGATGACACGTAGCAGTAGTTCTTTCTTTCTCTCTCCTTTTCGTTGTTGCTGTCTTCTTCTTAATAATAACAGTTGTAAAATTATGTCCATGGTAGATGCTCGGCTGAGCCTCGAGCTTTCGCCCCCACCCACCGAAAAACCTTCTTAGCAAGAACTCGTCTTACTAACAACACTGCAAACGAACTCTCCTATCCTTTTGTACCTAAAATCAAACGGAACTTCCATGAACAAAATTTATTTCCATGAACTTTCCACCTGTGGAATACGTTACCGCGGGAAAGTGTCCCTACCGACTACATCATGGTCGTTTTAAAGTCTAATGTCAAAAAATATTTGTCATGTCGTCCTGTTAAATAATCATAGTTCTCAAATTTGTTGTAGTACTGCTCCATCATTCAATTGAAAATCTCACTACCCCTATCCTCAATTGGCTTTTGGCCTTGGTAAGTGATGAACTATTAGTATATATGAAAATGTTTTTTCGGGAACAGCTCCCTAAAATACGACTGGTTTCTCTCGCAATTTAGAAAAAGAAAGAAAATCTTATCAGCTTATATGCAACGTGTCATTACCGACTTCCAGCTTGTAACACAATATCCTGATACGTAACCCTCAATAGTTTCCACTATGCTAGCTTTATATGGAAAAAATCCCCTTTTTCATATTATTTTTATACATACCCATCTAAATATTGCAACATTATCTTGAAATATGTATTAATTCATTTAACCAGTTCTTCGAGCGGATTCAGTTTAATTTTTTAGCAAAACTGATTCTTGTTAACTCATGTCGACCTGGAAGTTATGGTAACTAAGTGTGACTCCACACTCCCCGAAGCTCCCCAAATGGGTATGTTAAGATTCGTTGAGTGTGAAGCTTATTCAAGATCACACCTGACTGATAGTCATGAATGTCCAAGAGTCTTTGTTTTATCATTTTTAAATAATAAGCAGGGGCACTGTAGTGATCGTCTCATCAATAGGAGACGTAACCTCAGTTATGTAATCCTTATTTTCACCGTATATCCATCTGTTTCTTATTGCTTTGAAGTATCTTGATGGTCCGTCTCTTTCGCTTATTAGAGATTCTAAGTGAACCCGCCTTAGAAAAAAGGGTATAAACAATAACGGATTAACATAGAAATAATTTAATTCAGACTTTATCAAGAAAACATGGTGAAGTAACAGTTATATATACATTGGCGCTATGGTAACAGTGAGAAATCCAAATTGCGCGATAACATGATAGGAGATAGTGTAAGGGTTGAGGAAGCAGGGAATGTTCGTTTTCAAAATAGTTGAAATTTTTGCAGCGGTTTTTAAGAATGTTGGTGAGATGGATGTATAGGGCTAGACGTTCAAGAAACAAGATAGCAAGAATAAGACAGGGTATTATAGTGGGAAGTAGGGGGGTTTGTGGAACGCGGGATGGTGGTAGGAGCTTCGTAATACATATATATGGTGGAAATGATGTAGTGTAGTAGTTACAAGCGCAAACTGTTGTCTAGGCATGCCGACTCAAGTTCTATCGGGGCTACTGCATCAGTTTTCTTAATTCCCTTGAGAAAGGTATCTATAGTAGTATAGGCTAAACTATCAAGCTTTGGTGTGCAACTAATCTGTGAGAAGAAAAACTTGAAAATAACACCTGCTGTTCTATGCTTATACAAGCATTGTTTCCAGTCATTCTGGACTTCTCATTGTTGTTGGACTCTACCAATGCCGGTTGAGATCTGCAGTTGGGGATTTCGCAACCCTTGCCTCATCATAAACTCCCCCGTGTAGGTAGACACCCTTTTAGGGGGATTGTCTCTCAAGATTAAAAGGAGGCACACACACACACACACACACATATATATATATATATATATATATATATATATATATATATATATATATATATATATATATATATAATATGTCATAAGGGACGCTGATGAAGAGACCTTTTGGAATCATCTAAAGTATAATACAAAATAAAATATTCCAAATTGTTTTACAGACGATCGTACTCCAAATATTCGTTGTTTGAATTCTTGGAATTGATATAAATAATGTACTGATTTTATTTATCTCAACTTACTTATCTATATAAGCAAGAAACTAACTGCGCTCCGGCCAGCAACTAATCTAGCTGTAATCTTCGTTGCAAAGAAACACTTTTCATTTCACATTTTGGTAATTTTGAGAAAACAACAAAATGATTGTCGTGGTGTTATTTGATATATTCCAATGTTGAAGAAAGTAACTGTGTATCACATTTTATTAATTAGAAAACAAACAAAAAGGTTTTTTATATAGTATTTTCTATATTCAAAGTCGAAAAATATGATTTTGTTTAAATTCCCATTGAAAACTGGTTATATAACAAAAATGAATAAACGGAAAAGCGGAACGGCGATTAGTCAAGTAAAGAAATTATATATTACTGAGTAATTTGAAATTGTTACTTTGAGTTCTTGCCTTTATTATTAAAGACAGATAAATAAAAATTAAAAACTTTATAAAGATATTTAAAAAATATGAATATCTGTAATTTATGACAAATGTAATTATTATTATTATTATTATTATTATTATTATTATTATTATCATCTATATATTAATACGATAGCGTGTGTGTTCGTGTGTCACGCTTCCGGCAATAGCTCTGCGCATGCGTGCCGCACTTAAATTTTGAAAACATTCAACTAGCCTGCGTTTAGGAATGTTTACATGTATTTCGCTCTGGCGCAATGGTTGGCGAGGTAGAGTTTTTACTTCGGCCCGACTGGTTCATAGTTCGATCCCAACCAACCTCTAAGATTTTTATTCTACATTTCGAGGGGAAGGGGAAGAAATAATAAATTTTTTTTTATCACTTGGTTAAAAACTACTTTTTTGCGTTGCTTAAAACTTAAAACTATTTTTTGTTTTTATGTTGGCGTTTTTAATGGCATTGTCTATTTAATTACGTTGACTGCTTAAAAAGTAGGGTATCGGCCAGTATTATTTATTTATTTTTTTTGAACGGATGGCATATCAACCTTTTTTAGTAGATATGCGCAGTGTCTATCGTACACGAGTTACTATTTTAAACAATTATTTCACTCTTATCCAGAAGGGGGGGCTCATAATAAAGCAAGCGTAACTAACTAACAAATAGAGGGTGCTTTGTTACATTAGGACCCGTATTGAAAACATCATTTCGTGTAATTTACACGGGTTCCGCTAGTTATTATTATTATTATTATTATTATTATCGCAATAAAACAAATATTTATAGAATAAAAAAATAGTTTCTATTTAATTATTAAAAGCATTGCGTTTAATGCAGAGTTTATCTTTTAAAATAAATTATTCCAAAGTTTTTTAAGTAGTCGATGCTGAACTCCTCAACAGAATAATAGCAGGTTGCATGTGCTAATCTGAGGTCGTGGAGGTTATTCAAGCGTTGCGCTGTGGACAGTTTCATTTGGTTTGATTTTTCGGGGGGGGCGGGGGCTATATTGAGATTGACTTAAGGATATGTCTTCCGTCGGATGTGGGGGATTCACCCTTATCCCCCCCCCTATTTTTTTTCTTTTCTTTTCCCTTTTTGGATTGCACCGGACTTTATTCTTGGGGGGGGGGGCGCATCACGGCTACCACATATTACCGAGTTGTTTGAGCTATCTTTTAAACTTGTTTTCCTACTAGGTCAATCCCCTCTGGGGTGTTGTCAATTGTTGAGGTCAATATCTTAGGTTTTGTATCTCCCCTGATTAACTGCATAGCAAGCACTTTGGTTGGTAGCGAAACACGTGTAGGAAACAATAACTATACAAAATAAATAAATAAAATAAAAGATTTTTTCGTTGTGATGAATCCTCTCTGGACTAAATATCTTGGTAAACTCTCCAAATATACATATAAATGCTCTGTACCCCATAATCGGGGCTCATCGAGCTTGTTTTTATTGGCCTTCTTTCGAACTTTACTGAATATTCTCAGTGAAACATCAATATATATATATATATATATATATATATATAAATAGGAGACTAAAATTACAAATGAATCATACAGAATATCAATTTATTAGTAACTCTTTACAAAATAAGTATACAAATGAGACATAGTCATAGCTGTATTTAGGTGTTTCCGATCACTATAGTTATAGGTTATTGGAAAATATTCTATTGTATCATTAAATTAAATAAGCCTGAGATGTTTGAATAGGTATATATTTCTGATAAACGGAAAAACACTATCGCGTATATATATATATATATATATATATATATATATATATATATATATATATGTTTTATTTTATATAAACATTGATCATAATTATTATTTTACTTACATATATATTCGTTCCGTGTGTTTATGAACCCTTTTCCACCCTCTCTTCTGCTCTCCGTCCTAGTGCATAGTGTACTTCCCTTCCTATTGACCTGGTTTCCCTGCGAAGGGGTCCCCCAGAATCGGAGACCCCTCACCTCGACTGAAACAAACCTTCCTTTGTAAACGAGACTTTAAAAAGATAAAATGAAATAATTACACTCTCCGCCCCTCCCATTCTTTATACTTCCCTTTCATTACCCCTTCTCCCCTACCTCAACATATATTCATCCCTCCTACCAACACACATCCCCCACGCACACCGCACTGTAACTCCCTCCTGCCTCCCTTACGCCAGCCAAATTTTACCCTGAATCTACAGAAGTTTTGTTAAAGACCCCGAAAATAGCGATTCTTGTTTTTGTTCTATCTTCGTCTTTGTCTTATCTAAACATTTATCGCCGTTCGTTCTCGAGTAATTGTCTTTTTGTTACCGCAGGACATTCTTCTAGAGTTCCTCTCAGTGATACCTTTCTTATTGGTCGCTTTAAGTTCAATAAAATGTGTGTGTGTGTTTCTCGGCTAAAAAGTTATAAATTTCTTCACATTAAACAAATCCCCAATAAAGCCTTATAAAGGAATGTGAGTTCTCCGCCTTTTAGCAGAATTCCGCTTCTTTTTTTTCAATTCAGAAAAAGCGGATGTTCGCTTAAATCGCTAGAACCTCTCATAGATGTTACTTCTCAGCTTTTTGATCGAAATCCACTTTCTTTTCTTTTCTTTTTTTAATTTGAAAATAAGAAAAGGAAGATATTTCCTCTTCTAACAGTTATCCCTCAAAATTGAAAGTCGTAATTTTGCCGTGAATGCTAAGACTTCAATCAATTTTAGACACGCCTCTATTTATCTTCCTCCCACAAGGTTAGATGTGACACAAGGTCGGGAAAGTGGGGAACAAAACAGCGCTCGAGAATTTGAGCACTCTGGCCATTTAAAAATTGCCTGGGCAGCCCCGTCGGCATTCCCCAGTAGGGGCGCCTCAGGCGATTAGCAATAAACTAACCCCCTCTCAAAGGGCGAGAAGGCAAAGCCTGGGAGGGTGGGCCTCCTAGAACTGCACAGGACTGACAACCGATAGACCGGCGTAACGTCTGTTCTACTGCTGATACCTTAACAATCATCTCTGAACACATGTACCACGCACTGGACAAAGCAAGGTGAGGCTAGGTCCGCAGCCCTCGATATATCCCAAGCCTTTGACAAGGTCTGGCATGAAGGTCTTCTCATGAAAATTAAAGCATACGGTATTAGTGGGCAATACTTGATATAATCAGGTCCTTCTTAGACAAGAGAAAAATCCAGGTTGTCCTCGACGGCCGTACATCCAAACATAGTATTAACGCGAGTGTGCCCCAGGGGTCGATCCGTGGACCTTTATTATCTCTAATATTCGTAAACAGCCTCCCTGATGAAATTGTGTCCGAGATGGGTATATTTGCTGATGACACCACGCTTTATACTAGACATGTTAGTAAAACGAAAATGTACACATATCAAAGGCAATGGCTGAAACTTTAGAAAGTGGCCTCCAGTCTGAAGTTAAATGGGGACGTAAATGGATTGCAATATTTAATGCTACTGAGACAAAGCTTCTTTCCTTTAACAATTACAAGAAACCTTCTCAACCACCGATTGCCATGGCTAACAACACTACCTGTGAGTTCATCATTCAAACTCCTCGACCTGACATTCACAGGTAACATGAATTGGAACAAATACATAGAAGATATTGCCAAGGCTGCTGCAAAGAAGGTGGGCTCTCTCTACCATGCTAGAAAACTATTCACACCTGCCAGTATCCTATATATCTACAAAGCCACCATCCACCCATGCGTGGAGTATTGTTGCCACATCTGGGCTGGTGCATCTACGACTAGTCTCACTCTATTAGGCAGGGTCCAAAAAGAGTCTCTAATCTAATAGGTCCCGCACTGTCAACCAATCTCCAACCCCTGTCCCATCGCCGCAATGTTGCATCCCTTTGCTTGTATTACAAGTACTTTAATGAAATGTGCTCTCACGAACTCATGGCATCTGTGCCCCCTCAATGTAGATACTCCGACCAACCCGACAAGCAGCAAAATCCCGCCCCTTCACTGTAGAGGCCCCCAGATGTGAAAAGCTTTCTACTCTAATAGTTTCTTTCCTCGAACTGCTAGACTTTGGAATTCCTTCTCTGTTCTATGACTGTACAAATATGCAGAAATTTAAATGTAATGCGAACAGACATATCGCTGCTCAACTCCTACTTAGAATGTCCATGTAGTAGGCATGATCCCTAATAATAACCCCTTACGTCAACATAGCAGTGTGCCTTGTTTAAGGTGAACAAGAGTTTAAAAAAAAAAATCATGATGGGGTAAGGGAGTTAGATGAATTTTGTTTTGGAGAAAAGTTATTGATTTTTCTGTTGCCCTCACACACACACACACAAACACAGGGGCCGTGACCCCCAGGTTGGGAAATTCATTTCAGCTTTTTATTTCATTAGCTCCTCACATCTGAGCTTACGGAAATGATTTCAATTTGTTGAATTATTTTAAATCGATCTAAGTTTCTGTTTCTTTATGCAATGCAAGAAATTTCTCTATCTCGGAATCCGAGGGGTAAATAATTTGTGGGATCTCGTGTGACTTTGCATGGAATCTTTTTGAATCTCTACAAATTTTTTCAAACTCTTTTGTAAAGTAGTGCATTCATAAAGAAATCGTTAAAGAGCGCAGTTACACGATTTAGGAGGGCAAAAAACATTACTTTTCTCATTAGGAAAGTTTAGTATCGATAATTGTAATTTTCTTATTCCCACCCTTCCCTTGATTTTCAGAAAGGGTTACAGATAAATTACATTTGCCTTTTCTGTTGTTGTTCTGTCTGTTACTTAGTCTAAAGATTTGTGACATACTTCTAAAAAAAGCTAAATATATGTTTAACCTATTTTTTTTAGAATCTTTTAGAATCTTTTGGAATCTCGTGTAAGAAAATGAAGTTACACCTCATTGGAATGTAGCATTTTTGATTCCAGACGATATTCTAGAAGTTGACAGCTAGAATCTTGTTTGTTTATATGTAGTAAGTTGCTCAGTGGATAGTGACATCTCTCTGTTTCTTTCTCTTCTTTCCGGTTGTTGTTAAGCTGTCGGTGTTATAGTTGACGTGAAGATTTCTTCAGTTTTGTAATAAGATAACAGTTAAGAACAAAACCAAAAAACACCAACAACAACATAGTCGTTCAATGATTCATGTTCTTTGTTGCTTTATTCTTTTATAGTCTGTCTCGCATTACATAAGCTTCTATCGTCTGATCCCCCCGGGGTGCGTTTGTCTGTGCTGAGGGGTGGAAGTGAAAGAAAATAGATATTTGAAAATGCGACCGAATCTTCTGTTCACCGGTCAAAGAGAAATAACCTTGTCATTTCTTTGCCACGTCTCATTTCGGACCTCCTGTCCGTTACGTTGTATCCTGAGACTTATTTCTAACTCTAATATTTGACTTCTAATGGAATTCTTTGGCTCAATTTAACCTTATTTTGAAAATATCGTTTTAATACTATTTTTCCACATCCACGACTAAAATTGCAACGGGAAGAAGTCTCCGAAAGTGCTAGACTGGACAAATAAATCCAGTTAAGAATTGGCAAAGTTAGCACAGGTTGTAGGAAACTTCAGGAGAGACGATGAAGAAATCCGAGTGAAGTGCAAACCTCACAGAGCAGTAGCCCTGTCAATGCTTCTCTATGGAATGGAAACATGGAATATACAATATACGAATACATGATGCATTATTACTGCATTCTGGCAGGACAAGATCACCAACAAGAAAATACTGGAATGTACAAGCTTTCAGACAGCGGATCTTTCAATATATGAAGGAAGACCTGGAAAGAATAACACCGATACGACTACCAATGTAAAGGAAAGAGAAATAAGAAAAGACTAATATTCAAAGATACAGTGAAACAGAAACTTGGAATTGGAAGAATATCAGCATCATCTATTGGCTCGATCACAAGAAAGAGAAAACCAAGTGTAGAATTCCGATCATGGCCTGGTGACCTTCATAAAACGGTCATTGTTGCTTCGATGGATTCTGCATATGATCATGATAAGTCGGTCCCCGTGCAAGGGTGTAAATGTTCTCAGCAGATGTGAAAACAAAGAATTTGAGTTTACTTTCCTCTTGTATAATTCTATCTCGGCCTCAAAGAATAAAATTGTTGCACATGATAATTGGTACGCACGTGCGAGTGACAACAGCCCTGACACCTTACACAGGGTGCG
Organism: Sepiola atlantica; assembly: GCA_963556195.1. Taxonomy (NCBI): domain Eukaryota; kingdom Metazoa; phylum Mollusca; class Cephalopoda; order Sepiida; family Sepiolidae; genus Sepiola; species Sepiola atlantica. The sequence continues at coordinate 59,340,297 of OY744522.1, read as the reverse complement.
GACGACATTTGTTCGCAATATGTAAAAGTAATACCTGGTGAACAAACCAGTTATTTGCAATTTTGTGCTGAAGAAAGCTTATAGAGTAAAGAGAAAATTTATCCACAGGAGAAAGATGTGAAGGTTGAATAAAGAATGTGTAACGTGAGTTTAAAGACCAACTGATTGGGCGTTCGGTTACCAGATCCACTACAGGAAGTGTAAAAGAACAGTGGAAGACGTTGAAGAATACTCTGTTGGATGTGGTAGACCAAACTTGTTGGTAGACGGAAAGGCCCCAAAGGCATAGGGGTGGCATGGTGGTGGAATGAGGAAGTTGAGAAGTGTATCAAAGAAAAGCGGAAATGATGAAGTCGGTGGATAAAAGGTTTAGTGAAGACTGAGGTGTATCTGGAGGCAAAGGTGGAAGCAAGAAGAGCCAAGAAGAAGACTGAGCAAGCCATGTTTCCAGATATACTATAAAGGGATGACCAAAAGAATAAATTATGCACGATTGCTAAACAAAGACAAATATGAATATTGTTGAAGAGAAATGCATTTGAAATGACAATGGAGGGTTAGGAAGAAATGAACAGGACAAGAAGGGTGCTTGGAAATATAACTATGAGAAATTGTTGAATACTGAGTTTTCATGGAACCGTGAAAACCTAGAAGTTGCAGAAACAGTATCTGATCCACCAATAACAATTGAGAAAGAAATGATACAGGAAGCTGTAAGATGAAGACAGGTAAGGCTGAAGGACCCTCAGACGTTGTTGCAGAAATGTTAAAGGTTGCAGATGAAAAAGGCATTGAGATGATCAGACTTGACTAATCAGATCATGAAAAAGAGGTTATCCCAAAAGACGAAGAACTTAGTACAATTTTGAATAGTTACAAGGGTAAAAAATAAGCACTAGATAGAGATAATTACAGGGGCTTAAAGTTGATGGATCATGTACTGAAAGTGATTGATAGAATAATTGAACAGCAAATAAAGTCAGATAAGCATGGATGAAATTCAGTTTTGTTTTAAGTCTGGGCAAAGTACCATCGGTGCTATATTTATCCTGAGACAAATGCAAACGAAGTACCTTGGTAAGAAGAAGAACGTGTATTTCTCTCTTGTGAATCTGGAGAAAGGTTTTGACAATGTCAAGAGATGTGGTCTGGTGAGTTTTGCATAAACTGGTTGCAAATGAGTGGTTGATGAAGGTTGTTCGAGCAATGTACAGAAATGCTCAAAAAGGTGTTAGAATTAACAGTACATTTAGTGACAGCTTTAATGTTAAAGTAGGAGTATATCAGGGTTCTGTACTGAGTCCATTGTTTTCATCTGCATCTTAAGTTTGTCCAGGGAATTTTGTACAGGTTGTCTGGAAGAGATGCTGTATGCTGATGATTTAGCATTTAGTACTTGTCTGTGAAACACTGGAAGACCTACTTGGAGAAATGCTATGGAAAGTAAATTTCTGATAGTGAATGTTACTAAGACCAAAGTGATGGTCAGTGGCTGTAGTGTTAGAAAGCTCCTAAAAAGAGGAAAGTTCCCCCCTCAGTTTGTGGAAAGGGAGTCAGGTGCAATTCAATTTTTTGTGGTACCTGTAAGCATTGAATACACAAGAAGTGCAGTGGAATTACTGGTAAGTCAAAAGAGGATAACCAGTTTGTGTGTAAGACAATGGAGATGGATGAGAACTCAGATGTAGAGAAAGTATATATGGATGACGAAGCTATTGAGATTGTAGAGAAGTTTTGTTACTTTTGTGATACCATTGGAGCACAAGGTGGGGCAGGTGCTAGTGTGATTGTAAGAATTAGGAGTGGTTGAAGTAAGTTCAAGGAACTTTTGTGATTACTAACCAGCAGAGAGTTACCACTGTCGACCTAGGGAAAAGTCTATCAGGCATATGTACACAGTATTATGATGTATGGAAGTGAAACCTGACCATTGATGATTGTATGCAGAGAAATGATATGAGAATGATACGATGAATGTGTAATGTGAGCCTTAAAGACGGACTTAATTCTGATGACCTCAAAGGAAGATTAAATCTTGACAGTATAGGGTGATGTGTGCAAGATAGAAGACTTTGATAGTATAGACATGTTGAAAGAATGAATGAGAGTTGTTGGGTTAGTAGATGTAGATCAATTGAGGTAGCAGGTCCAGTTCACAGGGGAAAACATGGGAGGAATTGAGAAAAATAGACTTCATAAAAAGAGGAATAAATAAAGACTTGACCAGAGATATGTTAGTTCGAAAGTCAATTTCTTAAAGCCATCCAACACATGCCATCATGTAAAACGGACGTTAAACTGCATATGATGATGATGATGATTATTGTCTATGAAAAAATAACACGATGGTTTTAGAGCTTTATTCATGAAACGTGGATCAGTGTGTCTTCACGGCTTGTTCCGCCAATTTCACTTTTGTGTTGATGACTGTCTCAAAACCGTCCACAGGCCTTCGTCATTGTCTCCCGACTCAGGCTCCCAAAGGCTCTGGTGATCTTGGTCTTTAGCTCGTTCTTCGTGTTGTAGCTCGATCTGTTGGCGTCTCGTTCCATCGCGACCCACACAAAGAAGTCGAGGGGATTACAGTCAGGCAAGTTGAGAGGCCAGATGTCAGGTGAAGTGTGGTCTTCCGTCTTGTATGGCAGGGTGTTGTCTTTCTGTAACAGATTTGGCCTACCTGCAGCTACCAGGTAGATCCAGAGTTTCACTACCTCACTCAGAACACAGATGTAGCCATCAATGTTCAGCCTGAGCTAATCAGGAAAGAAGTGCAGTGACGTCATCTTCCATTGTAACCACACCAAAAAGCATGGTTTTCGCTGGAAACTTTGTCTGAATGACCCTAGGCACATCTTTGGGTAAGACAGCTAGCCACCTGTTGTTCTGGGCGTTGATCTTCTCGTCGAAGAAGAACCGCAACATGTTTGATTCCAGTGGGTGTTTCAACTTGTTAATCAGCTTTTTTTGCCTCGCCTTTGCCAGAAATTGTCCTTTCCTCATCTTGTATAAAACGTAGTGAATGTCCTCATTCAACACCGGCTTGATGACCTTTTCATCTAAGCCTTTCTCTCTTGCAGTGGCATGCATCAACTTGCTGGTGAATCTCGTGCATTTTAGCAACGAACCTCGGCGTTTTGACGGCGTCGATCATGCGTTTTTTCTCTATGGTGTTGCCTCATAGAAAGAAGGCAAATGTGTTAGTTTCATTAAAAACAAATGTTTTTTTTCTTGGTCTTTCGTAGAATAGCCCCGCCACTAATGAAAAAATGAGTTTTGCAAATATATATATATATATATATATATATATATATATATATATAGGCAGCATCTTCTCTTGCAGGCAAGTATTGTTGAATATAAGAGACAACTCATGTCTAGATATCCTTTGGTAGATCCTTTCAATAGTCCGAATCAGGATCTTAGTTTCGGAGTGGAATTGGCTGATGAATTTGCCATAGTTTGGATTTGACTCCCAAGTACTTTCAGACCCATCCGGGTCCATCTTCAGGGGAATGAGGTTAATCAGGTACAGACCATGTGTTAGTATTTTAGAAGATTTTTGGCAGGAATTATGTACTTAGTACGAAACTATATTTAGAGCTATAGACATTTTAGAATATTATTACTGATATTAAAGTTAATTCTATCCATTAGGGTTTTTTTCGTTTTTATATATAGGGCTTCTAATATATGGAGTTTTTGTTTGTTAGTACTATATTCTAAGATTTTGGTATTTTCTACTAAGAGTTTTCTGAATTCCGATCGGGGGCAGGAGTGGTCGTTAATTAAGTGTTGGACTATGGCGCTAGTATCAGACAAATGCATCGTCAATCTTCTCGACAAAGTCGTGGTAGTTAAACCTATGTATATGTTTTTTGGGGGGTTGTCGGAGACACAGTCTCCCAAAGGAATTTAAACTCATAAACAAGGTTTGTCTTATACAAAACTCTAATTGAGGAGGAAGAATTATTTGTGATAATAAGGTTAGTGGTTTATATGTTATTGTAGAAAATGATCAGTTTTACTTTTTTATTTGGGTTTAGATATTCATGCGCAGTGTGGTCACATTGCCGTGACCTACGTTTGTGAGTTCTATCTAGTCATGTGCCAGGTAAGAGTTAGGCTTGGGATGTACTAAATGCAGAATAAACACCACTGTGGAGCGATATGAGTTTATGTGGAGGCAGAAATATAAAAGATAACGATTTTTTTATGCAAATGAGATGAATGGATTCTATTCTCTCGGATAAGTAATAAAACGTGTTTTTTTTTGTTACTACAACACGCATTGTTTTTCTTTTCTTTTTTTACGGGGTCCTTCTACAAAAGATACGTTTCTCCAATATTGCATACTGTTTTTTTGTAGATAGGATTCTTGTCAAAGTTCGAATTAATTATCACGGCCTCGTTTGCTCTTTTAGTTATTAATTGAACTAAATTGTTTTAAATTAAAACCGAATTTCAAGGCTTACGGTTTAAACGTCAACTTCCAGACAGACGATATCTGGTCGAATCATTTTCATATATCGACGTGTGTGTGTGTGTGTGTGTGTGTGTGTGTGTGTGTGTGTGTGTGTGTGTGTGTGTGTGTGTGTGTGATTATGTATTTTATCCGTTTGTGTGCCATCTGTTGCAGCGTGAGTTCGGCGTCTCTCATGGTTTTCTTGTTTGCAAATGTGTGTTAAATATAGGTGTTAAATGTGTGTTAATGTAATCGTTTCTATACGTTTCGTGTTACACACGCGCATATGTGTGTGTGTTCTTTGTGTGTCTGTTACTATCTTTGTGTTTGCGTGCGGCGTCTGTTGCCGCGTGCTATTGTGTAGGTACGTGGTGTTCTGTGGGCGAAACCTGTTCGGCCCGCTCCGTCTTTGAACTTTAGATAAAAAACAACCCAAAACATGGCGTCCAATAACAGCAACAACAACAACAACAAAAAAATGTTAACAAAAGGCCAACAACAGTAACAAAAAAGAGTAAAATGTCGGCAAATATCGTTTGAAGTGTAATTGTTGTGATTTCTATAATCGCCTGCTATTTTCATATTCGGTGTAATAACAAAAAAAAAAGTAACATAAAGAATAAAAAAAAAATCGCAGTAAGGTGGCGGTGGGAAAAGCCGAATATTGGCGAGAGAGAGAGGAGGGAAAATAAGGGGGGGGGGTAACTTATAAAGAAATACTTTACGCCGAAGCCCTTTGAAACACCAATTACACCACTACTCATACACCCCCACCTGCGCTCCCCCAACAAAGCAGACGCACCCCACCCGCCCTTTCACACCCCTAACTCCAGGTATTCCCCCATCACACAAGCGTAACAATATACAACAAAAAAAGTGTAGCGTAGTAACTGATGCTTGTAACTAACCCAGCGAAATGCAATCTCTCTTTTACTCTTTGTAGTCGTCATACGCGTCGTGTAGATCGTTACAGATATTTCTATTTTGTCTGTTACGCCGACGAATTAATTACAACAAACATAAAAGAAAATCCTCAAAGTAGTTTTTTTTTTACTAGCAAATAAATTTAATAAAGAGTAAAAATATACAGCATTTGGCTACTATTTGACTTTTCTACTTAAATTTTTTTTTTCTGTTACTTCGCTCGTCTGTACAAACTAGCAGGTCTACTCGGCGTTGCGAAGGTGGAGAAATGACCTGAAATAAGACTTCAAAATGTTAGGTGTAACATCCCTTGCCAAAGTAAAATGTGTGAGTGCATAAGAAAAAGGTATGTATTAATGAGACTAGCCGGGCATGTGTCTCGGCGTTGCCCGGAAAAACTGAGGAAACCAAGAATCGCAACCCTAGAAGTAAATTGACTGGAAAGGAAAACTCATTTTATTTAAAATGCTAAGCATTTATCCACGACAAAAAATATTTGCAAAAGGATAGGGGGGTCACAACTATTAGAATATCTGCTTTATTATTATCATTATTATTAGTAGTAGTAGTAGTAGTAGTAGTAGTAGTAGTATTATTTATTTTATAATAGAGAATGGTAGTTTGCTTGAAGCATTGCTGGGAATATTAGTAGTATGTTTAAAAAGGCTGAGGGCAATGCAAAGTGCCGGGTAGGTTGTAAGCTGGAAGGAACAAAAATAATGAATCGAAATTTGATTTACTATTTATTTTTTTCTTAAAATCTTACATAACAGCAAGTGTGGTGTTAGCTGTTTGTGTGTTGTCCGGATGATTATTAAAACTCATTTATTTAATATTTCGGGAAAAACAAACTTCCCTTTATCAAAAATAATAAACACCAAAGGAAAACTCCGTCTGTGTAGAGAATCTACCAAAATGGATATCTTATCTGATCTTTTTTCATAGAAACAATCCTGAGGGTGCGATAACACTAATCGGTGCTACTTTAGAAGGCGGTCTACCTTGCAATACTTGATTTACCATAAACTGTTTACAGTAAAATTACGTATCATTACTAGCTGTCTGTTAACAGAATAGTTACTTTCATCATAAATTCGAATTTAATATTTTGATGTAGTCATACACCCCTCGGTTAGATATAAGGTCAGCTTATTGTGGGGATTTAGCTCCCCAAAATCAGGAGCACTCGAAATGGGTGCAAAATTATCCATGATTGACTGCGTCAGCATTCCTGTTGCTGTTAAAAGAGGAGGTAATGTCTGGGATCGAACCGGACCACTCCCATTTTGAACCCGAAGCTTATGGACGAGAGATTCTTTTCGGGTCGAAGCCCCTAGGAGTTAGATTTTAAAGTTAGAATTTTGAAAATGATTTTTTTTTTGTTTAAACGGGACGCAATCTGTGAGGGGGCGTGAATGGTTGGCCGAATGGATACAGTTGTGTACTATGGAATCGGCTCTACCTAAAAGGAAGTGGTTCCTTCTTTCGTTATCTGAATCCGCAGCAGTCACTAGAATAAGGGAAGACATGTCGAACGTTCGGACTAAGATCAAAGTGTAGAATATGTCATGTCGTCGGCCAGAGAAGGAGAAATAATTTTAGACTAAGGCAATTTTTTCGTTCCAGTTCAGAGTGCCCCTTTTTGGAGCTGATATTCCCACATGAAAAGCCGATATTGTGTTTAACTTTGTTCTCTGGGAAGGGGAGAGCAGCAAATAAATGCTGGAAAAAAATGGTTGGATCATCCTACTGCTCCAGAAAGTACCTAATCCCTGGTGCAATCCTCTATCTATATAAGAGTCAGATACGTCCTTTCTTTCCCCTTTCTTCTTTCTTTTCTTTTTCATTTCTTTTCTTTTTCCTTTTTTTCTTTTTCTTATTCCTTTTTGTTTTTTTTCCTTTCTTTCCTTCTTTTTTTTCTTTCTCAAACACATTTCGCGCCGTCTGTTTCTCCTTCAATCCGTTTTATTTAACTCGCTACAAAAGTCCACAAAACCATTTACTATTTTTAATTTTTTTATTAGCTGCCCGGGAGTCTTTTTACTTTAATTTTCTTGTCCCCCTCCCCCTTCCAGAATAAACACATCTCAAATAAGAGGTCCAGTCCGTTGATCGGTCCGTTCCACTTCAGTTTGAAATCGAATCAAAATAAAAGGCATGCAGACTGAATGGACATTTTTTCGGATTTTTTTTTAGATGCGGCTTGATAATTTGTATTATTCGAATACTGTTCTCATCTTGGATGTTATTCTAACAACGATGTACCCTCCCCCCCCCCCCCGACTTTCTTCAGGTTTGTCTTGTCGAACTCAAGAATTTTTACTGCATTTCGACCGGAACCTTTTATTTAATCCATGGTGGTAGATTTTTATCGTTCTATCAGCCATGGCCGAGTAAAAGTCTTAAGTAATTCATAATTATATTCTTAGTCGCGCTTTTACTGAGGATTGAACCTTTAACTTTCACAAGACTGTTACTTAGAACAGATTATCACTTATTACGTTATTCGTTGCGCCACGGATCCACTTGGGTGGACCCGTGATGCAATGCATAAAGTGCAAAGATTTTATCGGCACAGACGAATGAAAGCCTCCAAAGAATGGATCCGTTCCGGCATTTTGTTGTATCACATGCTGCACAGGCGCGAACACGCGGACAATATGAGCGTTCATCCGTCGTCAATGGCGCTTATTAATTTCATTGCCAGCCTCTTCATCGTCGTCGTCGTCATTGATAAAGACGTTCTTCTCCGATTTTAGTCTCGTCATTAAATTGCTAAATACGATCGTCGAAAATATTCCAATTTGATTAAAAAATAAAAAAGAAAGATTTTTCACTTTGATGTTACAAAAAATATACTTTGTATAATTTTTGTAATTATTTCTTCATTCTGTACTGAGTGCTCAATTACGTTATTAAGAGGATAATATATTTGTTTTATACTTATACTATTATAGAATTGTGCTCTGATTAACAATCCGTACCGGTGGTTTCTGGGATAGAAGGCGTTTTGGATACATCCTAAAAGCTTTCTGCCCCGGAAACCGTCGTGGCACTGGCTAATCAGCGCATAATTCTATGAAATTATCAGTAAAAAATTGCCAGACTATATATCGTCTGTCTCTCTGTCAGTTAACGCGTAAACGTCACGGCTTAAATTAAGTTATAATTTTTAAAAAAATAATAATAATGTGTTTATATATTTCTAGTATAGGATTCACTCCTAAACTAATTCATTGATCATTATGAATTTTGGTACACAACCACTAGACGTAATGGTAGGTAATTTGTGTAATATTTAGTTTAATTTAGTTTTATGTAAAGCCGGCAAAAAGAGAGTGGAATCCCTTCCTGAAAACTCAGATACTTTCGATTTTTGTGGAATTTTAACAATATTAGACATCAATTAATAAATATTCGTCAGATTTCAGTTTATTTTGAGTATTTTAAAGGGTTTTTAAGGTCATAATATGGGCACATCCATTTTAAAATTAAAATATTTCAAATTTCTATTAAATTTTATCTGTAATCATGAGATACCAATTAAGCAAGATTCATTGAATTTCACTTTCTTCTTAACACCCCTCGTTCCCTCGTTCTCCTTCTTTCTATCTCTCTCTCTTCCTCATATATATATATATATATATATATATATATATATATATATATATATATATATATATATATATATATATATATATATATATATATATGAGATAGTGTGGTTCCAAGGAGAAAAAAATGTATATTTAAAGAAGTGAGACTACCAACATTTATTTTTAAATTGTTTTATTATTTGAGGTTTAAATTTCTATGTAACACATGTTTCGGGCATTCTCTGCTCTTTTCAGACATTTCTTTTGGTTTGAAAATATGGGTTTCGTTCTTTGTATTATAAAAAGTTTGATGTGTGTGTTCTTTCCCTTTCCTTCTCTGAGTTATAGGTAAATTTTGGGCATGTTATTTGAGTTTATTGAAGCATGTTAATTATTTGGTTAGTTTTTCTACATAGAATTAGGAGTGTCTGGAATTTGTGGACATAATTTATGAGGGGTTGTTTCTTTTTTCTCATCATCCCTGTCTTTTACACACACACACACACACACACACACACACGCACCTGAAATCATGAGAAAAAATAAACAACCCCTTATAAATTATATTCACTAATTCCGGACACTCCTAATTCTATGTAGAAAAACACACCAAATAATTAACACACTTCACTAAACTCAAATAAAAACGGATATATATATATATCAAGGGAGGCGCTAGAGCGCTCTATCCCATAATAGACTTTAGGAATGGCCTATGCTGGAAATCTCATTTCTTTGATCAATCATAACTCAAAAACCAATAAACCAAATTAGTTAAAACTTTGCACAGAATTTTTATTTGATAGGTTCTATAAGTGTATAGAATTTCAGCATCATTAGTCAAGGCAACCCAGACATCCAGAAAGTTCAATCATGAAATCATGTTATCTGTGTGTACGTACGTACATATGTGCCACCCTGTATTTGATGGATTCAGCAGATTTTTGGCAGAGATAGATGTTCCAGGGTCTAGTTGATGGCATTTAAATTTCAGTTTACCATATACCTTAGTTTTCCCGAAAATTCCAAAAGACCTTTTAAATGACCATTGTATTGAGGCATAGCCTTTACAAAAGTAGTGACATTCCATGAAAAATGCCAGTATACTGAAATCATACGCCCTTAATAGGGTTAAGATGCAAATTCATATACACTAAATGTACAAAAGCAAGGAAATTCCCAAATTTTGACACTTTTATTGTCATTAAGGGTATGCGAGCACAACAGGGCTATGTATTTTACTGGTAGGAATTTTTCTTCAGTGCACCTCACACACTTCATCCATTCATGCATAGAGATTTATACTGTAGTGATGTGATAATGAAATGGTTTGGTTGATATATAGTTATACCCTTAATAAAAGTGTAAAAATTTGGGAATTTCCTTGCTTTTGTACATTTAGTGTATATGAATTTTCATCTTACCCCTATTAAGGTCATATGATTTCAGTATACTGGCATTTTTCATGGAATATGTATATATATATATATATATATATATATATATATATATATATATATATAAATTTATCCGGCTCATCTTTGCCAGATGAAAATGGAGTCAGCTCTGTGAAATCCAACCGCAACCAGCTGATAACTTCTTTGCCTAAAATCCTTGACTGCAACTGATATATTTTGATCCTATGCATTTCAATGTAACAGCATTCGAATCGCTAAAATACGATACCTTTAATAACGGCTTCCGAGTTCATGATCTGCCAATCAAACTCCTCTTATGACATCAAACTTTTCCATAACTTTTTGTACTGAATTCACCTATTGGAGAACACTAAACTTCACTCCAAATGTATGGTATTTGCTTATAATATAGCCTATATATAAAAGTTTGTTAAACCCTAACAAATCCCATTACTTTATCAATTATACCTTTTGGCATGCCTTCCGCTACTACTTCTAACTTTTTTCTATATCTAATCTGACTCTGTACAATAAATGCCAATTTTTGACAAAGTTTGAAAACTGAAACGAAATATCGTATCTAAAGAAGCGTGACTGTTATTTTTCCTATTTTATATAGTTATTTGCTTATTTTTATTCTTATCTATACCTACACACACACACATATATATATATATATATATATATATATATATATATATATATATATATATATATAATTAAATAAGTTCTAAATATATTGATAACATGAACTTAAAATCAATATTTTTTTCAAAAAGTGCTCAATGTAAATTAGAGATTTTATAAGTAAAATTAAATAAACTTGTAAAGTACACAGTGGATCATAAAGATCTACTATTTTGAATAGATATAAGAAAAACACAAATATCTAGAATTATTTTTCCACAAATTACATAAAAATTATTGTTTTGAATGAGTTTTCAAAATGATCGTTGAGAAATCACTGTATTTCCTGCTTAAGAATCTTGTATCTAACTTTGCCATTCGTAGGAAGTCAAGTAAAAAAGGAACGTACATGAACCACGTTTAGGCCGATGTAACCTCCGACCTTCTTCAGATACATCTTTTCGGACTTGGGAACCTATACGGGATTTCAACATTCCGGATAGGAAGTGTTGTACCATATAATTTGGTGAAGTACGAAGAAATGTTTGTTGGGGAGAAGGCGAAGTCTTCTAGGGACAATGTTGAAAAAACGTCACCTCTTCTTGAGAGAATATAGAAAAGGAGGCTTAAACTAGCCATGTGGCTAACGTCACGCATTTAGAGCTAGGCGTGGGATATTATCTTGTATGCATCCATTGTGTTCAGTTCAAGAAGATATCCTCGTTGACTGAGACAATGTTTATAGGCAATTTGTTATTGGCCACAAACGCTCATGTTACGTTCGTTAATGGCTAAACTTTACTAGAAACCCAAATACAAATACACATTTTTAGGTGTGGGTTCGCATCTTTAGAAAGCCCATCGGTCGGTCCCACTTAACCATAACTCTCAAAACTTGTGACGTCATTCGTTCTTTAAATGACGTTACAATATTAGCGTCAATTTGTTTACTGCAACTTTGATAATATTCCAGTTGTGACCTTATGAAATAAATAGGCAAAAGGAGAAATGCTTTAAAGGTAGTAATAAGCGACATATAACATTGCACAAGGAGTTCTTCAATCCTCACCAGGTGGCGCACAATCTTTTAGTTGACAGAAAACAGCTGTTCGTTTCTCTAGTTGACACGTAAGTAGTTAGCTCATTGGATAGTGATGTCTTTCAGCAGTGATGAGGCATAGAATTGTTATTTTCTTCTTTTTGTTCTCTTTGTGGTTAGAATGATAGAAACGATTAAAAAGAACAATAATCAAGTCCATTAGTTGCTCTGGGATTTGGTTTACTTTTTGCAGTAATTTACAACAAGTACATCCACATGAATTGCATTTCACTTTGACGCCGGGCTCCTTCTCTGCCACATATTTCCTCCCATGAGGTCATGTCTTGACACATAGTCCTAATTCTATACTTTTAGCTTCTAATAAAATTCGCCACTCTTTGCTTAATTTGAACTTTCTGTGGAAATTTCCGATTTTCTTGTTATTTTTATACATCCATGCCCGATCTTGCTATAAAAGTAAAATTTGATTATGATGCATGAAAAACCGAAATTTCATTCAACTTTGTATGTATCCGGCCGTCCTCCCAGGAGAAAAGCAGTTGTGATTGCGCATCAATTTGTCTGCATCACTATAAAGTCCTAATTTGAGAGTTTATGGGGCCGATCAGTGGCCATTACTGAAAATGCTTGTAATGTTCAGTAATGGTTACACTAAACATTAAGCTCGAACATGTATCACATCCAGCCCTTGCAGGTGGTGGGGTAAATAAGAAGGTATACATTGTCTTTAAATACAGAGGGGCAGACAATCATGAATATATATATATATATATAAATATATATAATGTATAACAAAATTACAGGATTCTTTTTTTATATGTTCATTTAAAGAATGTTAAACCTTTATACCCGAACATTTCAAAGTAATAAACTTCTCGTCAGCGGGAAACATCTTATGAATTACTAAAGCCTGTATAGGAAAAAGAGGTTTCAAATTATTATTTGTAAAAAAAGTTTGAACAAATTGTCTTTTCTCGTCTTCACTGATTTTTGTATATGTAGTGCTCATATTCCACTTATAAAATATTCTTGTAGTTGTAAAATAAAGTTATTTTTGTGTCTTTTGCATGGGGACATATATATATTTATTTATTTATTTTGGTACAGAAAAATTAGTACAACATTCGTACCGTCGGTTTCAAGCACGGAAGGGCTTAACCATCCGGCTCTCTTCAGCTTCTGTTATCTGTTTCGGAAATGTGAAGTCACGTGTCACTCTCGTTTGGACGCGTTATTTGTTTAGTGTTGTGTATGTTTGTTTAAATTTAGTGTAAGGAAGGTTTAGTAAGGTTTGAAAAAAAAGGGAGGGCGAAAAGTAACAGTTGAGATTTAAACCGGAAGGGGATTTAAAGAGATATAAAAAATAAAAATAAAATATTTCTATATAATTCCCGTGAGTCAATATTATGTGTATCGTATATTGTTTTGGGGTTCAATGATGTCTCTTCTTATATATATATATATATATATATATATATACACATCATTAAACCCCAAAACAGTATACGATACACATAATATTGACTCACTGGAATTATATATATATATATATATATATATATATATGCGTATAGGCAAAACATGATTTCATAATATGTGCCTGATACTTCCTCATGCTAATGAACAGAAAATGGTAAAACATTTACTATTTACGATTTTCTGCTCTATTTGCAATATTGAGTATCCTTCCGATATCCGGGATACTATCCTTTCTTATATCCTTGAAACAATAATTATAATATAATTTTTTTTTTTAAATATATATATATTATAAATAAAAATATAGACGCTCCCCATATATGGAGCGACACACAATGTAAGAGAAATAACGCTCTCTAGCGTTTAGAAAAATGCTTCACCGTAGATATCTTAATTCGTTCATTTGTCTTTATCGCCCAAACAATAACGAACAATTATTTATATAGGAGTATAATATATACTGAAGTTGAGTTAAGTAACGTTTGCTTCCCCAGAGACCTTTCCTATATGTCACATAAAATACATGCTAAACTATTCTTCTGTTTTGGGATTGAGTTATGTTTCAAAAACTTCCATTTTAATTGTTCTAATCACCGCAATTTGGAATTAACTTACCAAGTGGTCAATCTCTTTACTAACTTTCTCGTTATCACTCTCACCCTCTCTTTCTGTGTGTTGTTTGACCCCTCGCTCTTATTTTGTGCAGTGTCTATCACCCTCGCTTCTCGCTCTGTGTCCCGGCTCGATTCTATTGTTGGCATTGGTTTCTTCATTTTTTCTAGAATCAGGTATTTAGGGAGGGAGGACTGTGTGAAAGTTGCCAACATCCAGGTTGTCAGTTCATGCCGGTATCCACTTCACAATCGCAACCACCCGATTATAATAAAGAAAGAAAAAAAGAAAATGATTAGAATTTTCCATTATAAACAAAAGGGAATATGACCACAAGTAATAATACTATTTAATCCGTAGCGTAGCTGGAAACTGAAGGAGTAAATGCGAGGGTGAAATATAGCGAGCAGAGAGAGACTAATTTGGGAGTTTCTTTGTTTATTTTTTTAATATTTAACTAGCTTTGCAAACTCACTTTTTCCTGATTCAAACAATCTAACCTCAATGGGTACTCACATTATTTTCTACTGTGAGTGTTATGTAAGAGAGACATACACAGAAGTGCCGCTATATATTGTGCAACATTTGCTTCACTATAAATACCTCATCGAACAGCGACCCTTTCAGAAAAAGGTCGATCATATGTAATGAAGACACATGAACGTACGCGTTGTTCGACAAGTCCGCGCAGCTCATGTGATTAAACTCTAAAACTAATTTTAACAAAGCTATCTTTGATTTTTCTCCGACTTCCGGTTTAAATAAATCCGTCTCTTCTATCCCGCATATCTTCGGGCACACGGAGCCTTTCTCTTTTTTTCTTTTTCTTTACCTTTTGTGATCGGCCTGCTGACTCAGCCATTTGTTCGGTCAAAACTATAGAGGTGACCGAACTTTAACGTTCCACCGTCATATGTGCCCTATGATTTCGCATCACACCAACCCTTAAATTATGCATGTTCATCAAAACCTGCTCTACAACATTTTTTTGCCTTTTATTACTCACATACATTTTGGTTCACGGCAAGTATTTTCAAAATAGCTAAAACGTGATGCCTTTACTAGATTTTATTTTGTTTGATTACTGATTATGTACCTACTCCAGAGAGCTTCACAAAATCCCGCTACTGTTTCACTTCAGTGTTTTCTTTTTCTTTTTTCGACAATATAGACATGCTAAGAAATAATCGATTTGTAATAAAACACTTGTTACATGATGATCTTTTTTTTTTTTTACCTTTTTTAAATCAGATTTTTTGTGAACCTTAATTAAATTTCTTACTTTATCGTATGTCTATTGCATTAATAGAATGAAAGGGTTTAAAATGATAACTTACATCATTACGTTTAAACGTGAATTTCCACAGGCAGACGATATTTTGGGGGGGTAATTTTATTTTGTAGATATTCAACATATTTGACGCCCAGGCAACGCTGTGTAACCCTGCTAGTGGGTACTTGTGGGGATAGACCACACAGTACAATCAACTCGTATAGTATTTGTCTTTATTATCAAAGCACTTAAAAAAACTGTTTCTTATTTTTGGGTGGCCATTCCTCCTCCTCCTCCTCCTCCTCCTCCTACCATATCCAGATAAGTGAACCCTTCTGGTCCCAAATGACTTCGAAGGTCAATTTTAATGACGGCGCCGACGGCATCGTAAAATTGTACCCCCGTTGGAGGGTGGAAGCTGTTAGAAAATAACTCCTACCATATTGATTTCTTCGCCGGACAAACAAAAACTTCTCACTTCTCACACACACAAACAGACATGCACACACAAGCTGCGCGCGCACACACACTGGACGTAACTGTGACCCGTTTGGTCACAACCACTACCATTATTTATTCTATTTTAATAGCATTCGAAAATTCACAAACTGTGACATATCTGTTAAGACATTGTTCTCCTCTTCCTTCTTCCCATTATTATTGTTATTATTATTATTAATATTATTATTTCATAGAAGTATAATAATATAGAAGTATTATTATGATCATATTATTTTGCCATCTAATTTACATATGTGTTTGCAGTGTGCACAGATACACTTATGTGAATTAGATAGCCACCCTGAGAAAAGAGTCACTCTTTCTCTGAATGCTTATAGACATTAAGAAATATAAGAGAGTAGTTGAATTAACAGAGTGAGAAGGGGCAAGGGAAATACTAGATACTTACGAGCGAGATGTGACTTGTTGAGTTAATTAGAAAAATTAAAACAGGATTTCTTTCAAACATAACAGAATCTCAGAACTATGGTATATTTTAACGTGTGTTTGTGTAAGTAAAGTAGATAGGAGAAAAAGCTGGAGGAAAAAATATTATAATAATTATGTGTGTGTATCGGGTTTCAAATCACATTACGTCTGGCTACACTAAAAAATCGGACCAGCTGTTTTTGGATGATATATATATATATATATATATATATATATATATATATATATATATATATATATATATAATACTTTAAAAATATAAATAATATCTTTAACCAGTAGACTATCAGAATAAAAAGCAAAGCTCAATATAGTGTATAGAGTAATAATATTAATTGAATGACATAATACAATGAGAAATTAATTATATTTTATTAAAGTTAAAAAACAAGGAGTGATACTGCGTCCTTAACTCATGAGTTTTCAAAGAAAATCTTCTCCACTGAGGACCATTACCGCAATAACATTACTGCAGGTAATAACAATTAAGCTTTGAAAATATAAAAAAAATATATAAAAATACATATAAAACATCAAATATATTGGCCCAAAACACACTTTTTGTTAAACTTATACAGTTCATCCAAGTCATAAAGTTTAAAACAATTTCAAGAAAAATGTCAAAGAAGTCGATTAAAAATCAATCCAGGTGGTGAATGGTTGTCCAAAAACGAAAAGTTTATCCAGACGAGAAATTTGCTTGCTATCGATGCAGTAGATGACAGTGAAGAGTGTATTCAGGGTGTATGCAAATTGATAATAAAACCATAGAAAAAGCAAAATCATACACAAAGTCCAGAAGACTCACTCGGTGTTGAATATTATAATGCCCAATTAAGGGTTCTTTGAAGCTGATAGTAGGAGTGTTGCAGATCATAACTTCCTGGTCTGACGTATATAAAGAAAAAAATGTGAATAAGTTGAAATATGCAGTAAGATCCGATCAAAAAACAATGGTTAATGAAATAGGGATTGGAAAATCATGAGTTAAGGACGCAGTATCACTTATTGTTTTTGAACTTTAATAAAATCTGATTTATTTCTCATTTCATTATGTCATTCAATTAATATATATATATATATATATATATATATATATATATATATATATATATATATATATATATATATATATATATATGCATCCTACTTTTAAAAAAATACTTTTGTTCACTCCAAACAAATTATATTGTCACTGAGACGAAAGGGGCTACTGTGATAAGAGGGCTAGATTTATAGCGGGCATTCTAAATCGGGAGTTTTGTAGCAAGATAGTTGTTCACATTACATTTAAATTTGTGCATGTTGTATACAGTCGGGAGCGGGAAGAAGCCAAGCGGTCCGAAAAATTAAACTATTAGAATAGAAGGTTTTCCGGCATCTGCGGACCTTAACAGTGAAGAGATGGGATTTTGCTGCTCGTCTGGTTCATCGGAGGTATTAACGTTGAACGTGGTTAAAGTGCAGTAAGTTCATCGGAACACATTACGTGAAAGCACTTGTAAAACAAGTACAAGAATACAACATTGTGGCCATGGAGCTTGGTAGACAGTACGGGGATTGAAGATTAATTGCGAATTATTTAACGTAAAATGACCCCCCTATTTCCAGACCAATTTAACTTTGTAGGACATTTGGTAGACAGTACGGGGATTGAAGATTAATTGCGCATTATTTAACGTAAAATGACCCCCTATTTCCGGACCAATTTAACTTTGTAGGACATTAACTAAACTTTTTTACCACTAACCGTAAGTCCGACCGGCAAAGTAATAAAACCACACGTAATCGCTTTAAAAAGTAGAACCCGCCCTCCGCCTAAAAACATCAACGCATAGAATTTATCTCACATAGCAAAAATAAATTGGTTAATGTACTAAAAAGTTAGAATGGTCCGGAAATGGTGGATCATTTTATGTTAAATTTATATCCAAAAATAATCTAATATGCATTCCAAAATAATTCTTTGATTTTTTTTTTTTTTAAATTTTTTTTAACATAGTTCACTCCAAACAAGGCAGGCCGCCACTGTAGACGTAAGGGGTTACTGAGAAAAAAGAAAAGGGGAGAAGATAGGGGGCGGTCAACCTAGACTGTTTTTGTTTTTCTTTCCGCGAACGATAAGTGAACACAACAAGAAGAAAGCAACTTTACTATTCAATATTAACAGCCCCGTTACACTCACGTCGCACGCACCTTTTCTGTCTTTTGTTAAATTTAAATAAAATGTTTTCCTATTACCATTCGGACTTATGGTTAGTTGTTAGAAGGATGCATGGCATATTTTATATTAAAGTTTGATCAGAAATATTAACTATGCAATAGGTTGTTCAGGATCATTATTTTTTTTTTAGGGACCGTTAAAAATCAATTTCTTTTTTTTTTTTGTGAATGCATATTAACCATGTCTCCACATGTCAACCCCCGTCGCCCCGCCAGAGTTACAATTGATCTTCACGAAATTAAGAAAATGGCACCAAATTTAAAAAATTAAGCATCACAGAAAGTAAAAAATAGAAAAGTACGTAAATGAAAGGAAAAATACATGAAACGTGGGAAATGCAGTTTTTTTTAAATAAATGAAAGTTTTACATTGGGTAAAATTCAGCAATCTGTGTGAAAATAATTCCCAGTGCTTTCCGAATGTTTGTCTCCACATGAACTCAGCTAGGTAAGATTTGCGTGTGGATGCCACACTCGGCTTTGTTCCGTTTTTTTTTTTAGCGTTATTCCACATCCGTTCCACATGGTTGGTTGTGGCACCCGTTACTGGATCGACGAAATTGTATTTGTAGTTCACACGCAAATGATGGAATCCTTTGGCACTTAGGCGATCATACGCTCGTCAACAATCGGACACAATTGTCGTACCTGGTCTCACGTATATATTGTATTTTTTTGTTAGAATTAACGTGTCAGCATCTCTCGCCGACACGATGAGCAACACAACAGATTTGGTGGCCTTTTCGTAGCCACCTTTACCCACAAACGTCGTGTCATACGACCAGTGTGACTTTTTCGTCTTGAAAATAGACTCTCATCTATCTCAACAGTATATCTTTTCCCTCCAAGAATTTGAGGATGTTGCAAAAAATGCTCACCACACAATTCTCTCATGATTTTTGGGCCATTTTACGATTGTATGATCATTCATTATTCGGCACTCGGATTTTATGGTGTCAAACGTCGATCTGCCACGAGCCCAAATATAAATGAATTTAAGTGTTTCTTTGATGGGCATTTTTGAATTAAAAACAAAACACTTTTCCGCCTAATGGACATCTTCCTTCCACAATAACCGCATAAACCCATCAGTTTTCTGTGAAAAGACGATGATGATGATGATAATGATGATGGTGGTGGTGATTATGGTGGTGATTATGATGATAATGGTTGGTTATTTATCTACCTCCCACAGCGGTAAGATGTGACACAAGGTCGGAAAGTGGGATTTGATAAGTCAGCATAAGAGCACCTATAACCCTTAAAAATTGCCTGTGCAGCCTCGTCGGCTTTCACTGGTTGGGGTGCCTCAGGCGATTAGCAATAAACTAACCCCTTCTCAAAGGGTGAGAAGGCAAAGCCTGTGAGGGTGGACCTCCTAGAACTGCACAGGACAGAACCACAGACCGGCGTCATCAAGCCCCGAAGGCCAAGACGATACCGGTCTGTAGGGTGCAGTATCCACCGGAACAGATACTACACTTTGCTCTTAGCCAAATGCTGATGGTTGTTGGCATAAGTCGCATGTCATGGACAGAGATGCAGTTCTCCGCACCTGAAATTAATCTGTGCGCTTGCAAGAAGTCGATTATGTTGGCATTATCTCTGGTTAGATATAAAATATCTTGTAAGTTCAGAGCGTTAAAATCCATTTTCAGATAAATCCTGGGTGGAATACTTTGAATTATCTTTCCCTGCTATTTAACTCTTCAAAATTAAAGATAAAAAAAATTTCTCGGTCCTATAATACAGAAGTGCCTTCATGTTTTTATCTGTTTTTACTGATTTTCCAACATTTATTATTACATTTAATTGTCAGCGCGGATTTTATCACCTTTTTTTAATACGCAACAAATGACAATACCTTAACGAAGCTATGGTTCACGCTGCTACATGAGTTTTACTTAACTAAAACATGGGAATTTTATTTTAAAGGTTATTGAATTTTTTTCAGCGAACTTAAATATATATATATATATATATATATATATATATATATATATATATATATATATATATATATATTATATATATATATATATATTATTAAAAATAACCGACAATTTTTGTCTGGTTATTTTAGTGTTGATCCCTTCAATTTTCCGGATTAACATGTACACTATGGCAGTTTCATCAGCCAATTTCCTTCCGAGATTAAGATTTTAATCCGGAAAATTGAAGGGATCAACACTAAAATAACCAGACAAAATTGTCGGTTATTTTTAATAATACGTGTCTTAAAGAAAAAATGCTGCCTCGATACACACACATATATATATATATATATATATATATATATATATATAAGAAAGTTTTCCACATGTAAAAACACAAAAATATTGTAATATTTTGTTGCCTGGATTTTGCTCACATTAAAAACCGACCTTGTGTCTATATCTGCCCTTTCGGAGAGTCTGTCCCTGACGCGAATATCAACGTTTATCCACTTTAACATTGATTCTATTTTAAAAAGTAAAAAAATAAAATAAAAAATTAGCCAAGAATAAAAAAAAAATTGTAAAATCGGCAAATATTTTAATCCTAAAAAAGATTTTTTTATTTTTTAAATGTTCAGAGAAGATGAGAAAACAACAACAAATCCTTGATTGTGATTGGTGGGGATGAGGGGCAGTGGCGGACATCGAAGTGCTGGCTAATTTTTACATGAAATGATCCCCCATTCCCGGGTCATTTTAACGTTTTTGGACTGTTAACCATTTTCTTTTTCTATGAAAGATAAATTTTGTGTTTTACTTTTTAAGGCGATTTCGTGTGGTTTTACGATTTTGCCAATCGGACTTCGGGTAGAGATTAAAAAATTAGTTAATGCCCTTAAAAGTTAGAATGTTCTGGAAACGGGGTATTATTTTACGTTAAATTTATATACGAAACTAATCCCCTATTTTAAATCCAAAAATATCTTTTCACGTTTTCGCCTAAAAACAGTAGAATCTCATTGGGGGGAGGGGGTTATTTAAGGGCATTTATCTACTTTTAAATATAGACATTTCTTTTTAATTTGACAAACTTCTTAAAGTTATCCCTTTTTATGTATTGTATCCAAGATTTTGATAAACTAGTGAGATTTTTGTCTAGATTTTTCACTTGTGCCATTTTATTTTTCATATTTATCCACATTTGTCATTTTTACTGTGCCATTTTTGCCTAAATTCGTATGTAATGTATAGCTGTGTCGACTCGACATTGGTCGCCAGACTTTCTACATTCATTTTGTGTATCGCAAATTGCCCCACCCCTAATTGACAAAATGTCCCTTTTCTTTATTAACATATTTTCATTTTCGGTAATATACGTTAATAGAGGAGCTATAATATGTCATTATCAAA
The DNA here is from genome assembly GCA_963556195.1 of Sepiola atlantica. Lineage (NCBI taxonomy): Eukaryota > Metazoa > Mollusca > Cephalopoda > Sepiida > Sepiolidae > Sepiola > Sepiola atlantica. The sequence continues at coordinate 59,318,325 of OY744522.1, read as the reverse complement.
ATCGGTTTTGTAATCAAATCGATAAAACGTCTTATGACATTTTGACATTTAAATCACATAAATATGACTTTTTCTTTAGTCTTGGCCATCGTTTGAATTTTAATTTATTTATTTTTAGATGCTTTAAACTTAATAATAGCGTTTTATTAAAAATTGTGTCCATGAATAATTATATTCATGTATTCTGATGAAGACTAGCTGTACAAAATTAGTTTCAAAATGTGTTTTGTAAAATATGTCAATGAAAATAAGGAACCCTACAAGCTAAGATGAATAACTCTTATTGTTTTAATAAGAGTTATTCCCCTTAGATGAGTTTTCTTTGAAGGTGATTATTTAAGAATGTCTATATATTATAACATTGTCGAACCGCATTAAATATGTTTTAAATAACGTGCAGTGATATCTAACAATAACAAATGAAAATTTGGCTAGTCAGAAAGAAAGTTTGATTAGGTCCAACTTTTACAATCCGGTCAACATAAATTTATATATTAGATTAATATTTTTTCCAACTACAAAATGAAAGCAAATCTCAAATTTTGGTAAAAATGTTTTTTAAAAAAATGTTTGTTTTTTTAATTTTACGGCAATATTTGTAGACTTTGCATGGCTACCCGGCATTGCCCCGGGGGGGGGGTCGTGAACAACAAAATAGAAGCGATAAAACGTGTGTTTATATCCTTTGTTTTGTACCCCACCCTGTCCCCAGTCAAGAAGAATTTCCTCTACCCCGACCGAAGACAGAACAGATACTACACCTTGACCCTAGCCCAGAAGCTAAGAAAGTGTTTTCGAGTTTCACACCAACCAAAGGTCGATGACAGAAAGATTGTATTAAATGTCTACATCCTCTTGAGTAATTCTGTACCTGATGACCCCCCCCCCCAAAAAAAAAAAGAATGAACATTACAAAGAAAGTTGTCTGTATTCTGTTCGAGGCAATGCTGAAAAAAAAATATATCAGCCTGTGAATGTGTCTTGTGCAGTTTCTAATTTTTGTAAACAGTTTTTTAATAGATTAAACAAAATGGTCTTCACGGTCATCGCGGGGAAAATCAAATTGATTTTGAAGCCTTTAAAAAATATCATTTGTTGCGAGAATGAAAGTTTTATTGCAAAAGTCAATTATATTTATACGAAGAGAAAACTTATTTAAACGAAGGAAAAACAAACGTCAAATTGAAATAAGTGTGTAATTCCTGGAAACTTAACTTAAACAATGATAACTTCAGATTTTGTTTAAAATTATTAAAATTCTAAATATCTAAATAACTTAGCCGGCGTTGCCCGGATGCCAGATATGCGTAAACATTTAGTTCCATTAACGTATACAGTCTGTCCACTTTTATGTTGCATTAAGATACAAAATAAGTGTGTTCCGAAACAAGTGAAGAATTTCTTATTGCGTTTCGGATTTCTCCGAAAAGCGGTTTCTGCTTTTCCTCCATCCTTACCACGATGTCCGATATGTGAACCTTAGTGTTCCCAAATTAGTTCGACGGTCAATTTTAATGATGGCACCAGCTACCTCGTAAAATGTTACCTCTTTCTGTTCTGACGGAAGGTGCTACCGTATTGATTTCTTTTACGAACACACAAACATGCTTCCCCTTATGTGCGTACACACACACACACACACACACACACACACACACACACACACACACACACACACACACATATATATATATAAAATAAATTAGATATGAAAAATATGTGGACAAGCTTAGATCTCTAAACCGACTTGGATAAATAGCTAAATAAAAAACGCTGAGTCGGGTGTGGTGAAAAGGGGAGTGGAGAGGGCGAAGAAGTTTAAAGACACTCCCTCCCCTCCAGAAAAAAACTTGGAGGTATCAATAAAATTTGTCGAACCCTAAAAGTGTCGTCTTCCCTTCAGTACACAAACGCTCGTCGCGCACCGACCATAAAATGTCTTTCAAAAAAAAAAAAAAGGGAAAAAGGAAAAAAAAGGTGAGGGTTGTGTTGGGAAGAGAAGGCGAAAGTTCAAACGACTCTTCACAAGCGAAGAAACATGCGAGCCGCTCTGTCATATAAAAAAGAAAGAAAACGTTCTCTCTCTCTCTCTCTCTCTCTCTCTCTCTCTCTCTCTCTCTCTCTCTCTCCGTCTTTCTTTCCATGAAAGGATAAAATGTTCAAGTTATATCTATAGTGTTTACGTGGGGTTAAAAAAAACACTAAAAGTACCCCCCCCCCCGTTTTCGAACCGGTGTTTGTAAATGAGTCGATGGTTCGGCGTAAAGTTGTAACAAATTCACCTCTATGGGTGGACGAAATGATGGTTTCCACTTAGCATAACGCAATATTATTCCGTAAAAATAATTGACTCCTCTCCGTCTCAGCGTAGTAAAATTTGTAAACAAATCAATGAATTCATTTAAAAACGATATAATTTCTTCCACTCCCACTAGTTCGATAGCTCACATTGTAATACATGCGTCACTGGTTGGTCACAGTCACCAGTGGATTGGCGTCCGTGTTTCGAATCTCGGGGTTGGTTGGTGCTCTCTCTATGTCTAGCCAGACTGATGAGTCGTAAATTTCACACAAAATGAAATGTTTAGTATATGCATAAGCATGAACACAAACTAGGGGAAATAACACATCTAAAGCCAACCGATATTTCGGTTGTGCCAGACGATCTTAATCATTGGTGTAAAAGGGGGTTCCATATATATTTCATCTATATACACATCATATTATAAGGTGATATATTGTGTATAGATTTTAAGTATTTACTTCAACAGTGCTCAATACGTAAGTATAGCTTAGTAGTAGTATGAAAATATATTTGCGTCCATGTCTCATCCCCACATGGAATCGTCGTGGTGATTCCCAGCGGGGATAAATTAGAGCCGTATGTTTATTTCGTATAAAACTTTTTAGTTAAACGAATATTTTTGGCTACACATTTGCAGACATGTTTCAGTTCTATATAAACTTCCTCGGGGCCATCGTGGATGAGAAAAATGCATTTCATTTTTCAGACAGATAATTTAGATAGTCAATGATCATTCGTTGCATCTTCGCGTGACTTCGTAGATGGTCCATTAGACCAGCTGCATGGCATGTAGCACAGGAGACACACATCATACATACTTCCCACGGTTTTTATAGGGTTGTTTTTTTTTTTATCTGTACCACAATGAAATAGATGAATATATTACGAACATACTCAGATACGAACATAGAGAGAGACTTGCGAACAGACTTGTGTGTGAACAGCCTTACGAACAACTGCTGTAGTTCTTATTTACTTGCCTCCCCACGAGGAAAGCGTTAGATAAAAAGTTTTTTGTTTTTTTTAATGTGGGGGAACCCAACTCCCCAGAAGGGGGTCATTCTGGATTGGGACATAAATCAAAATTGACTCGGTCTAGAAGGATGTTTCTTTTACTGATTGTGGGCCGAACAGGTACTACACTCTGATTCCAACCCGAAGGCCGAGTAATTATGCGGAGGTATACATGGTAAGTCGGAAGTACGCGGGTAGTCGAAACATTTTTACTTAAAATAATTACCATATATATTCAAGATCTACATTACTCAGAGAGAGTACTTTGATGAGTACGTTTTCATTTTTACTGCCTGGTTACTTCTGACTCACCCTATACACACATATAATATATATATATATATATATATATATATATATATATATATGTCCATGTGTGTGTTTATATTTGTGTTCACTTCACAGACGGTTGTCGCGCACCGACCATAAAAAAGAAGAAAGCGGCCCGGTGAAGGGGGAGAGGTATGGGTAGGGAATGGGAGAAAAGTTCAAACGACTTTTCATAAACGAAGAGCGATGCGAGCCGCAACCAGTCATAAAAACCTCTTTCTCTCTCTTTCTGTGTTTCTGTGTGTACACGCCCCTCCTCTTGCTCCCACCCCTTCTACCCTCCTCTCTCTCTCTCACTCTCTCTTCCTCTCAGCCTGCTTCCTGGCTTTGTAGAAGAAAGCCGTGTAGAAACGATGGAGAGGCCCGGCTTACCGAGCAAACGTACAGACGCTAAAACAGCCAGTCCTTCGCTGCGCCTCATCCAGTTCGGGTTTACCAACTCCTGAGTCAAATAGTTTAAAACAAAAAAAAAAGTGGGGGCCGGGCCCTTCATCTGACCGAAGAACCTGTCTTCTGTACCCTTCTCAACAGTACACTGTCTCAAATATACTCGCCAAGTCTTCATTAGCGGTATTATTTTTACCTCGAAGTTTTTCCACGGGGTTGTACGTATACCCTAAGAGCCAAATCAGACACATAAACCTGGAGTCTCTACCATTGTAGTGGGTATGTAAAAAAGAAGCGCATTTACTTACTGACGGGTTATTAACCCTTAAGTTCGTATATTTTACACTGTTTATTTATTTTTTATTCTTTTTTTTTACGTTTTTTGTAATTGTTTCTTGTTTTGTTTTTGTAAGTAAAAACTTTCTTTTCGTTGTTACGATAGTTTTTTGCTTAAAACGCTGAACTCAGAAGCCGACGTGATTTTAAAATAATTCGTCAATATCGATATTTATGTATTGAAACAGTCACTATAATGTAAGTCGTTATATATATATATATATATATATATATATATATATATATATATATATATATATATATTAGTAATCCAGGTAAAGTTTACATCCACAGGGTAAAAAAATCCTTACTGTGTTTATATAAAAGTGCTTAATAAATAGAGCTGTTTAATAGGCATTAACAATTTTTATTTATAAACTTTATTTCGCATAAATATCTTTATACCTATATATATATATATATATGTGTGTGTTATATTTACTATCGCTTTTGCAGTAATGTTACTGGATATTCATAAACACCAAAGACAACGCTTTACTTTAAAACAATAATGGAAATATGAGTTCTGGGCTGGGAGCAAAATTACACAGTGATCTACATCCATTCCCGGTTAACGTAAGGTGTGTCTATACTAATAATATATACTAATAATCGATAAGACATACTAGTGTAGTATCTGTTCCGATGGATACTGCACCCCATAGACTGGTATTGTCTTGTCCTTCGGGACTTGATTTACGCCGGTCTATGGGATTATCCTTTGCAGTTCTAGGAGGTCCACCCTCCCAGGCTTTGCCTTCCCCCTTTGGGGAGAAGTAAGTTAATTGCTTACTGCTTGAGGCGCCCCTACCGGGGAATGCCGACGGGGCTGTCCAGGCAATTTTTGATGGTCAGAGTGCTCACCTCTTGGGCGCTGGCTTTTCAACCCCCACTTTCCGACCCGACCTTGGGTCACATCTTACTTGTGGGAGTAGGATAAAACTGTCCTTGTGCCTAACCTCCTGAAGAGGAGGTAAATAAATACTAACAATAACAATCAACTGCTGAAAAACAGTTGTTTGTGAACACTGAACAGAACCGAATGAAGCGAAAATGTCCAGATAAAGACCTCAGTATCTTTTCAGATAGAGCTGCATGACAATAGTGCAAAATAATTTCACTTATTTATTTCACGCATTACTGCAGTTTCATTACTTCTTCATTCATCAGAAATGTTTGTTATTGATCAAAGATGCTATATATTTGCATGAAAACTTTAAGTCAGCTTTTTGTCATGTCACATGGGCGAAGCAGGATGAGTGTTTCAAGCTAAAATTTGAAACCTGATCGCCTGATCAGTAGTCTGTAGATCTTACCCCTGTGTGTTTCGGGTTATTCTTTAAAAAAAACAAAAAAAAAAAAAAACAGTAAAATCAAAACGCGCAGTTATTGTTGTTTTTAGCATTTTAAGAACTTTTTAAAATTAATTGGATTTCAGTTTTCTATGCGAGTTTATTTTCAATCCTCTCAGAATATTCTTCATCTTTCCACTGATAATTATTCCATCTTATTCTCGCATTGCGTTTTGCCTTGATAGAAACGCAAAGTGGTCACTGGTCAACTACTTGATTTTGTTGACCTGTTCTTGTTTAACTGCCCCTCAGTCCTACGGGGTCATTGGTAAGTTTTTAATATGTAGAAAATCCAGCTCCCTAAAGAGGGGAGAACTCTGCATTGGGGACCTGTGTTCAGTCACACTATTCCTTTCTCAAGCGGCTTTTTTTCTTTCTTTGAAATTTCGAGGAGAGTACGTTAAACTTGCATCGAAAACTGAACCCTCTTCTTAAAATTAAACCTTTTTATATACAATCTTATGATTCGTTTAATCAATATAGTGATCGGAATATAAAACAAAATTTCGATTTCGTATTCGTTCGTTCGGTTTTTACGGTTTCATTTGTTTGTCTGTTGCCGTTGCGCTAGTTTTGAGATTAGTAAACTGGACTAGTTTCACGTGCGGCGCTTCGGAATCGAGACCGCATCGGTATTTGACCATTTAAAAACTGCAGATTACTGTCGATTCCAAGTACATTTTGTTTGTTTAGGTATAGGGGTGTGGGTCACTTCGTTATTACACCTTTTTGTTAACGGACATTGACCTTATAGCCGGTGTAAGTGAAGAACCGATGCGGTCTCTATTACGAAGCTCCGCCCACTTTTCTCTTAGTGCGTAGAAAGTGCGCACAGTCTTTTCTGTTCATTATTTTGAGAGAGTAAAAATGTTTTCTTATGGAGGGGGGGGGGGCATTCTCCCTCTCTCTCTCTCTCCTTTTCGACTAACGCCGGTGTCAGATGAAAAAAAATACGTCCCACACTGCAGTTACTACATACACTGCTGATTTTAATTCTTGTTTACAAATCAATTTCATTTCATCCTTTTTAAGATTTGAATCCATTTTTTAAGTATAAATAATTATCTCCTCTGGTGGACTAGTTTAGTATGTGTTCTGGTTCCGCTCACCTGTGCACCCCCCCCCCCCCACACACACACACACCTCTCGCCGGTGAATGTCGAGGGGGTCGATCATGACTATTTTTGCACCCACTCATCTAAAGTGTACCCTTTTACGGATATGGGTGCGTGTTCCCCACAATAAACTGACCATGTGTCTAATTCTGTCCTCGTGGGGAGACAAATAAACAAATTCCGTCCTACTGATCAATTTTAATTCCAATCAAATTTCGTGTGTGTGTGTGTATCTGTGTGAATATTTCCGGGAAGGTTCAATTAGTTTACGATACAATACGTATTTGGTATGTATATAGATTCTTATTGCTTAAGAATGGCTTCTCTATATTTTAAGCGACCGAAATATCTTGCACTCTATGCGTCCCTTTGAACCTTCTAGTGGTGGTCGCTGTAAAGTTGTAAAACCTTTGGGTGAGATTTGCTCACACTTAAAAAAACTCTACCTGTCAGCGATTGTCATCAAATGTGATTATGGTCTGGTGAGATATGTGATAGAAACATGATTACATTTTATGTACCCATTCATTGATTATATAGGTCTGCACATTGTATTGAGAATTTTGGATTAAATAATAAATACAAACTTGATATTAAATTAAGTATGTACGTATGTGTACGTATATTTATGTGTGTGCGCATGCGTGTATATGCATTGCAACATCTGGTTCATCGTTCGTCTGTTTTTCATTCATATTATTTTAACCTCAAATAAAGATGCGGCGGCCATGGATCTTTCAACATATGTTTCTGAATCCGACTTAAGAAAAACAAAATAAAAAAAAACATTTTTCCTTACAAGTTGTAACTGAATTATAGAAAAACAAAACAAAACAAAAAAAAATCAGCCTTTTTTATTTTCATGCTTTTAGTTTTTGAATTAAAAAATCCATTCTAAAAATGTGTAGATTAACACTCAGCTACCCATCAATGAGATTCACGTTTTCAAGGCGACTGAAAAACTTGTCCGAAAGAGAAAAAAAAATTAAACGAAATTACTTTAGAGTTTAGAGTGCGGGATCAATTTTGTATATATATTTAACGTAAAATGATCCCGCATTTCCGGTTCTTCCTAAACTAGAGCAATTAAATCGCAAGTCGTAAAATTTCACGTGATCGGCTAAAATAAGTAGAACCCCCCCCCCCCCCAAAATAAAAACCGCAGAGAATTTATCTCCCAGAGCAAAAATATATATTAACTGCTATAAAGTGCTAGAATGATCCGAAAATAGAGGATAAGTTTACGTTAAATTCATATACGAAAACTGGTCCTCCCCTCTAAATTCTAAAATACTTGAGTTTTTTTAACAAGTTTTTTTTATGTCGTTCACACGTAAATCGCCTAAAAAAAGTAGAAGCTCATTGCTGATGAGGGTGGGGGGCATTAATGTATTTCTTTTAGGAGAACCCATTTAAATGAACCACTTGACTTTTGTCTGTTTTAATGCATTCAAAATTACTTTAAAATTCCGATATATCGCGGCAGTAATTATAAGTCGGCCATTTAAATATAGTAATAATAGATAAGAATTTTCCCGTTTCATTTTACTTCAGTCGAAGTTCTCAGAAATCAAGGTGCTAATACTTGATCTCTAAATGAGTCATAGATATCTCCTTGTCAACCGTTGAGTTAATAAAGAAATAAAGAACATTACTTTTTTCTCCCCCCCCCCCCAATTGACAAGTGAACTATGTTATAGTATGTCTTTCTTTTGGTCTGTTAGTCTTATCGGATTACAGGACAAAAATCCATCTGGTCTGATGGAATATCCAGTTAAGTGCTGTTACTTGAGGTAACATCACTAGAAGATGCACCATTCCTCGTATGAGCCATTGTATGGCCGTGTCGAAGGGATCTTATTTGTTGTTTTGAATATTTGGTCAGGGCTTACTTGTGTGAAGTATCCTCATGTCAGGTTGTCCTGACAAATCCTTGTGCAGAGACCAAAATCACTCGAGGATGGTGTCTACGTAATTCAAACTCTAGGGGAGTTCGTATGTGTATTGATTTACTCCTCTCCAGGAGTTAGGCACAAGGCCAGTTTTTATCTTACTCCCACGAGTAAGATGTGACCCAAGGTCGGGTCGGGAAAGTGGGGTTTAAAAATTGCCTGGGCAGCCCCGTCGGCATTCCCCGGTAGGGGCGCCTCAGACAGTAAGCAATAAACTTACTCCTCCCCAAAGAGGGGAGGCGAAGCCTGGGAGGGTGGACCTCCTAGAATGCACAGGACAGACCCATAGACAGGCGTAAATCAAGCCCCGAAGGCCAAGACAATACCAGTATGGGGTGCAGTATCCATCGGAACAGATACTACACTTTGATCTTAGCCAAAAGGCCAAGAACAAAATTTGAGTTCGTATGTGTAGTCAAACTGAGAACTTTATTATCAGGAGCAACAAACAAAATAGGTTGCAATGGATTAACATTAGAATTTCAAAACATGGCAGATTCCAAAGTGTATATGAACATGACTGTTTACTCTTGTGATAATTCAAACTTTTAATTATTCATTCCCCTAAATCGAAGAGAAAGGTTGATTTTTTTTTTTCTCTCACGCATCCTTGTCGTACAAAGGAACGCATGTTTTTGAAGGTAATGATCTGATTAAGCTTTTATCTGATTTGCAAACAAACGAAAACGGTTTTGCTGGATTCCCTTTGTAGGAAATCTATATTGTATATTGATTTCAGTTTTTGCGTGTGACTTCCAATAATGCGTATTCAGTTATTGAAGAACATTTGTCGAACGAATACAGTGTATATTATATCTTCACTGAACTAGTCGCCAGAGTAACACCGCTAAAAAGAGGATCGGGGGAGGCTCGTAGTCGTAACTATCTCGGCATAATTGCGGTACCTTTCTTAAAATCTTTTGTATCGATCCCATAACCCATTGTATTATCCATGAGTAAAAATCTAACAAAACAAAAAAACGTGGTGAAAAAAAAAAACAATATACAACAAATAAATGTTACCAAAGGCAAGATAAGTTACTCTTCTACCTACCTGGATAATTTTTTTTGTTTTTGTGTTTTAACTTAGTTTAAAGCGTATATGAGGCATCCTTTCACCCGAGGCGATGGATACCCTCTCACTGTAAGTGTTCATGCGAAAAAGCTTTGTGCAATCACTAAGCGCACCTCCTGTACCGCATTGCTTGGGTCCAATGAGAAATGCATGATGAGGCAGGATAAGCAGAGAAAGACTAGTGTTATTTCAGAGTTTCCTTCTAGAATGGAAATTCTAAAATAACACTAGGTTTATATATATATTGCAAAGATAACTGTCCACTCATCAGATTTCAGCGGTTGATCTCTTAACACACCTAATGACACTTGTAATAAGCACGTTTTACGCGCAATGTTTTAGTTTGAGCTTTTATATATTTTGATGGTCATAAAAGTAATACCCCCTCCCCTTTTACAAAAATTCAGATATTTCTGATTTGCATCAAAGTTGAACAATAGGTATTAGATACAAATTAAGACATTTGAAAATTTCAATTTAACCAAGGGTTACATTTAGAAAAGGCAACCGTTTTGCATGAACTTCAACCATAGATATTAGACAAACATTAATAGAAATTTCCCAAATTCAGTTTCTTTGAAAGAACTTCTCTCAAGCAATGCCACTAACCCCGCAAGTACACACTCATTAGACAAACCCAGCGTTTTCTCTGGATGAAAAAAAAAGTTCTTATATATTAGAGATGAAGAAATCAAAGAAATCAACAAACACTAAATAGCTTGCTTCCTGTATGAAGTTTGAATTCTCTGAAGTTGGTCCTTGTGACGTGGATAGAATTGTTCTGAGTACACAGCATGCTCTTCTCGGACTGCATCCTCACCACCGCCAACATATCCACCTACATTATTCTGTATGCCTTCTCGAGGCCTATATGTGAACCAAATTTATACGCTGTAAGCTATTCAGCCGATAAAGATATCCGGTATACACACATACAGACGTTGCATTTTGATATCTACGATTATAATAAAGCTTGTTTTCCTAAAGGTGTTTTCATCGGAGAAAATACATGCTAAAATATTCGTCAGTTTTGGGATTGAGTTATGTTTGATTTTTTTTTCCATTTCATTCTAGTTAGAGGTAATTTGCAATCACTCAAGTGACCTATCTCTTACAAACTCTATCACTTTCACCCTTTCTCACTGTATATGATTTTCACCCACCCTCGCTCTTATTCTCTATCTATCTATCTATCTATCTATCTATCTATATATCTCTCTCTCTCTCAACAGTCAAAGAAAAATAATTGAAATAGTTCAATATAAACAAAAGCGAATAGACCCACAGGCAGTACAAATATTTAACCCATAGTTTGAAAGGGGGATTAATTTTGGATTTTGTCTTTATTTTTTAAATATTTAACTGACTTCACATCCCCCCCCCCCTTCAAACAATGTAACCCAAGATCAATAGGTGACTTAACGGGTCACTTGGTTTTTTTTCTAACACACACATAATATAAACACATGGTACTTTATTCACTGGAAAGATATAATGTATATACATTATTTTTACTTCAGTGTTTGTATATGTGCGTCTACCATTTTTACGATCGTAAGTGCCCAAAGCAGAAAGCTGGAAAAATATCCTAATTTCCACAGATGTATTTTTATGACTTTATCATGGGGACCCAAGTCCTTTAATGACCAACGCTCGTCTGTTTTATTTGTTTATTTTTATCTTTTAAGCTTGGACCATAAAGCTGGCCTTTAAACAGCCGCACACAATAACCTTCAAAGAAGCCATAACTCAGCCGTGGGGTGGACAGCTACCTAGAAATCGTAAAGTTAAAGGCTTATAGGAGAGACTAACCTCACAGCTGAAACGAGTCATGACCTCGAGGTCAGTGATAGCCACTAAAATGTCGGCTTACTCGATCATTTTTTTTTTCTTCTTTCTTTTTGAAAGTGGACTACGGTGGTCGGCATTTTATTCATCTACTTTTTATTATTATTGTTTTTACTTACTTTTTTATGGAAATTTATTTTTTCCAAGCGGTTTACTCGCCCGGACTGAAGAGACATTCAGCTTAATTATTTTTCGATGTTCAACTTTGTAATACTACCTTAACTTTGAGCTCAAGTAAGCTTGTTTGAACCAAGAAAAAATGAGTCGGCAAAGCCAGTTAATATATAAGAAAATCTCAAATTAGTCTTTCTGTTCGCTATATACCGCCTCTCTTTCTCTCCAGCTATGAGTTAAATAGTATTAATACTTGTGGTGTTATTTCCTGTTGTTTATGATGGACTATTCAGATTTATTGTTTTATAGTTAGTTTTATTACCTTCGACTATTAATAAACGCAGAGAGAGAGAGAGTGACGAAAGCGAGAGTGATATACACTGTAGGAAATAAGAGCAAGGGGTGAGAACCATAGACAGTAACTTACTAATAGATGGATGACTTGAAAAATAAATTTCAAATGATAGCTCATTAGAACCATTAAAATAATTTTTTTTAAACTCAATCCCAAAATCAATGGATATTTTAGCATGTATTTAGTGTGATTAAAGTATATAGGAAAAAAAGTTTTAGGGAAACAAACGTGGATTACCTCAACTTTAATGTAATATATATTTATATGACAAAGCGAGATCTAGATATGAGATAGAAAGCGATAAAACGCAATGCTAGTTTTCATATCAAAAAATTGTATCCTGTTTATTTGAAATCATCTAAATAAAACAATGACAGCATTACCCATTAAGATCATTAAAATAATAACCCTTTGTGTGAATCTGTTTTTCTCAATATAAAAATGAGCTTTCTTCTCCCTAAAAGCTCGTTATCATATCTTTGAACCAACATATTCTGATATTTAATAATGAAACAATACATATTTTTGTCTCAGTCTAGACGGATTTCTCCCATTCTGATCGAGGACAGAACAGATACTTTCTCAATGCTATTATTAATTCTGAAAAGAAAATGACGGAGTAAGTTCAGGAAAATGCTACCATTACTAACCAGCAGATTGTTACCACTGTCGACCAAGGAAAGAGTTTATCATGCATGTGTATGCAGTGTTGTGATGTATGGAAGTGAAACTTGGCCAGTGAGGGTTTAGGACATGCGTTGCATGGAGAGAAATGATATGAGACTGATACGATGGATGTGTAATAAGTTTTTAAAACAAGCTTAGTTCTGATGACTTCAGAGGAAGATTGAATTTTTACATTATAGGGAGATGTGTGCAGAACATGAAACGTCACTGGGATGGTCACGTTGACAGAGTGGATTAGGGTTTTGGGGATTGTAGATAGCAGGTTTACTTAACAGGTGAAGGCCAAAGAAAACGAGAGAAAGTCATAAAATAGCCTTGAGAGAAAGGTATAAATAAAGACTTGGCCAGAGATAGGTTAGTTTGAGGGTCAATTTCTTAAAGCTTATAAACGCATGTCAACATGTAAAACGGACGTTCAACCGAATATGATGAGATTTTGATGATAAGGTTTTGATGATGATTATGATAGTGACAGCCATTTCGGAAATAAGTGTGCTACAAAGTTTTTGTAAGGCTTCATTCTGTTGTTTGTGTTGGTTTTCCCGATTTTTTTCTAGAAGCAGATACTCACAGGAGAGATCACATGGAGGTTGCCAACATCCATAGTGAAAGAATGGTGTTATGGAACCAACAGGATTCGAACTTGTCACTCCACATCTGTATCCACCTCCTAATAGTGGAGTAATATCTCGTCATCGCACAAAACAAACAATGGCTTCCTTAAAAAGAAAAAAATTCTACACAAAATACCCGGTGTGAGGGGAAAGGGTAGAGCAATCAATACTGAAACTAAAATGGTCATACCGCCCAACTCGAATCTGCATTGTCTCGTTGATTGTGAAGTAATGTGTAGTGTGATCCAGTCTTTGAGCACTAGTGCGATTTGTTTTGTTTTTTTCGCAGAGTTTGTCTGTGGTTGTGGACCTCCCTCAGTTTTTTCTTGCCTTTTAGTCCTTATTCAATTTCTCTTTTTAGCCGTTCTCGGTTTGATTTTGGTATTCCCTCACCATGTTCCTTTAATATTTCAAAATAATTTGTCTCTTCCCCCCCCTCCCCCTCGACTTTTGCCGACCTTAAGATTTTTAGCTTTTCGACTCAGGTCTTTACAACTGGATTATCTCATCCACCTGTGCTCCTCATTTGGCATACCTGCACGCATACACACATACAAATATATACATATATATATATATATGAACATAAAAGTTTAACTTCAAACCCTGCACACACACACACATATATATATAAAGTAGTATTGGTTGGTCGTCCATTTAAAGCATTGTTTGATATGTTAATAAAATATATATGTAAGCCATTAACAATGCGAGATTAATTTATATATATATATTTTTTTTTACATTAATCTTATTTTCGGAATAAATTCCATCTTCAGAGGTGACCAGTTATTGAGTCATTTATTTTTTTTATCAAAAACAAAAATAACCAAACTTATTTCTTTGTTACTTGATAAAACGTTTCTCCTCCCGGGTGGTGTTGGCAGCCATGATTCAAATTCCGGTGTCGAACGAAGAACCTGGCTAGCTCCTGTAGATTAAGTAGTATCGGTTGGTCGTCCATTTAAAGCATTGTTGGATATGTTAATAAAATTGATATGTAAGCCATTAAAAATGCGAGATTAATTTATATGTATATATTTTTTTTTTTTTACATTAACTTCAAAATCGGAACCGAGTCAAATCTAAAGAGTACACACTATACTTTCAGAAGGAGCTTTATAACAGAAATAAATATGGCTTATATTAACACTATACTGCAGTTTTATCAGTTATCCAATCATGATAACTGTATTAATGAATCCTGACCACATCTGAAAATAAAATTCAAACCGTTTCTCTGTTCAGCTCAGTTTGTGTTTTAACTAAAGGCTTCAAGATTCTATTGATACACTTTTGGTTGGATGTTCTATAGAACTGCAGTAAAGAGTCAGGAAAAGCTATATTTATTAGTTATATGTATCATAGATCACACACACATATTGAAGGATGATGCCATCGATGAAAACAGACGGGACGGTAACCATGCACAGTTGATGACTTCACAAAATTATCACATTACCCATCAAATCAGAGAAGGGGGTATGATTTATCTAGACGACTCGTGACCCGAAGTGTCACGGGTCGTCTACAGAATGAACAGCTAGACCCTATTGCACATTGACATATAAATATATGCTCACACACTGTATATATATATATATATATATATATATATAGTAATAATATGATAAAACTTCATGTGTGTGTGTTCCCTTGCAAAATGTGCTTGATACTTTTAATGGAAGTGTTCTCCGACAAAGAAGACATTTTTGTGTATTTTTCCAATTCAGGAAGAACTCCCACCCCACCAATGCATTCAATGGATTCAGAAGAATGGATTTACTAATTGGATACCTTTTGGATTTTATAAGCTACCGGAATTGTACAGCGATAGGGTTGATCTACTATTCCATTTCACTTGAATACTTGCATTCATAGTTTTACCTGGATTCGCTTTACACACTTTGGGATCTTCCATGTTTTGAAATTCTAATATTAATCCATCGCAACCTATTTTGTTTGTTGCCCCTGATAATAAAGTTCAGTTTAACTACATATATGAACTCCCCTAGAGTTTGAATTACCTACTAGACACCATCCTCAAGTGTCTTCGGTCTCTCTGTACAAGGGTTTGTCAGGACAACCTGACATGAGGATACTTCACCCTACAAGTAAACCTGACAAAATATTCAAAATAATATAGTATCCAAAGCACAGATAAGATCTCTTCGGCATGGCTGCACACTGGCCCATACGAGGAATGGTGCACCTTCTCCAAGTGATCCTACCACAAGTAACAACACTAAGCCATATGAATTCTTGTCCTGGAATGGGGCAAGATCAAGAGAAGACCACAATAAAGATAAACTATAGCGTAGTTAAGTGGTCAATTGGGAATAGGAAAATCTTATGTTCTTCACTGCTTTACTAACTTAACATTTGAGAGAACTTTAATTGAACACTCAGATATCTATGTATCTCGTATAGAAATCAAGTCTTAGCCCCAGGAAGGGGCCCCTTGATTTCTGATACCTAACCCAAGTGAAATACATACACCTTTTTAACATTGGATAAGTCCAAGTTATTAAATGGTAAGCTATCACATTTCGGAACAAGGTCCATAAATAAAATATAGTATGGTCGTACTCTCAAGCCTTGGTCGTCTCTGAGTAGAAAAACTCCCAACAGAAAAACATATGGACATGTTATCCTGAAGTTTATATGTTATGCTGTCAGGTTGTCTACCAGAAAGCATATGGCTTTATAAAAACTAGACCTTTCCCACACCCCATTGTCTAGATTTTCGTTTAATGGACGACCCGTGATCCTTGCACTTGATCGATTCAAACAATTTTTACAAATGCTGGAAACCTTTTAAAAATTATATTTTGATCAATTTAATTTGTTCTACGTCCTCCCTTGAACGATGGGGGTAAGCATACATAACAGGTTTCCTCTGGGCCTCTTCAACATAAACGCACCTAAAAATCTTTGTGTGATTAGTTATTTTTGTCCACATCTCATTATCGTATTGACATGTGTCTAATATCGATATTATATACCATGTATGGTCTGATCATCTTGTGATTATTTCGTGCGACCGAACAACATGATGCTGTAGCTTGAAAAAAAATCATGACTTCTTTGCAGAAACCAGACTCATCCAGATGTGGTTAATTTTAATTAACGCAGCCGAATAATAACGTACTTGTTCCTTATTTCTAATCTTATTACCTCGGGTGGTGGGGGACTTAAGTTTTCTCCTAATGTTTTTAAGACGTCATTTTATTCGTCTGACTTAACTTGCTTCCTATCAGCTTCTCACTAACAACGTTCTCTAACTTGGTCAATGTACGTCATGAGTCGCGTGTTTCTGACTTCCCTTCCGCTTTCTCAGTTCACACACATGTCAAACATTAATCATTGACCCTACACAGACAGTTACAGACAGTCCTTGAACGGGTTCAAAGTCGCACCATATACAATATGTACATATAACATTTATTTTAAGTCCACAGTGAGAATAGAAAAAATACTTTTAAAAAAAAACAGTGAAATAATGGAGGGGAGAATATATATTTTATATTGAATTATGTTTGAAAAAAAATCCCATTTTTAATTCTTCTAATTATCCATAATTCATAATTAATTGAACAAGTCACTTCGCACTTGATTTAACCACTCTAATATTTCTAATGTCTGAGCATCTAAAGAGTAAATCTTTCTTTCAATGTTGGGTTTTAATTACTTTAATTTGGCATCTAACTTACATAGTGTATTCGTACACTCCTTAACCGTAACCAAATGTATGTATGTACATATCTAACGGACTCTCTCTCTCTCTCTCTCTCTCCCTCTCTCTCTCTCTCTCTCTCTTTCTTTCTCTCTCTTATATATATATATATATATAATCTGTGAAAATATGTACTTGCGTGTAGTTAAAAGACCTCAACACACTCGCTACTGTATCACTTTCATACACACATGTACATATGAAGAGAGAATATATATATATATATATATATATATATATATATATATATGCATGCTTATACATGTATATACAATGTGTATACGTATGTGTGTGTCTGTTATTTTATGGGAGAGGGTGGTCGGCCCAGATCTGCCGGAACAACGGCTTTGCCCATTTGAAGTTTTTTGAATCTTCTGACAAAAAAGGAGAGGGAGGCCTTTGAACAGTTTCCTGTTTAATACTTTCTGGCTTTAAATGTTTCCCCTTTCTCCAATCAAAGAAGATCCACACCGCCCGACCCCTCACTCATATTTTTTCATCATCTGCGCATTCAACAAATATCTGAATCGCTGCTCCTGATTATAAAACTGTAATAAATAAATATATATATATATATATATATATATATATTATTTATATATGTGTGTTTTAATCGGTCATATCCATTGGTTTCATGCTGTGAGCAATTCGTCAGATAACTCTAACACGTTTTGTGTGTGAGGTATATTCAGAAGATGAAACCCCACCAAAATGTATAGGTAAAGATTAAAATGGAACAGGATGATAAAAAATGACAACTATATAGAATACAGTAAAGTCCACATGGTGGTATATGTAGATGAGTTAATATTTCACTGCGTGTATGTGAAGTTATTTTTTTCTGCATTATAAACGGAAATTGTGTGTCGACAGCTTTTGTAGGAGTCAACATCGATCTTTTTTTCTTAGCAGAGTCGAGAATCAGCATTCTTTTTTTCTTCGGTCTGAAGTTCGCAATTTTATCAATTTTTTTTTTTTATCCGAGTCTAGTTCGGAAACCATCCCCGTACATCTGAGGTAAATAGGAAGTTGGTGTTCTAATCCTTTCCTTCGCTCGCTATTTCCCTCCTCCCACCATTTCTTATCACATTCTCCCCTACCTTCTCACCATTATGTGAAAACAAGCAAGATTATCAGAATCAACTGACTTCATCATCTCAACATGGAAACCTGGACCACCCTAAGCCAACTCATGACGAGACACGACTCTCAAAAGTAGCTCAAGGCTAGCGTGTGGGCGTAATTACTGAAGGGGCTCTTTTACAAAAGTGTCACCTTTCCATATATAATGTTATAGCACACAATGTGACGTCAGTATCACTGTGACTTTTGCTCTGCGACTGCCGCCAAATCGAGACTAACGACTACAAACACCAATCCCATTTTCTGCTGCTCGAATTTCTTTCCAAACTAGCGGCCTTTCATTTCATTGATTTTTTTTTGTGTATAAGATTATTTAGCGTCAATCTAAGTTACGTGTATTTACTTGTTTCAAAGCGAGCTTCTTTTTTTTTTAGTTTTTCTTTTGGCATATGGTCGGTTTACTGTTGGGTGGTCGGTCTGATAAACATATTAGAGATTTAATTCGGAACAAAACATAAAGAGGAATACGACAAAAGAAGATATTCTTAAGATGTAGCTAAGCGTGGAGAGTTCTTTACTCATGGATTGCCCTTCGTCACCAGAAAAGTCTGTTCGTCTCGTTGACACTTAGTTGGATCGTTGGGTAGTGACGTCTTCGGCAGTCGCAAAGATGTGTTTCTTTACTCCTTCGTTCTCTTGGTGGTTGAAGTTATAAAAGTAATTAAAAATAACCACAAATAACTTGATGTCGTGGATAGTGCCTACCTCTCCTCCCCAACATAGGATCGCCTGTGTCGTGCATAACTAGCTGCTGTGATAAAAGCAGTCAGTTATTCGCACTGGTTCACTTCGAACCAGACCTTGAAAGAATACTTGAAAGCGACGACGATTGAAAAAAAGACTTGAAAGCGACGACGATTGAAAAAAGACTTGAAAGCGACGACGATTGAAAAAAGACTTGAAAACGACGACGGTTGAAAGAGTTGTACTTGCGAATCTTAAACTTCATTATTTGACTTACTTTTTACAGTAATTTTTACATCTAGATCAACTGCATCTTCCTCTTCCAACCACCGATCACTATGACGCCTAATTCCCAGAAGCGGGTACTTTAGCTTTTCTGTCGTGCACTTCCTCTCATGACGTTACTACCTGTACACGTCAGCTTAACTTAACCTCTAATATAGAAGTTCCATTTTCTTGCGTAACTAACCCCAAGTGGAATTTTCCCATTTTTACCTTATTTTTCACACCCAATATCTTAATTATTGCTACAATAATGCGTCCATTCATTCTGCTTGTTGAGCGATGACAATGCCATTTCAATTTTAAGAGCCGTTTATACATATGTGTGGACCTATCTAAAAATGCTATTTCAAACTAAGTGTGACAGACCAAAAAAATTGCTATAAAGCTTCACTGAAATTAGAATCTTTACGAAATTGCATGAGAAAATAAATGGACTACGCTAGTTTGGCACAAGGCAATTATTCTATGGGGCTCTTAAAACTGAAGTCAGTATAGTGTGAATCTTATCTTCCTGAAGCTGTTGACTCGATCTGAAACACCCGGAAAGAGATTATGAGAGATTATCTTAATAGTAAGTGTTTATAAGATAATCCCTTTTTAATTGTTTATTTTACTTGTTATTGTTTTAAAGTTCCATCTGAAAGGATGTCGAGCCTTTTGTTTGTGTAAGATCTACTGTCTTGATTCGACTCTCTTCGGAGATTAAAATCAAGATATGATGATACTAAACCTTATGTCTAGAATCTCTTAAATTCATGAAATCTTGCTTAATTGGCGTCTAATGATTATGGATCAAATTCTATGCAAACTGATATATCTGAATTTTCAAATGAGAGATTGCGCCCAATATTATACCTCATGAAATCGCCTTAAAATACTGGAAAGAAACTGAAATTTGGATGGATAATACCTATTGTTAAAATTTCACCAAAATCAGAGGCATCTGAATTTTAACAAATGTCTTCTACCTCCTTTTTACCCCCTCTAAATGAAAGTAAATTAAACTAAATATAGCCCATATTTGGACCCTTATGCCTAGCTGCTGTCTTCCAAAATTCATAATGATCGGTTAATTAGTTTAGGAGTGAATTATATAACTACAAATATATAAACATACCTAACTTTAAATAACCCGTATTATACATTTGTAAACAAATGAATGAATTCATTTAAAAACGATATATTTTTTTCCACTTCCAGATGTAGGTTTGTTAATTCAGATTGTAGACATCTGACACCGCCGGCCAGGGTTAGAAGTGACTTGGCGTCCAGAGTTTCCATCTCAGGGTTAATATGCTCGCTACGTCTAGCCACACTGATGACTCATGAAACGACGAAACAGCTGTTTGTAGATGATATATGTATGTGAGACGTAGGTGGATTTGTTTTTATCGCACCGTACCGTCGATTACCGCCCTCTCCCATCCGCTCCCAACATATTTTTTCTCTTTTACCCCCCCCCCCCCTCTCCGCGCACCTGTTTGATCTTTTTTCGCTTGTTTAAAGTCTTCTCTTTTCTTTCCTTTTTATGTCTCTACAATTACCCTTTCATCTTTACTTCTGGGGTCCGGCGTACTTTTTTTTTTCTCTTCTTAACGTTCTTTATACATCTCCTACCGTTCCGTCGCCACCCTCGAGCTGAAAAAAACCCAACAAAATGGATGAGGGTGGCGCTGTCGGGTTTGAACGATTTAGTTAGGGTTTTCTTTCTTTCTCTTTCTTTATTATATTTTTATGGAATTCTTTTCTACACTCCTTTGAAAAACTTCAGCACCGTCTGCACCCCACCACCACCACCCTCCTATCTAGAAAAACACCAGTCTCTCTCTTTCTTTTCTCCCCCTCTCTTTCTTTCTCTCTCTCTTTCTCTTCCTCCCTCTCTTTACTCTTCTCTCTTTCTCGACTGAGAAACATTTCTTATGTAGTTCATTTAAAAAAGAAAACACGAACAAGGATTAAGACTTCTTAAAAGTATAGAAGTATTTCTTTATTACCTGTTTTTGCACGTTTTTGAACTAAAATCATTTCGTGTAACTTATAGGGATTTTTTTTACCTTGTGTAGTTTAAGGCTGGGTAACTAGTGAAAAAATGTCATTGTGAGAGGCCTGTCAGACTGGATTCGTCCTCTCACTTTCCCGTTCTGGCGTTAATTTCCTGTTTATAAACAAGGCACACACGTGCGCATTTAGTGTGATTCGGGATGTCGTTAAATAATGTTACTTAGAGTAGAATTGTTTAAGCATATCACTCCTGGCATAATTACTCATCCAGAGAACCGGCTGTTTATTTATCAACTCACTTGGTTTCCTTTTATATTCGAATCGGCCAAGTTTGAGACAAGACCATTCAGTATTATTTTGCACATTTATTTGTGTCTGTGTAGTATATAGTTATTCACAGACACTGCTTCACTGTAGCATAGCTTTTCAGTGTGGCTAGACAGACAAGTGTTTCAAAATAGTTGACAGTCGTCGCTTCTAACCATTCGATCGTCAGTCACGAGCGGCGAGTAATCAAAATCTTATATATATATATATATATATATATATATAAACGCTGTTATTACCGAAGGGTGGACAATTTATTTTTACGAAGATCTTTGCGTTATCACTGATGGTAGTTGGCAATTTCACACACACATGATTCGCTGCATTTACACAGATGATTGGTATCTCATCATGTTTATCTACTGTCATCCCTTTGTCGTCTGTGACTTCGTAGGTGGCTTTATAGACCAGCTGCAGGACTGCATGGCCTGTAGCACAGGTGACAGACAAATATCATACTTCGAATTCCTGCCGTCTATGTGCAGAACTGACTGCGTGTCTCCAACAGGTTATATATATATATATATATATATATATATATATATATATATATATATATATATATATATATAATATATATACAGGGTGGGCCAAAATAAGGGTCCTATCTTTAAATTTGAATAACTTGAATTTGAATAACTTCCACAAAATAAAAGTTAAACTCACCAAACTTTATGTGTGTGTAGACTGACCCTTCCGAGATTTTTTGAAATAAACAAAACAAATTTTAGCCGAAAAACACTTCTTAAAACTTACAAAAACTAAAGTATTGTTTTTTACACTGTTTTGAGTTTTTTAAGCAAAAATAATGTTTTCTAAATGAGGGTACGTTCCTTAGGGCTAATACGGCTCATGCTTGCTTTGGAAGGGGTCCTTTACTTATTCTAAAAAAAAAAAAAAAAAAAAAATCAATAAAGAAAAAAGTTATGAATTTTTAAAAATAGGACCCTTATTTTTGCCCACCCTGTATATATATATATATATATATATATATATATATAAGGAAATATTGAAATGATGAAAAAAATTAAGTTGGATAATTTACAAATGTATTAAATCATCATTTAGGCGTATACTAAACTGACCATGTATCCATTATCCATGGATTTTCAAAGACTTGCTCAGCCTTCTGATTTTGGATTATATTGGATTCACTCATTTCACTACACAATACCACATTCAGATTGGAGTTTTGATATCTACATTGTTACAATGACTCTACACATTTTTGAAACCTTCCTTGAACTTTCTCTGCTTTATGCATATGAAAAGAAATTCTATCTATGCCAATCAGAGACGCTTAGAGGTGATGCTGTGAAACTGCAGTAAAGTGTTAGATCATATATCATTGAATAAGAAGGGCGTTATGTGTCCATTAAACCTGCTGCTCATTCCTTCCGAAATTCTCAAATAATTCAAGTTGTAAGCTGAATGAACCTTCTCCAGAAGATTTTTGTCAAGTAATAAAGTTCAAAATGACAATTTTTGGATAAGTTCTGTTTACATTACAACCTTACTTCAGCATTTATGGCAGAGCCATTCTTAGATTTGAGCAGATTATCTTTTAAAAACTTTTATTCACCCTAAACAAGCCATATTGCCACTGAGACGTAATTGATTATGTGATTAGGGGCCAGATTTATAGGGTGCATCCTAAGTGAGTGGTTGTGCAGCAAGATGTTTGTTCACATTACATTTAATTTCTGCATGTTGGTACAGTCGGGTAAACAGGGAATAGTAAGGGTAATTAAAAAAAAAAAAAAAGAAACGGTCTGAGAAAAAAAAAACTAGAGTAGAAAGTTTCCTGCATCTGGAGACCTCTGCAGTGAAGGGGTGGGAATTTGTTGCTTGTCGGGTTTGTCAGAGGTGCAAGTGCAGTAAGTTCATCGGGGCACATCTTGTGGAAGTGCTTGTAAAACAAGCGCTGGGTTTAAACATAGCAGCTATGGGACAGCTTGGTAGATAGTACGGGACCTATTAGGTTAGAAACTTTTTTTTGTACTCTGTCCAAGAGAGAGACTAGTGGTATGTACACCAGCCCAGATGTGGCAACAATACTTCATGCACAGGCGAATGGTGGATTTATAGTGATATAAAAAGGTGTAAGAAGTTTATTAGCCCGGTAAAGGGAGTCTACCTTCTTTGCAGCAGACTTAGCAGTATCTTCTATGTAGGTAACTAAAGTTTTCTTGTGTAATATTCGGTGTCACAATGATTTTACTCTTTTTGCTGCAATCATATTTTTTTTGATAAGAACAGTTGTAAAACTTATTAATAACAACAGCACACAATCATTTTTGGTTTAACAATACTTTCCCTTTTTTTTCACTTTTTCCAGTATATATGACAATTTAATGGATTGTCCACTTTTCTACTTAATATAACTTTTATCGTATTCAGTTTTACATGCTGGCATGTTTTGGACGGCTTTAAAAATTGACTTCTAAACGAACCTATCCCTGGTCAGGTTTTTATTTATCCCTCTTTTCTGAAGTCCAATTTCTCTCATATTTTCCTTGACCTTCCAATGTGAACGGAACCTGCTACCGTAACTCTTCGACATCGACTGGACCAATAACTCTCATCCATTCTTTCAATGTGGCCATACCATCGAAGACTACACTTCTGCACTCATCTCTTAATACTGTCCAGATTTTATCTTCCTCTTAAGTCATCAAAATTAAGCCTGTATTTAAGACTCATTACACATTCATCGTATCATTCTCATAGCATTTCTCTCCATGCAACGCCTGTCCTCAACCATCACTAAGGCCTGGAACATAGAAAGATTTTTCAAGTAGGATTGATTCCCCTCAATTATTTCTATTTTTCACTTCCAAACAAAAATAGAGTTTTGATTTTCACAGCCGATGTGTTGTAAGGATGCCTTGAGAGAAAGTTCAATTTTTGCACGACAAAAAAATAAGAATTATATCCAAAGATAAGCGCGCAAAGTTGAATTGGAGCGACAGCTTTTAAAGAAAAGGAACAGCAATCGTGTATATTAATTGAACATTTTTACTTAGCCAAGTAATAAAGAATGATATTTATTTATTTATTTTTTAATGGAAATCGCTCCAGACAAGGCATGAAGCCACTTGATGTAAGGAGCTAAAAAAAATACTTCAAGATCAAAAACTAGCCAACGATAAGTCTTATATGGATAGATTCTGACCCAGAAAAAAAGCAATTCTTCCCTCTTTGTCAGAAACATCGCTCATGAAATGTGAGGACTAAAAGACAAAATGAGGAATATGCAAACAGTAAAAGGTAAATATACAGAATGAGGATTTGTGAACACGTGCATCTGCGGAATTTATGTGAAGAAGTGTTCTGATAACATGTGTGCACGCTTCGACCTCATGCAGTTCTTGGTTCTTTCAGTTATAAGAAAACTCACTTTGCTTACGGCTGTCTTCTGGGGCTTGTGTCGTAATGCAGTCAACCATAGTAGTAAAAATGGGAAAAGAGGCAGAAGTCCTAAACGTTTAAATTCATATCGACAAGACAAGGGAAGACAATCACACTGACAAATCTATGAGTTTCTTATGAATTCCAATAAGATTCAAGTAAATATTTGTTTATAAAAAAAATGTCTACAAAACCTTATTAATCGATTACAGATATCTATAGTTAGTCATAAAGATTGGAGTGTCTTTTAGATATTACATCTGTCTGATGTATATTTGCAACACTGATGTCTTAGTTTTCAGTGAACTGTGAAAATCTAGAGTGGTTTCATCTATTATTCAATCAAAAGTTCTTTGGTAAATAGTCCTTATAACCAACTCCTAATGCTCTAACTATCCTAAATCTTTGAAAGTAATTTTGCTGAAATATAATATTGTATTTACAAAAGATTTTTTGTAATGAATTTAAAAATTTGGGAACTAATGTGTTAAAATAGAGTTAGTGTAGTGAACTCTATAAACATTTAGCAGAATGATTAGCGTGGCACATGGAAATTCAACGATTGCTTTCTGTATTGTAATTACATTTTTATAATGGTCCGATATTATGAAATGTAAGAATTTTAAATGATATCGTAAAAACACGATTTTCAGGTCTTTTTCGTTTCTAAGTGAAATTTTCCCCGTGGTATCTGTTTGTCTGTTCATACCATCGTCCAAGGCAGTACCTTTTCCTTTAGAGCTGGAAGACAATGTAGTATCCATTCGTTTGTCATCATACCATTTTCCAAGGAAGTAACTTCTCATTTGAGAACAGTTAGAGACAGTATAGTAGTAACTGTTCTGTTCGTTCATCATACCATCCTAGTATTTGTAAGTTCATCATACAATCCTCCCAGGCATTAATTCCTTCTTTGAGGGGATGGAGGTAGAGTTAGAGGCAGTGTAGTAGTAACGACATGTCCATTAGTCGCGGGCATTAAATAGAAAATATCCCGTTTTCTACAAATTTTGGTTATTAAAATTTCTTAACTAAAACTTTTATACTTAAATTAAAAAAATTAAAAAACAGCTGTTGTCTGCTAATCATCAAGGAAGCAGAAATTATTATTTTATTAGAGATACGTATGTAGAGTGTAGGTCATTTTTTATTTCAAATTCTCTTATGCAAAAGCATTACATCAATGTGAACACCTGATCAACAAATAATAACCTCTACAGCAAGTCCTATCAGATAAGGTTCTACTCACTCAAGAATTCTTGGCCTTTTGGCTAAGATCAAAGTGTAGTATCTGTTCCGATGGATACTGCACCCCATACTGGTGTTGTCCTGTCCTTCGGGGCTTGATTTACGCCGGCTATGGGACAGTCCTGTGCAGTTCTAGGAGGTCCACCCTCCCAGGCTTCGCCTCCCCTCTTTGGGGAGGAGTAAGTTTATTGTTTACTGCCTGAGGCGCCCCTACCGGGGAATGCCGACGGGGCTGCCCAGGCAATTTTTAAACCCCACTTTCTCGACCCGACCTTGGGTCACATCTTACTTGTGGGAGTAAGATAAAAACTGGCTTTGTGCCTAACTCCTGGAGAGGAGTAAATCAATACTCACTCAAGAAGGGAGAGCTGGGACTGCACGATGAGGACTTGTTTTAATCTTCTGAAAATACTGTTTTTTTTTTTCAAAGGAATTTTTTTTTGGGGGGGGGGGGTCAACACAAAGGAACGATTGTTTCTTCTTCTCTTTTCACAAAAGCCAAATCAAAGATGGTGGTGGCTTCTCTTTTTAGACTCACCTTTTTGGCTTTTTTTTCTTCTATAGAACCCACACCAACAAGAAAAGACACCTAGGACAAAAGCAAAATTAAGTGTGTGTATATATATATATATATATATAAAATGTGTGTGTGTCTCGCCACTTCGTGGGTTGAACACTGTTCGAAGTGAAACACAAAACTTTTCAAACAAACAGATAGAGCACTATCTGACTGTTTATATTTCTTGTATAAACAATACTATTTCCATTGCTCGCGTTTGTCCGTGGAACAGTGGAAAAAACAACCGGGTTTCAATTCCAGCCTGAAGGATTTGCATGTCTGTCTACACTGAAGAACTGTGATGCAGCGGAAATCTGTCTCTGGATGACTTCATATATATGTTATATGTATAACTATTACATATATTTATAAGATAATATATAACGACTATATTTTGTTTTGGTATTCATGCAATAGTGCTCAATACATACGGTTTAGATTTCCCTCGATGGAACGCAACAAACTTTTCTGTGTAGCTCACTTGCCATAAAATATATACTTATGGCAAGTGAGCTATGCAGAAACGTGTGTAATATATATATATATATATATATATAAGTAAGGAAAGGAAGTAAAATTTGCACGATTGTTGATTTTCAAAATATTTCACTTTAATAAATATAATTCGTGCTTCTAAGATGTTGACTTCCTTTCCTTACTTAAAAAAAGTGCCAAATCAGCATATACAACATCGCAAGGACTAAAAAAAAATAACGTCGTAAGATCGTGACGTGTTTTCGACCCCTCAGGGTTAATACCACCAATATGAGAAGAAAGAAAAGAAGAAAAAAAAAAACTATAAGACAGTCTCGCTTGACAAGGTTGTATTTTACAACAAAAATTTGTAAAAAAAAAAAAAAAAAAAATTAAATAAATGAATTTTTCATTTAAAATTTGCACGATTGTTGATTTTCAAAATATTTCACTTTAATATATATATATATATATATATATATATATATATATATATATAAAATCTACACACAGACACAAAATTAGTTATGTGATCTCAGATAAACAGACAACTACATTACATACCAATATATGGGAAAGTGGTTTGTGTGTTCTTGTCGAAAGAATATACGTACATGTAGATGGGCAGATTTGTTTTAACATGATATGTGTGTTTATGTATCCACTAATTACTTTTAAGCTATTAGATTTAGGAACATGACATTTCATACGAATGATCACCTGCAGATTGTCTTCTAAGGGCTGTCATGAGCCGGAGCTTCACACTTTCTTCTGTACTTTGCCTTACACATACATATACATGCATTTACATATATAAAATATAGTTATCCACAGACATGTGTTTGGTCGTCTTTACCACTAATCAGTGTGGCTAGGTGCAGAAAGATTCGAAACCTGAACCCCACTAGTTGGCACCCGCTTCACTACCGACTGAGCTATTAACTCTGTCGCCATAGTGGGGGAGATGATATAGCATTTAAATTGGACTATTCATTTATTTACATTTTTATGATACTGATAATCGAAAGTACTCAATTCTTTTTACGGAAGTGTATTGCTTAAATGCTAAGTGGAAACCATCATTTTCACCACCAGAGTGCTCCATCCATAAGTGAGCATATATATATATATATATATATATATATATATACTAGAATACCCATGACCAGTTGGGTCACAACTGCTTCCACATTGATTTCATTTAAAAAATTCATAAACTGATATATCAGGTAAGAAATTCTTTGTATAATTAGTAATAGATTGCAATTTTAATATTTCGAACAGTTCTGTCCTTTATCAAAAAATATTTGGGTGGTGCCAAAGATTATTTTAATTTATAACGCAGTTTTAATCATATAAGTATAATTTATAGTTTTATTTATTATCTCGCGTGGATAGCAGAGCATCAGAAATTCTACGCGATATGTGATTTCAACCGGATTGCGGCTTCACCAGATTGTGTGAATGATGTGTGCAGATATTGGATAACATTTTTTCAGGGAAATGGATCGGGCATTGAATGGTTACCAAAATTTCTGGGTTTTAGTCATTTACAGTTTTTCTTATAGGGACATTTTAAATCTATGGTTTATGCTAGCAACCCAAGAATTTTGACGAACACAAGAAAATAGCATCGTACAAGAGATTAAAACTATAAGAGATTAAAACTCTATTAAATAAAATTTTTTTAAAATAACCTGTAATTAAAACTCTGCTTCGAAATATGCAAAGATCAGGATGAAAGTGTTTGGAAAAGGGTAGATATCAATTTGAACACTTAATGTAAATTGTATATTGTTTTATAGTAAATTGTTTAATAAGGGTCCAAACTTTTGCATCATCCTGTAAACATATGGTCAGGTTATAGCTTCATTCTGCTCTGTGGTTTTGTGATGGTGATCTACCCTATTCAGTCAGTATATGGACTCTTCCTGACTTTCTTCATAGAGTTGTTAAGACCAATCAGTAAAAGTGAGATGTGAAGTTAGGAAGCAGCTTCTGTCAACCCATTACTTCTGTACTTTCTGTTAATACAGGTTCTTATTAGTTACTTTCACAACAGTTTCTTACATTGAGCACTTTTTATCATCAGATGAGTAAGATTAAGCCGAATATAGTTTTATTTATTTTTTATTAAAATTTGAAATGGAATTATTAATGCTGAAAGTGATGACGTCATAAATAATGTTTATTTCTTTTGCATTTTTTTTTGTTGTGTTTTTATCATCAGATGAAATATTGTTTTTTTCTTAAAATAACAATTCTCTTTTCTTCTTTGATTTCTTTATAACAGGAATTTTCAATCTGCTGCTTCGACTCTTCCAATAAAGCGACCGAGATCCCTTTAAAAGGTGAGGGCCGAAAACACTTTCTCTTTATCCACTCGACTTTCTGTTCTGGGTCGGTAATCCTTGTTGCCAATGTTTTGAGTTTGTCTTTCCCTTTGGCTTGGGTTCAAGCAATCTCTTTGTGGTCATTTAATGTCGGAATATGCTTTCAGAGTTAAACGCAGTTTACCAACAAATACATGGTGGGGCATAAATATCTCCGATATTTTGATTAAATATTTAAACAAAGAAAACTACCTTGTTAAAAAAAAACAACTGATTAAATTCTATGATCCTAAAATGTACATATAAATATTTCCCGAGTTCGACAAGACGCACCTGAAAAAGGTTTGGAGGTTACGTCGGCCGAAACATTGTGAGAATAGCATCTAAGATTAGAACTGTAGTCCGAATAATACAAATTATCAATCCTCATTTAAAAAATTGCAAAATATTCTTTATTTAAGTCATTTAATTATTTACGTCAATCCCCTCTTCCTAGCACTTCTCGTCTCATCCACTCATTATTTACGTCATTTCCTTCTTTTTACCACTTCAACCTCGCTCTATTCCCATTTCTTGTCTTATTCGTTGTTCCTCCCACCATATAAAGGATTCAATGTGCAAACAAGGAAGACTTTTAGTGTCATATTAGAGGACTGTCGATAAAAGTCCCTTCCTTTTCCTTCTGACTTTGAGTGACGTCATCCAGTGTGCACAGGGACAAACACACAAGATTTAGTATTATATAGATAGATATGAGAAAGTTTTATACTTTTTTTTTTATTTACGTAATCATTTTATAATCGTTCTCTTACACTGCTTCTACTGTTAGTACGTCCTTTATTCCCCCTTCTCGTTTTCCTTCTTCTCATTGCCGCTTCCTCCCCCAGTAATTGATAGGGCTTGGAAGTAGGGTAGGCAGAAATAAAGAAAAACCTTTAACAAATGAAGTAAAGACTGGGGAAGATGAATTTCAGAGCAATAGGATGGTGTAGAGAAAAACACTTTGCCCAAGGGTGTCCGAGGCAGCTTAGTGTTGTGCTCAGAACAAATTCTACGGAAGCCATAGATGGGACCTGAACTGATGATTTATACCCATAACAAATCTATGTGTCTAGATTATAAATGTGAAAACCATGTCTCCTTGTTTGACAGGCAGAATGGTAGATTACATATTCCAGAGTTACCTCCCTTGTTTCAAGAAGAAACTAGTTATGTAAATAGTTTATTGTTTAAATGTGAATAAAAGTACATACATAGCGACTGAAAAAGAACAGACTAAAAAGTACCTTGTCGGTCCCAAACAGAGAAACATGTCTAAAGGAATGCGTAATGCCTAAATGTATATCTACATGTATGTATTTATTTCAAGATTTTTATTACATCGTCTTATACCCCAAACAAAGCAACGGATTTACATAAGTTTCCAGAAAATGTGCACAGCAAAAATTGGTTATCCGGTCAGTTTGCTATTAAAAAAAAAGATCCCTTTCTTCAGAATCCTCGGTTTAAGACATAAACAGAAATTGTGGAATCCATCTCAGTGGGGAAAATAAGAATTAAAAATCCAGATCAAAATTATGTTTACATCAAAAGAAGATATAGTTATGATTGTGAAGAATGTTCAAATGGTAAAAAGAATCCAGAATGTTTTTTTTTATTTTTTTAAAAGCAATCCGGAGAAGTTTAAGGCATACAATTACATGCTTTGTCTACTGTTTATTTTTTATGGATTTGTAATCATTATTTCTTTTAAATTTTGATTTGGACCAGATTAGAAAACACGCAGGGACAATTTTCTGCAACACTTCCGGTGTGTCGTGATTATGTTGTATAAAGACATAATCACGATACATTAGATCACCAAAGTTAAACAACGTTAAGCCTGGTCAGTACCAGATTGGTGACCATTTGTGAATACCAGGCTCTGTGTCTGGGAGGAGGGTGACACTTCCATGCAAAAACTAACGTTTTTAAAATTATCTCACCGGGGGGGGGGGGGGATACATATGCGACTGGGGACTAGTGAATTTGATATTCCCTAGAAACTTGTATTCACCCAAGGTGTGTGCCGCAGAACAGGAGGAACACTTACTTTAGTGTCAAAACATTTCTTCTTTTTAAAAAATTTGTTAGATGATCTATTAAAGCCACCATTATTTGATGCTTATTACACGAAAGGTAAGGAGTAAATATTATTATTGTCCTCCTCCTCCTCCTCCTCCTCCTCCTCTGCTTTTTGAAAAGTTTTCAAAGAATTTATTAACTACTTATTTATTATGATTTTATTTATTTATAATTTAGGTTACGGCTGGTAAACACACGCTTTAAAGAAACCTAACATGGCTTTATAAAAATAAGTCTTTCTTTATTTGTTGTATTTGTTCATACAAATTAAAGTTCTTTTCTATGTCATTAACAACTTTGTCTTCATGTTAAGGTCACGTAAAGAGTGAGGATTGACTTCACTTCACAGATTTAAAGAAAAAGTCACATGAAACAAAATAAGATGAATAGAGAGGTTGTTTCAGGTTTAAATAAAAGCAATTGCAAAACAATGCGATAATTGTAGAAAACTAAGATTAGTTATATTCTCTACAAACATAATGTTCGATAATAACACAATCCGAATACTCTTTCACCCATAGCACATACAGCGCATTAACTCCCTTTACTTTTTACTTAATAGTAAATAAAAATGTCTTTAAATCGCAAATTTGATGTAATTCTGACCAATAGTTTAAGAGCCTGTGAATGTTTCTCTTTTTTACTATTAGCTAACATTTGTACCTCACATGGTAGACTGTGCACATCTCAATATTGCTTCCTGACAAATTCAGTGTGATTCTATCAAGTAGTTTTGGAGGCTAAAAGTTATTGTTGGACAAAAAATGCTAAATTTTATATAAAAAAAGATTTTTTTTGTTTTTTTGTTTTTATGAATGTTAATGTTAAAAACGGAAATAATTTCCTTTTGGTTGATTGAATTTTTTTTTTTGTGTTTTTGATTGGCTATTATTGATTTTGAAGAATTGATTCCAAATGATTTGTTTATTTGATCGCACAGCCTTTCTATTTTGGTTTTTGTTTTAATGTTGGCATATTGCAGAAAGACTAGATTGAATTGTTTCGAATGACAAAGATGTTGGTTTTTAGGAGGGTGGGTATTAAATGCCAACCCTTTTTGTCCGGCATTGTTCAGATGGGGAGCTTAAAAAAATTGTTCAAATTATACTCATGTTTACAATTTTTTTTTTTTTAGATAAGATTTTTTTAAATTCCTTTAATTTTTTACTTATTTTATTTTTAATTTCAATAAATATTCGATTAATAATGAATAGAAGAAATAATTCAAAGTTGTGTATGAGCGAGAATAATTTAAAGATGTGTATGAGCGAGAATAATTCAAAGTTGTGTATGAGCGAGAAAAATTCAAAGTTGTGTATAAGCGAGAAAAATTCAAAGTTGTGTATGAGCGAGAATAATTTAAAGATGTGTATGAGCGAGAATAATTCAAAGATGTGTATGAGCGAGAATAATTCAAAGTTGTGTATAAGCGAGAATAATTCAAAGTTGTGTATAAGCGAGAATAATTCAATGTTGTGTATAAGCGAGAAAAATTCAAAGTTGTGTATAAGCGAGAATAATTCAAAGTTGTGTATTAGCGAGAATAATTCAAAGTTGTGTATTAGCGAGAATAATTCAAAGTTGTGTATTAGCGAGAATAATTCAAAGTTGTGTATTAGCGAGAATAATTCAAAGTTGTGTATTAGCGAGAATAATTCAAAGTTGTGTATTAGCGAGAATGATTCAAAGTTGTGTATTAGCGAGAATAATTCAAAGTTGTGTATGAGCGAGAATAATTCAAAGTTGTGTATAAGCGAGAATAATTCAAAGTTGTGTATAAGCGAGAATAATTCAAAGTTGTGTATAAGCGAGAATAATTCAAAGTTGTGTATAAGCGAGAAAAATTCAAAGTTGTGTATTAGCGAGAATAATTCAAAGTTGTGTATTAGCGAGAATAATTCAAAGTTGTGTATTAGCGAGAATAATTCAAAGTTGTGTATTAGCGAGAATAATTCAAAGTTGTGTATTAGCGAGAATAATTCAAAGTTGTGTATTAGCGAGAATAATTCAAAGTTGTGTATTAGCGAGAATAATTCAAAGTTGTGTATTAGCGAGAATAATTCAAAGTTGTGTATTAGCGAGAATAATTCAAAGTTGTGTATTAGCGAGAATAATTCAAAGTTGTGTATTAGCGAGAATAATTCAAAGTTGTGTATTAGCGAGAATAATTCAAAGTTGTGTATTAGTGAGAAAAAACAGTCAAACACAATTTTATTATGTTATATTTTTTGATGAGGAGTAATAATTTAGATTCTTCAGATTACTGTTCTAATCTTGCATGTTGTTCGTTCTCACAACATTTCGGTCGATGTAACCTCCAACTTTCTTCAGGTGCATCTTATCGAACTGAGGAATCTGTACAGAATTTTGACTGAACATTTTATTTATTCAATGGGGGTAGCTTGCTCTTGATCTGTCGGCCATAACTAGGTGGAAATCTTAAGTAATTGGTAATTGTATTCTTAGCATTGCCTGTACTGAATATTGAACCTTCAACCTCCAGAAGACTGTCTCTTAAAACTGATTACTACTTAATAATTTTATCCGTTGCACCACAGAACCCTGTGAGAATAACATCCAAGATGAGAACGGTAGTCATAATAATGCAAACACGATCTTGTCTGTTTAATTAATACACACATTTCAAATTTTTGTTATGAAATGTTTTGTTATAAGACTGCACTAGAAAGGATATTTTACAATAGATTGGAGATTATGATATGAATGCATGAGAAAAGATTTTATTATAGAAAGGGGGATTTTATTATGTGAATGCATAGTAATAGGGATTTTTGGTCCCCCAATTTATAAAAACGGGGGACTTATGTTTTGAGGCATGTACGTCAGTCTGTCCAGATTTTTCTCCGCAACCATCCATTGAATTTCTCTGAAATTTTGCATGAAGTTGTAACTTTGGTCAGGTTAGAAAGTGACATTCTCCGATTTTTGAAAAACAATCTGGTTAGCCCCCCAGGGGGTTAAAAGGCCCCGAAATGGCAAAAAATGACATTTTTTGCCCTATAATTTTTCATCCATCCATTCAATTTCTCTGAAACTTGGCCAAAATGAGGAGGTAATTGTTCCTAATAGAAAATAAGTATCGCTGACCTTGGAAAAAATTTGGTTCGCGCCCCCAGGGGTTCAAAAGCCCCCGAAAATGGCAAAAATGACCCTTTTCTCCCATAACGTTTGATCCATCCATTCAATTTTTCTGAAACTTGGCCAAAATATAGAGGCAATTGTTCTGGGTATGAAATGAGCATCCTTGACCTCAGAAAACTTCTGGTTCATGCCCCCAGGGGGTAAAAAATGCCCCAAATTTATTGCATTTTACACTCGCCACATCGAGTCACATACAGAGTGGGACCACGCATGCGCGGCCTGTTTTATAGGAAGTCATTGGAAATGCTAGTTTATTATCGGGGATCCATTGAGGACAGGTTTTATTATAGGAATGCAGTCGAAAAAGGATTTTAATCTGCAAATATAAAGGGATTTTACGACTGAAAAGCATTTACACTCAGAAAACATTGGGGAAAAGGCATTGACTAAAGGTTAGTATTGGAAAAGGATATTTAACTGTATTTTTTAGTGGAATCAACTTTGACAATAAAATTGTTTTGTAATGAATTCGGTAATCAACATAGTTTTGAAGATTAAAGGTTTTAGAAAGCTGAGAAAGATTCGATACATCAAACATTGGTTCAGTTAAAATAAATTTCAGTCAGCTAAAGGACAAATCAATACTTTCTTTCCCTCTTTTTCACCAGTGAATATTGAAAAATTATCTGTCATTAGATTAGTACCCGCTGATTTAGGTGACAGTATTAGGACTTCTGACTGTGAGAGTAAGAATTCCTCCACATTCTTTTATTTTACTAATACAAAGTAACTCCCTTATCACTTCTTCCAATGTTTTCCTTGGCCTTCCCCTGCCAACTGACATTGCTACTTCAACTGTTCTACATCTAACCCAAGAACTCTCATCCAGTTTTTTCAACGTGGCCATACCATCAAAGTCACCTGTTTTGCACACATCTCCCTATACTGTTGCAGTTTAATCTTCCTCTGAGATCGTTAGATCTAAGCATGTCTTTAAGACCCGCATTGAACATCCATTGTAATATTCTCATATCATGTCTCTATGCAACACATTTCCTTAACCCTCACTGATCAGGTTTCACTTCCATACATCATCACACTGCGTACACATGCCTGATAGACTCTTCTCTTGGTTAAGAGTGGTAACGCTCTGCTAATTAGTAATGGCAGAATTTCCCTTAACATAACTCTATCCAATTCTAATTCCTGCAATCAGACTAATACCAAAAATAGTAAAAATAATAATATAATGTGTCATAATCAAAGTTTCATTAACACGATTTTATTAATGCAGATTGTTTTTTTGTTTTGTTTTTTTACTTATTTTATGCGTGATTAAAAGCCACCCAACCCACACATCCCTGTAAAATAGTTGTTTCGTTTTTAACATTGTTTTCATTTTAATTTTAAATGTTTTTTGTTTTGTTTCGTTTTGTAAATTTTTTCTTTTTTTCTTTTTTTTCTTTTTTTTTTCTTTTCTTTTTTTTCTTTACATTTTCTCTCTTTATTTTCGGTTTCTTTTTTTCTTTCTTTTTCTTTACATTTTTCGTTTTCATTTTTTTTCTTTTCTCTTTTTTCATTCTTTTTTTTTATCTCTCCTTATTCTTTTTCATTCTTTTGTTTCTTTTTCATTCTTTTTTCTTTACTTTTTTATTCATTCCTTTTCTCTTTGTTTTCTCTTTCTGTCTTTTTCTTTCCTTTTTACTTTTTCTTTCTTTCTTTTTTGTTATCTTTTGTCAAATTGTTTCAAATGATTGAAGTGCAAAGAAATCGAGAAGAAAAAGTTGAGAAAAAGGAAGAAAGTTTTTTCTTTTACTTGAGCCGGTTTTTTATTTCAAAGGAGAACAAACAAACAATCCGGTTGCTTAGAGGGTAGGGAAGTGAGGTAGGAAATTCAAAGAGTCAACCGATAAGCTTATCTTAAGAAGGGAATTTGGTGGGGAAATACAAGAGTATCAAAACCAGGGAGACGGAAGCCATGTTGTTTTTATCCCCCTTTTTTTTTAATGAGTTTTTGTTTGAAGATAATAACTAAAAGAAAGTCTGCCATTTTTCTTGAAGTTTTTCCCCTTTTTAAAGCCGGGATCTTTTGTTGGTGGGCGATGAAAGCGGGAGGCCAAAAAGATTTCATGACATTGAAGTTTTTTTTTTTTTCTTTTTTTCTCGAAGAGTTTATATCCTTTAATTTAGGGAACAGAAAGTTCATTGTTATGTGAGAAGAAAGTGAATGGTTAGGAAAAAAAACAAATATATATATTTTCAAAAATCTTTATTGTTCAATCAAAATGAATCTATTTTCCCCCTTTTATTTATTCAATCTCATATTTTGAATATTGATTTTTTTTTTTTTAACTTTTGACAAATATCTTTTTGATATTCTAGAAAACAAATAAAAGAGAAAGAAAAATACCTTTAAAATTTGTTGTGGTGTGCTGTGAAGAATAATGCTGCAGATCAAACAAATTTGTGTATATAAATTATAATATATACACAAAGGTGATTTAATTGGCTTGAAACATTGTAATATGTATATAGAGGGGTCTTAGAAGGCTATCACAATGCAAGAAGTGGAAATATGCCGGTATTGAGAAGAAAGGGAAAAGTGAAGTGTTTAAAAAAAAAAAAAAAAACTTCAAAAAATAATAATAAATCGCTTCATTTTTTTTTTGTCTTCCTTCTCAATACCGGCATATTTCCACTTCTTGCATTGTTCTAGCCTTCTATGATCTCTCTCTCTCTCTCTCATATATATATATATATATATATATATATATATAGTAAATTCAGCATATTTCTCGATTTTTCTCATCAATAGCTTTCTTTCTACAAAAGCAATGTTTGATTATGGTTTATCAGTCCTTTTTGTGCAGCATGTTAATAAGAACAATAAAATGGGTTCGATTTAATTCCATCCAGAAAATACTTTGACTGGGTCGGAATTATTTTCATATAGACGCCATCTTAAAAAAAGGACGTAACTCTGTATTAATCAATACAGAGTTACTTCCCTTTGTTTGGAACAAAAAATATTTGTGGAAAAAACAAACGGCATTATTTATAAAATATCCCAAACCAACTGCAAGTAAAAGTACTACCGAGCAATGCCAGATAGATACACCTAATATATATATATATATATATATATATATATATATAAATTTGTGTGTGTATACTCAGCTATTTCTGTAATATATCTACAATATGACTCTGAGTAGACACACGCATGTTGTAGTTCCTCTGTTTGCAAACTTCTCATATTTTGGAGATAACCCCCATATATATTCTGAAACTACACTAAGGGTATATAGATAAGTATATTTCATTTTGATAAAAGGAGTACAACATAATCAGAGTGTTTGTCTTCATGCTTGACATCCATAAAAATGAAATACGTTTACCTTTATTTTGTTTCATTCATAACTTTAAAATTATACAAATTAAAAAATAAAATGTGTGTCAGCCGGTGAATCTTGAAAAATTGTCTGTTATTAAATCGGTTCCCGGTGTTATGAGTGACATTGATTAGGATTAAATATTAAAATCGATCAGAAATACAATTTCTTTTTTTAGAACAAAGACCAATATTTGCTTCATATGACTGATGAAACAGATTTAATTATGTATCTTGTATTAACAAACATATTACAGTGAGAAATACAGGGGAAACACTGATTCTACTTAATATATATGATATAGAAGATGTAAATGCATGGAAAAAGCGGATTGGCTAAAACAATGCAAAATTAAGTTATCTGGTGAGATTTTTAATATTTCCTTTCAAAAGACTTCCTCAGAAATGAGTGAAGATTTTATTTAAAAATTTTTATTTTTTATTTTTTTCTTAACGTAGTTCACCCCAAACAAGGCAGCCCGCCACTGTAAACGTAAGGGGCTACTGAGAAGAAAGAAATGGGGAGATGGTTGGGGGGGGGGGGGGGGGTCAACCAAAACTGGGATCTGCGTAGCAAGATGTCTGTTTACATTAATTTTAAATTTCTGCATTTCAATACTGTCGGAGAAACAGGGGGCGGGGAGGGAGTTCCAGAGGCCAGCAGCACGAGGAAAGAAACTATTTGAGTAGAAAGCTCTCCGGCATCTGGGGACCTCCACAGTGAATGGATGGGATTTACTTGATTGTCGAGTTGGTCTAGTGAATTTACGTCGAGGGGGCACCAGAGTAGCCAATTCATCGGAGCATAATCCATTGAAGTATTTGTAAAACAAGCACAAGGATGCTACATTGCGGCGATGGGACAGGGACTGGAGCTTGGTTGACAGTGAGGGACCTATTAGGTTGGCGACTCTTTTTTGGGCCTGGTCAAGGAGGGAGAGAGTAGTAGATGATGCACCAGCCCAGATGTGACAACGATACTCCATGCATGGGCAGATGGTGGCTTTGTAGAGATAAAGGATAATGTCAGGTGTGAGGAGTTTACTAGCACGGTAGAGGGAGCCAACCTTCTTGGCAATGTCTTCAATGTATTATACTTATTTTAGTCTTCGTGTGACTTGAACATGAAC
This sequence comes from Sepiola atlantica, assembly GCA_963556195.1. Classification (NCBI taxonomy): domain Eukaryota; kingdom Metazoa; phylum Mollusca; class Cephalopoda; order Sepiida; family Sepiolidae; genus Sepiola; species Sepiola atlantica. The sequence continues at coordinate 59,278,893 of OY744522.1, read as the reverse complement.
ACTGACCATTATGCCAGATGGGCTGGTTATTCAGTTCATAGTTTTCTATATATGCTTTTCTTCATTAATCAGCCAGTCTAATTGCCCGTCATATTTGAAAACATCATCTGACCGATGTTGGTAGCTTTCATTTCAAACAATATGAAAAATGCTACCAATTTCCATCGGTTGGGTGTGCCATTTCTTAGCACGTATCACTGCGTGAATCCACATCATTGTATACAGATTAAAATTTTTGTTGTACTACTGTTGCACATCTCCATATTTCAATGCATGCTGCATAGTTTGCATTCTGTTCAGCAGTAAACAACAGTTTTATTCTTCAATTACAGAAAAGGTAGTTTTATGCATACACACATAAGTTTAAAATCAGTTATGAAAAAATGATATCCAGACGAAATTCGCTTGTTCAAACAATAATGATCAATTTCAGAAACAAACATTTATTCATTGATCTGTGGGACCAATCCGTCAAGCTTGTTCACCTTATGAATTTGTTTCAAATAGTCTGATACCATTGAAATACTGACATTAAGTGTCTTAAACATTTTGACATCGGGTTTTATTCAAGTACTTTCAAGCATTCATTGTCAAAGGTGCATGGCCGTCCTCTATCTTCTTCATCTTCAATCACTACAGAATTACTGAAATCATCTTCATCTTCATACTGTCCGATCTCTTGTGGACCCTTCTATCTATATTCTTTTGATATTTCGGCAGTAGTTTCGGAAAAACATGACCGAGTTTGAACTCCTACAAGTAAAGGATGTGTATTTCTTTTTTTCTTCTTCCTTGTTAAGGTTTTAAGTAATAAAATTATGACCGAGTTTGAACTCCTGCAAGTGAAGAACATGTATTTCTTCTTTTTTTCTTCTTTCTTATTAAGGTTTTAAGTAATAAAATTATGACCGAGTTTGAACTCCTACAAGTAAAGGATGTGTATTTCTTTTTTTACTTCTTCCTTGTTAAGGGTTTAAGTAATAAAATTATGACCGAGTTTGAACTCCTGCAAGTGAAGAACATGTATTTCTTCTTTTTTTCTTGTTCCTTATTAAGGTTTTAAGTAATAAAATTATGACCGAGTTTGAACTCCTGCAAGTGAAGAACATGTATTTCTTTTCTTCTTCTTCCTTATTAAGGTTTTAAGTAATAAAATTATGACCGAGTTTGAACTCCTGCAAGTGAAGAACATGTATTTCTTCTTTTTTTCTTGTTCCTTATTAAGGTTTTAAGTAATAAAATTATGACCGAGTTTGAACTCCTGCAAGTGAAGAACATGTATTTCTTCTTTTTTTCTTCTTCCTTATTAAGGTTTTAAGTAATAAAATTATGACCGAGTTTGAACTCCTGCAAGTGAAGAACATGTATTTCTTCTTTTTTTCTTGTTCCTTATTAAGGTTTTAAGTAATATTCTTATCCTCTGGCCTTTATAAGTGGTAACTCATAAGTATAAAAAAATGAAAAAATGCAAGGAACGATAACTTAGTAAAACTTATTTCCCCGTGCTGTATTTAAATGGTGACTAAGAATTTCTACATATTAGAAAACTGCTGGATTGAATTATGTTTTTATTTTTAATAAATTGTATCGAAATACATTGGTCTATTGCGGTCAACAATAACAACTGAACATTGGCTGGTCAGAAGCAAAGTTTGATTTGTCAGCTTAAATGCTACTTAGGTCCAACTTTTAAAATCTGGCCAACATAATTTTATGAAGTAGATAAGCATTTGGTTGAATAAGAGAAACATTCTGTGTCGATTTGATCTGTATAGACATGTTTTCCAAAGAGAATGTTATATGTATATATATAACGTGTGTGTATTTGTGTTCAGATATATGTATAGATGTATATATAACTAGTTGTGTGTATATATATATAAGTATGTCTCTATGTGTATATATACTTATATGTATGAATGTGTATGTATATATGTATATATACTTATGTGTGTGTGTGTGTGTATATATATATATTATATATATATACTCTTTTATTATACCGTACATCTTATTTAAATACATGAATCCCAAACAATCACTATTTCGGAACTTATTCTTTGTTTTCAACAGTTCGGCCCTTTTCTTAGGGTTTGCACAAAACCCGGATCGCCGCCCTTCCTTCGGACGATTTCAAGAAATTAAGACAGAAACACAGACGAAACGGACGAGAAAGTGGAAAACGAAGCGACACAAAAGAAAACACCAACTCTTTATAAATTCATAACAAATCAATTTCAGTAACGCTGAAAACCTGCGGACTCTAAACTTTTTGGATAGCAGCTGTATATTTAACAATAGCGGTATATTTAACCACAAGAGCAATAAAAAAAAAAGTAGATTTGAACTGTTATTTTATGTATAATCTTTGCTATCAAAATAATTGTATATACATTGGCATAATTAAGGCTGGAAAACAAAATCATTAAACAAAAACTTTTTAAACCATTACTCATTGACATAAATTGAGAATGTCGATAGCTGATGCTGAGCCTGACAGTGACGATGATTTTTAATGAAAGCCAGACGCAACACAAAATAAAACGAACAAAATTAATTTAATTTATTAAACAACAATCAAGCGTTTTGTAAAATTGCAAAAAAAAAATTTTTTTTTTATAACTTAAATTATTACAATTATTACAAAATATTCCTACGAGTTAAATATTTTATGCTCGACACAAAAGAAACAGATGTCAAATAATTCTGAAAGAGAAAACTTTCAAAAATTACATTGTATTCTTTAAATAAGTACTAATATACATATTTGACTTTTCAAATCTAAAAAAAAAATATTTCAAAACTAACACATCCACCATATTAGTTGATCCCCCTTCCCAAAATAATATATATATATATTATATATACTTGCATTTATTTATAACCAAAATTTGATGAAATAATAAAATTCTTGCCATTTGGATTTATTCTTCAGGAAAACCATTTTCTCTCAAAGAAATACGATAACACGTGTTCATTGCAGATGTGATACTTCTATCAAGGATTTTGATACAAATAACTTCTATGCAAAAACAAAACAGGGCAATAATATTAGTAGCGGATCTATAGCAAACCTTAGGAGCAAAAATGTGCAGTGTTTCGAATCAATCCCCGGTGCAATTGCGATTGGCATTTGAACCCACTAGTCCGTCTCATACTGATCTGGAACCTTTTCAACCCCGTCTTAAAATGGCTCCACCATTGATCAAGATTAAACGCTACAGCCACAAATCGCTCCGTTCTGTAGAGCCTATAACTCTTACCAATCAGAAAGACAATCAAAAATGCTCCACTGTTCAGGCGAATCTTTCAAACGGACATTCTAAGAAATGTATAAAATTACGAGCGAAACACGCGGTCAGTACATCATCCTCGCTCGACACTTCCTTTACCACGCATGACGAAAATGTTGACCACATTAAAAATGAGTCTTGCTGTCGAAATAGTCTCATTTCGTCTCTTCCCAAATCTAAACCGTTTAAATCTTCTAATCATCGTCAGTCAAGCGACACGGATGAATTACTGCGTAAGGTCAGCGTTCAGCTTATGCGCGCACAAAACGGTGATGGCGGCAAAAAGTGTGATAAAACAAAAAGTTTGTTGGACGGTCAAAGGTCAATCAATCTATCGAGTATTGAATCTCCAAAGTTAAGCATTGAAAATGATGCGTTTCCAACTTCGGATGACGGCAGTCAGGTTTCTGGAACCTCAACTCCTGACCAGCCTGGAAATGGAACGTACAATGTGCTAGATGAAGATCAGCTAAGATCGGCATGTGAACTTATTATTGAACAGCAACGTAAGGCATGGGCCGCCTTCAAAAAGGCCAAAAAGAATGGACACGGTTCGCTGTCAAGACCAGTTGATAAAAAAGACATCCCACTCTCGAACATTAGCAACGAAGTAATTAACACCAAGTGCAAGACAGACGCCTTATTGTCGAAAGTGAATAATTGCAAAGAAGAGGGGAATATAAGTTCAGAGCAGTTTGATTCCGGTCATGGTTCGTCTGAGGAACACGAAATAACCTCAAAGGTTGAACGGTTCCCCTCTGCAGGAAGCACAAACATGCTTCTACCAATCAGTCGACCCTATTATCGGTATCACATACGACGACAAAAGGGATTAAAACTACAAAACACCATAAACAAAATTAGGGATTCGGTTCCCTCACCACTGGGCATAGAGATGCGGACAATAAAAACAAATCTTACAGAACCAAAAGAAACAACAGAATTCAAGTCGTCTTCGTGCATAATGAGACATTCTCGATCAGCCATATCAAACACTGAACTATTAGATGAACCAAACTCCACCTCATCATCCTCCCAGTACTCATCCTATTTATCGTCCCACATTTGCTCCGGACACGCCTCCTACTTTTCTTCATCTTCTTCATCGCTTGTTGATATCCACCAACTAACGGCCAGCTGTTGTCATCCAGAATCGCAAGAATCTGTGTGTACGATTCCTGATTGTACAAAAGAAACACTCTTGAACTGTGGCTCCCTTGAAAAGAGCCGCAAACTCCAAAAGCAAACTGTGAAATCAACAGAGGAAATTGACCAATTGTCGTTAATGATAGACCCGTCTCTTTCACACACATCGAAGAACACTTCCAAAAAAGAAAACAAAGCCAGCGTAAAACTACATACAACTTTAACCCGCGGTTGCATGTCATGTGGTTTCTTCACCAGTGCCTGTTCAAAAATCGGTCAGATACGGAAAACAATCTCTGGGAAGGCTTCCAGTGCCTTACTTTCAACCAGATCACCTCGGGAGTAAAAGTTTCACAAACAAAATAAAAAAGAAATGTACAAAAACATATATTTACATAAATTTTTGGGCTATTGTCCTGATTAATGATATTTATGGTTCGACTGATTGATATGTAATCCGGCCTTTGTCACAAAATCTTTTCTGATATTTATGATTAGTGTTTATTATTTGTGTACATTCATCGAATTTAATTGAAATAAGAAACATTGAAATATACAGCAGAAGAAGGCCAAAGAGCCCATCAGCTGAAACACATTAATGACAATAGAAGTCCAAAGCAAATAATGAAAACTCATCATCTCAACAAACATTTGAACGTCTATTTTCATTCGCTTACAAACACTGTACAACCTCCGTAAACAGATTTTCCTTAATCAAACCCTCTTTTTTTTAATCAACTAAAGCTATGAAAGGGTCAGCGTGATGCATGCACTGTAACATCGCTCAAAAAGGGGATCAACTTAAACTGATCTGGGTCATCCTATTCTGACCCCTTTTTGAGTCACCTAATGGCATGGCCATCGAGTGATTTCAACTTTTTCATTGTGTGGGGAGAGCGGACGAACTGTACTCCGACTTCTGAGAATATTTTGGAATCGGACTAATCTAAAAAGCTATATTATGGCTCACGTGCATGTCTCTACCTGTTCTTAAAATCAATAGTACATGTTGAAATAAAGCAAATCAGTTTGAAAGAATTTTGTTTGTTTGGAAAGGTGTTGAATGTCAGATACAGTGTCAGGCTAAACTTATTCCTTTCAACTGCTGAATCTGCACTTGATCCAAAACATTTAACACTATTAACAATTTTCACTTTCAGAAATAATATCTGATTGGAGTGATTTTACTGAAGGCTGATACGTCACAGTGACACACACAAAATGAACTCTTTATTTTACAGTTTCAGAGTGACAAGATCAAATCTAAGTGAATGAACTATTGACATTCATGAAAATCTTCATTGTCTTTCATGTAAAGCATGACAGCACATACAAATGGCAAAAATAAAAGTCTGAATGCCAAACATAAGTCGTTGTTCACACATATACACATGACAGCTGGCTTCACCAACATCTAATTTCAGCCGAAGTCCTCCACCTTCATTATTGAACTGAATCAAGTCAAAATATCACAGTCCCATGGTTCTTTATATCGGCACCAATTTAAGCTTCTTTGGATTTCGAATGAATCACGCTATCTGACAGTCGGCCTGATCGAGAAGTTTCTAAATTCGAGAGGTTGTATTCTATGTATATAAATGTATATTTAAAGTAAGATGAACATTTTCTGGAACATTTAAAAAAAAAAAAAAAAAGATGAACAATGAAGGACCCATTATTAATGTCCTCCACTCGAGAGATTGACCAGAACTGTGTTCAAAGTTTCCCCACTAATGAAAGACTAACATAAATTTATTTTAATTTCTTTGTTAAAGATTTGAAAAATGAAAGAAAATCAATCATTTATTTTGTTGAGTTTGTTGTTTTTTGTTGCTTTTTTTTTCTTTTTTTTTGTGCTTCTTGAGATAACAATCCTCAGTATCTATGATTCTAATTCGATGCAGATTTGTTATTATGTTTGTAGATACGATTGATTAAGGTTATAAACAGGAGCAGGAAAAATTAAGTCTTATGCTTCTTTTTATTCAATGCTATTCTTGACAAAGTTTCATAACTGAAACGAAATATTAAATCAAAAGAAGTATGACTGTATAATTTTTCCTGTTCAATTTAGTTCTTTGTTTATTACCTTATTCCTATCTAGACACACCACATTCTGTCAGATATTTATTCCTTTAAACAAACATTCATAGACTTGTTATTGTATAGAAAAGTAATATTTCAGGGTTTAGTCAAAACAAACAAGTAATTTGGTTTTAATTTAAGATTTTCAAATATACCTACGGTGCAAATAAAATGACTTCCAGCACCATATATTTTCTCAGATTTACCCAGAAACTATCAAGGAGGATAACTCTATCGAACTAAATTAAGAATTTTAGTCAAATTGACTTATAATCCTTGGCAGTTTACAGGTAAATCTGGAATAAAATGAGGTTTGTTTTCACGAGAACTTTATATATTACTTTTTTTTACAAATGAACAAGTCTGAATAACAAAATTAGAATCGTATTTTCAAATTTAGCAGATTTTGGATTGTTAACTTAAGATAAACCTCTTATTTTCCCTTTTTATTTATTTATTTCAACTTATGTAAAGAAATAATGTAACTATTTTAAATATAAACCTAACTTCCTGGCGTTGCTCAGGATGCAGTGAAGTGATTTAAGTTTATAATTTTTATTTGTTTGACAATTTTTAATCTTATGCAGAAAAAGAAATGACATTTTACTTTTTAAGGTAGACAACTCTATTATATTCCATGAAAATGCCAGTATACTGGTAGGAATTTTTCTTCAGCGCACCTCACACACTTCAGCCACTCATGCATAGAGATTTATACTGTAGTGATGTGATAATGAAATGGTTTGGTTGATATGTAGTCATACCCTTAATGACAATAAAAGTGTAAATATTTTGGAATTTCCTTGCTTTTGTACATTTAGTGTATATGAATTTTCATCTTAACCCTATTAAGGGCATATGATTTCAGTATACTGGCATTTTTCATGGAATGTCACTACTTTTGTAGAGGCTATGCCTCAATACAATGCCTTCTCATAAGGTTTTTTGGAATTTTCTGGAGAACTAAGGTATATGATAAACTGAAATTAAAATGCCATCAACTACACCCTAGAACCTCTATCTCTGCCGAAAATCAGCTGAATCCATCAAATAGTTGATGAGATACAGGGTGGCACGTACACACAGATAACATGATTTCATGATTGAACTTTCTGGATCTCTGGGTTGCCTTGACTAATTATGCTGAAATTCTACACACTTATAGAACCTAGAACCTATCAAATAAAAAATTTTGTGCAAAGTTTTAACTAATTTGGTTTATTGGTTTTTGAGTTATGATTGATCAAAGAAATGAGATTTCCAGCATAGGCCATTTGTGGAGTCTATTAAGGGATAGAGCACTCTCGCGCCTCCCTTGATTCAATTTAAAATGTTTTCTGAAAGAAAAACAAATATGGATGCCGAAACCTGCAATTGAAAACGGGGCCTTTACATCTTTAGTCTGAAGCTCTTCCATCTGACTTATTTCGCTGTGTTATATATATATATCTCGTAATTCTAAGCATGTATATTTCTATTGGCAGCTGCTGCAATGCTTTTAGTGGTTAATTGTTATTAGCATAACCATCCTCCCTCTCTCTCTTAAAAAGAACTCATAGTTAACAAAAATGATGCTTTGGGTTAGTACGTCAATGTTAGACCTGTATATTAATAAAATTCTATATTATGTTAAAAATGACTAATAATAAAAGTCCTTGTGATGTCTCTACCATTTTATGCAGTGTGATACTGTCACATATGAAGTTGGAACAGATTTAATTATAAACTTTGTAGGAAAGAAGCTATCGATGACAAAAATGCGAGAAATAGACTGGCTGTACTTTATATATTGGATATTGTATTATTATATTTCTGAATTTTTTAGATGAGGATTGATAATTTTTATTATTTTGACTACTGTTCTTCGTCTTCGGTGTTATCTCACAATGTTTCAGCCGATGTAACCTCTGACTTTCTTCAGGTGTGTCTTGTCGAACCTGATAATCTGTATGGAATTTCAATTGGGACCTTTCAATACAAAGGGTTAGCTTGCTTATGTTCCGTCAGCCATGACTGGATAGAAGTTTTAAATAATTTGTAATTGTGTTCTTAGTATCACCTATACTGAGGATTGAACTTCCACCCTCCACAAGACTGTCACTTAGAATCGATTAGCACTTATATCTGTGTCATGGGTCCTTGCGAGTCTAACAAAATGTGTCTGAAAAAGGTCAGAGGTTACATCGGCCAAAACATGAGAATAACATCCAAGATAAGAATGGTCCGAACCATCCAAACAATACATAGTTGTATTAATTATATATTTATAAAGATCGAGTACTCAATATAAGTAGCAGTATATGTAAGTGCAACATTTTCTGAGCATAGACATGGGCTTAACAGTACATGGTGACTGGCACAATGGTGTTAATCTTAAGTCTATTTATATGTATATATCGTGGAGCATAAATTACTGCCAACGATTGAGGCGAGAGCTGATTATATTTTTTTTAAAGTACATAAAATAATTTTGTCTTAATCTCTCTATATGAAGTAAAGTCAGTTTTTTTCTCAACTTTTGTGATTGGTAGCTTTTTTTCTACAAAATCAAATTAGTCATTTTTTCTTGTGGGTCACTGTGGCATGTTGTTAAGAATAAAATGTAATTCGATTTCATTCTTTCCAGAAAATACTTTGTCTGGGTCAGAATAAGTTTCCGATGGCCGCCATCTTAAAAAAGGGGTATTTAACCTTGTATTCGTCCATATAGAGTTCCATTTGTTCGGAATAATAAAATAATATTTTTGAAGAAAGAAAAAAAAAGATGCAAAACAAATTTCAAGTAAATAGACTACGGGGCAACACCAGATCGGAACAGCTAGTATACGACAAACACTATATTGATCATGCAAACTTGTTATCTTCTCTCCATGCAGAGTCGACGACATAATCATAAAAACAGAGTTTGGGATACCTATGCACAGTTGGTGATGTTATCCATCAAATCAGACAGAAGGAGTAAAAGATACTTTATAACATTTGATGGGTCCAGCTCGTCTATTTGCCATAGGAGGTCTAGTGGATTTAAAAATTTTAGTGAAATAAAAGTCATTCCTGAATGTTTTCCATAAGTGGAATTACATTGATTTCCTATCCAATTATTTTTCTTCAACAAATTCTCAAGCATTCAAGATATTGGAAATGGTTTTCCTTTAGATATTTCAAACAGAAAAAGGCGCTAACACTTAAATCTGGTGACTGGCTGTCCACCTCACGCCCAGGAAATATTTCTCTCAAAACTCTCATGAACATTATAAAGAAACCAGCAGGACCTGTGGAAATTCCACAGTTGTATCCTTTATCTGTTGTATATTGCCGACGTGCTTGTAGGAGTTTGTGACATCATGAATGCAGACCCCACAATACTTACCACATTTTTTCAAACTGAAACATATTTCATTAGTCTGATTTGTGTAGTTTCAAAATATATCTGTCTATAGGGGTCTATCTCCAAACCCTTGTACACGTCTGTTACATATTTCCATTCTATGAACGTCTGGTGTGAACGCTGACCCCACAATATTATTGTACCATCTTTGAACAAAACAGATACTATACTTTAATCTTAGACTAAAGGCCAAGAAAGTTTACTTTAGCTAGTTTTACGTTTGACATGAGATGAAATTTTCAAAATTATTTTTTTTTTTTGCATCTTCAGCGATCTGTGGCCCCATCTTTTAAAAAAAGTGTGAAGCGTGATAACGTACGTACGAACATGAAATTGCCTAAGCATCTTATTATATAGATTATTATAATTGCTGAAATTTTTTTTTTAAGGGAAATCGCTCCAGACAAGGCATGAAGCCACTTGATGTAAGGAGCTAAAAACATAAATACCACATTAAGGTCAAAAACTAGCCAACGATAAGTCTTATATGGATAGATTCCACTCCAGAAAATAGCAATTCTTCCCTCTTTGTGAGAAACATCGCTCATGAAATCTGAGGACTAAAGGACAAAATAAGACAAGCAAGAGTTATGAGGCTGCCGATAGTGAACCCAAAGTCCACTTTCTACTCCCCTACAATGCAAGAGGCTGCCTGGCCTACCAATTGAAACCTGCCTCACCGCGCGATACCCACTTCGAATGTGGGAGATTGTTATACCCCACCATGTATATATACAGAAAAAAAGGCACATGAGAACAAGTAGATTCAAGTAATGTTATTTATGAGAAGCATGTTGTAGTTTGCTTAAAACATTGTATGTAGTGTGTAAAAATATTGAATTTAGAAGGTGGTTACAATGCACTTTGATACGAGACGGGGCAAACAGAACAAATGACAATATTGACGAATTCAATAATTTTCAATTAAATATTTATTTATCAACGTAATGTGTCGACCCAGGATGTATGAATGGTGTAATATTCTTTAAATTTTCTAGGTAAACACTCTTTTCGGAAAGAAATAACCACTCAATCGGAGTGTTTTCTCCTGGAATTTGTAAAATTATGGGATGTCGGTTGCGATAGTCTCGCAGAAATTTGCATTTAAACATTTAGTTTTTGTTGAAGTGTTAGCTTAAATTATTGTTATAATATTTTACCAGTAATAATCCTATTATTATTATTATTATTATTATTATTATTATTATTATTATTATGTGTTTCTATTTAAATGTATTATTTGAGTTTATTTATTTATTGTTTTTTGGTTAAAATAATAAGAAAAAAACAATAAATAAATAAAAATACATTTAAATAAAAACAAATAGTAATAATAATATAATAATTACTGATTGTTTAAAGGAGGTGTCGGTCATCACATCGAAATCCTTTGTGGATGATATCATCCCTAGTGTACAAAGGAGCATTCATTCAGAAATGAATGCACTTTAAAGGATGCAAGTGCCAGTACCTACACTTAACTTTGAACCGTCAAGTAATTTACAACTTAATCATTTCATTTACATTTTAGACAGGTATGCTGATTTTTATTTTTAGGTGATCATTTAAAAAGTGTTTCATATCTAGTCAGAAGCAACAATTGATTTGTCAGCTTAAATGCTATTTTGGTCTGACTTTGAACATTCAACAAGATAACTTTATATGTTAGTGTTTGGGTTTTCACGATCCATTTCCACTTGATAAAATAAAGGCAGATAAAACAAACCAAAACACTCGAGTAATACAACCGATATCTTGCATGACCATAAAATGAAGATAAAATGCCAGGAAAGCAATCCTTCATCGGCCAGAGTTTATGGGTTGCTTGTAATTGCCACTCCATTCGTAGTCCTGTTAAATATAAATTCAGCAGCAAGTGAATAGAATAATCGGCCTTCTCTCAGCTGGCTTTTCAGATCAGCCTTAGTTCGCCTTGGCATCATTCAGGCAACCTAGAAAGGGACTTAAAGCTTTTTTTTTACTAATAGATCACTGCTTATCAAGGCCTAGGGGCCACTCAAAGATTATTGGTTAAAAAGATCATCGATTGGCTGTTGAGTGCCACCAAGAGAGGATTGGAAACAACCATTGAATGAGCAGAATATTTCCGAAGAAGAATTGTTTATTCAAGAGGACGGCGCAACAAGCACTTGTTTAGATTAAACTTGAAGACGACCCTGTTTTAGTCGGCTGAGAAGCAGCTTTGTGGTATTTTGTTCCACAGATGGGACGCTCTAGGAAAGAAACTTTGTTCATGGAAGTTAGGCTTGGTATTAAGGGAGAAAAGGAAAGCCCTCTGCTGTGGTTGTAGCCAGGCGTGTTCTTGCAGTGAATGGTTTATAATGGGGGGGGGGGCAAGGGATTGGAGCTTTAGTTGAGCACCTACCATGAACATATCGATACAGTAGAGAAAGGGGCTTCAAATGAGGGGAATAAATCATCTCCCCACTAGATTGTGAAGTCGGTTTTGTACCCTATCATGGTAAGAAAGAGTGCTTCGAGCGGAACCTGCCCAGGTATGTACTCCATTTTAGGACGAATCTGGCACTTATGCAGGTAGAGGATTGTTTCAGGCGTGAGATACTTTCGAGAGTGATAGAATGATCCAACCATTTTTCCAGCAACCTTAGCAACAGATTTGATGTAATTCCATTTCAGGTCTGGTGTAAGAGTCAGTCCTAGGAGCTTATCAAGGAAGGGAGCTTTCTAACGGAGAGAGCTGTTCATTTCAACTGAATAGAAATGAGGATCTGAGCAGTGGTTTTGGAGGCGTTAAAAGTGACCATCAACTTTTTCCCTCGTTGTACTAATCGGAAGAGAGGGAGGTAAAGATCTTGGTCATACGTGCTCTTTGAGGTGCTGCCATAGATAGTTCTGTAATCTACGTAGATATCAACAAATGATCTCAGAATACGATTTGGAAGATCAGGAAGAGGGTAGTGCCAAGAATATATCCTTTATATTTTGAGCTTCGGACTTCTACCCATCAACAACTACTTTAATAGACCTATCGGAGAGAAAAGATTTGATAGTTTTGAGGACATTTTCAGATATTCCATAGCTAGCAAGTTTGTGAAGCAAACCTTGTGCCAGACTCTATCGAAGGGCTTTGATATATCAAGAGTTATCACCTTAGAAACGAAGCCCTGGTCGATAGATTCACTGATCCGGTGCAATATTACAGTTAGCATGTTAGCTGTAGATCGTGCAGGACGAAATCCATATTGCTTGTCACAAAGTAGATTGTTTCTGTGTAGGTGGTTGACAACTTGCTTTATTAAATATTCGAGCAACTTACTAATGATGCACAGGAGACTGATCGGTCTATACAGAGATGTAGAGGACTAATCTCCCGTATTTTTAAATACTGGTCAGACAAACAAAGTCTTCCAAGGTGACGGAAAGCATTTCTCCTTTTAGCAACGATTGGACAGCTTTGTAAGGATAGGGGCTATTTCTGGTTGCAGTTTCTTGAGTACTATGACTAGAATGTTGTTGGGGCCAGTTTCCTTGTTGGCATCAAGGTTCTTGATAAGTTTGGTAACGTCCTAGACAGCTATTCGGATATCGTTTAGGGTGTTTTCGGTGATGCAGGGAAATTCTGAGGGTAGGTGGCTATATAACTCCAATGGCAGTAAAATAAAACACTGTTGAATAAGTATATATTAGTGGGTAAATATGAAATGAAAATTTCAGACAAAATGTAAAATTAGTTAATGGAATCGTGGATAAGCCAGGAAACAAACTAGTAGACACACATTAAAGCTGAACCAAGATATTTCGGTTGACTTGTTCTGCTTTATTAAGCAGAACTCAACACTTTATACAGTGTGGTGTGGGAGATAATCTTACATCTGATTCTCCCCTTGGATTATCTTCCACGCATCACTGTATAAAATGTTGAGTTCTGTTTAATAAAGCTTATTTTTACAAAATGAATATGGTCGAACGAATTAACCGAAATATCTTGGTCCCGCTAGTTTGTTACTTGCTTATCCACTATTCAATAAACTGAACAATTTCCCATGTATTCATATGTATTTCTGATCATTTCTAAAGAAGTATTGCCTACTTCGAAAACATTTATTGTTGTTCCAGGAGATCGGGTGGATGTTTATTTTCCATCAAACATCTTGCTTTCTCGTAAATACATACACGCATTTATGCATATTGAAAATATGAATATTTCATAATATATAATATACATGTGTTTTACCGATGTGCAATATATATGCACACAAACACGCACATAAGTGTGTTTGACATATATGATATACATGTAAACATATACATATGTGTTTGATGTATATGTTTATATGTATGCTTCACGCATACGCACACACACATATGTTTGTGTTTGATAGACGTGTGTATGTACGTGTGATGTATATTTTATCTTCGATTTATATGTGCACCATATGTTATATATATATATACATGTATAAATACATAAATATATATATATATATATATATATATATATATATATATAAGTATATGTATTTAACTTTGTATCCGTGCTTATACACATACACACATAGATATACGCTCAGATACAGACTCAAAACACATACGTACGTATGTATGTACGCACACATCTATATTAAACCCTGAATAATTACATCCGCACACATAAAAGGTGTTTACATTACACATGCAAAATAGTTGAAATGAATGGCCATCCGTTTGATGATGGAAATAAAAAGGAAAAGTCGTTCTTTATAAGGTTAAGTAATGGGCTTCTAGTTTCGTAAGAACTCCTTTCTTCTCCCCCCCCCTCCTTCTTAGGGGCCCTCGCTCCCCGCGGGGGGGGGGGGGCGATTACTGGCGGCAAACAGATCCAAGCCTTTCTGAAAAATGGTACAAATCAAAAAGCTGCGTCTGAAGCCAGAGCCGCCCAGTGGCGGCGGTGGAGGTCCTTTCAGGCGGTAAAGAGGGTGAGACGGTTAGGGTTAGCGTTGGGGGGGGGGGGGGCAGTTCTGTTTTTACTTTTTTTTTCTTTTTTCTATTTCTTTCCTTCTACCCCAATATTATAGGTTAGAGTGTGTATATGGATACTGGAATCGGGTGGGTTGTCTATAAATGAGTAAGTAATATATATCTCTCTCTCTCTCTCTCTCTCTCTCTCTCTCTCTCTCTCTCTCTCTCTCTCTCTCTACCTCTACCTCTTCCCCTCGATTTTTACAGAGAGAGAGAGAGAAAAAAATATCAGCTCTCCCAACGAAAAAACAAAAAGCAAGTTTGCGCTCAAAGGAATTAAAGAGAGAGAAAAAAAACCATAGGAAACCGGACAAGATGAAAAGGAAAGCTAAAAGCGTTTGATAAAAATGGAAAAAAAGGAAAAAGCGGAAAAGTTATTGAAATGTGCGAAAATTAAAGGTTCTTGGGGGGGGGGGGGGGGGGTCTGAAAATATGGAAGAAAAAAAAAGGGATTAAAACCCGAAAGAGAGAAAGTAAAGAAAACAGTGACGGATCAATTGCGAAGATGCGCCCATTAAATCTACGCGTGTAGCGATGAAAATAAACGTGACAGACCCGAGAAATGCCGTTGCGAACTTAAGCGTGACAGACCAACAGTGAGTCTTATAGAGGTACTTGGAAGCAACTGAAATAAGTTTAACGACGAAAATGCTATTTTAAATAAGGCGTGACAGACCAATTAAAATGCTATTTCAAACTTAAGCGTGACAGATCAACAAAAATGCTATTTCAAACCTAAGCGTGACAGGCAAACCGACGTAGGCGCATCTGAAATGAGATGCGCCCATTCAATTTGCACGGTTATCGATGAAGTCTGACGGATCGACTGACAGACGTAGGCTCTTATTTTCTTTTTTAAAAAAATTTACAAAATTAATTGAAACATTTTTTTATAAAGTAAAATATTCCCGGGCAACGCTGGGTTGGTGAAGCTTGTTGATGATATTTATATTTATTCTCATTCATCAGTTCTGTAAACTCATCTAAGATAGGGTGCGTCTATTCAGTAAGTGTGACAGGTCGACCGATGGACGCAGTAATTTGATAAGAGATGATAGGACGCGTCTAATATAGGGTGCGTCCACCCAGTCTGGGCGTTCAGCGATGAAAAAGCCGTTTCTGACTGAAGTGTGACAGTTCGGGGCGACCGACGGGTACAAGCGAGGTCGCATCTCCCGGCAAAGGGAAATGGTGAGATAAAAAGGAGAATCAATCTGTTAGAAGTTTCGAGAGAGAAAAAAAGGAAAGGAAAACGCAATTAAAACAAAATGGAGTCTTTAGTAGGAAAGAAAATCGAGCCAAAAAGAAAGCGACAAAAGAGAAGAAAAAAAATGAATCAAAAGTTCCTTTTTACTAATGGAACGTAAGAATTGAAAAGGAGAATGACGAAGAAAATGGATGGGAAAAAGAAAAAGCCGACCCCTTCCTTAATTTTTTTTTTTTTTAATAAACAGAACATTTTTTACTCTTATTTTTTTTTAATCCGGCGGGGTGGTGTAGGGAGACTAATAAAAAAGATTTTTAAAAGTGTGCAACATTTTTCTTTTTAAAACTCACCTCTTCCCCCCTCTCCCCATCTCTCTTTCTCATGCGCAAACTTTTGCAACCGCTTCAATATAATAGAAAGAAAGTCAGCAGCCGACTGTTGTCCAATAGAAAGTAAATGTTTGTCCCCCACCCTACTGATCTTATTTGATCCCTGGTGACCCTAAGCAAATGAATATTACAATGAATATTTCTTGATACCATAACCTGGTCGTGGTCATACTGAATCGAAATATATATGCTTTGTAAATGTTAGGTTTGTTATACACTGCTTTTATTTAACTCTTCTGAGTTTAAAAAAAAAAGTGTAACATCTTTCGCTTAAAACTTCTTCCTCTTCAACCGACTGCCCTTTTTCTACCTCCAACTTGTCAGTTAAATGATGAAGAATATTATAAAAGGATTGAAAATAATCAATGGACTGGAAAAATTTGACTACTTATGAGAACATTTTACGACAAGTTGACGAATTTAAAGACGATGTAATTTCAGTGTTGTTTAAGAAATAACTACAAGTATAAATGAAAAAGAAGTTTTTAAAAAATTGTTCCTTGTCTCCATGCATTAATTTGTCTCCAAAGTAATAAATTGTTACTTTTAGCATAACTAGTTCGAGTCCACATCGAATCCGATCATCTAAGGTTTATCTTGGGACTTCTAGCTAGACACACTTTATACTTTTTAAAGAAGCTCAGAAATCAAATGAATTTTTTAAAAGCGCGGAAAGTTATTACATGAAATGTTGGGAATAAAAAGGAATACGGAGAAAAAACAGTGAAAGGAAGGAAAACATGCAAGGATCAAAAGAGTTGAGATAGAAATCGGAAGAATGGATAAATTATTGAAAGAAAAACAAAGACCGTCTGAGGAAAACGGAAGAATAGAAACGAGAGAAAACAAAAAGAAATGAAATAAAATACAAAAAGATAAACAAAGAGGATGAATAGAAAAAAGAAAAAAAAGATATGAAGGCTCATATCGATTGAGCGATGAGGTTAAAAAAATAGGGTATATTTTTGCCCCGTAGCTGTCATCAGAAAAAATAAAAATGCGATTCAGATTATTTCTGTGCGATTACACGGAAATACCTGAACAAAAAAAAAAATGGGATAGCAATACGAAAAAAAAAGTTCCAAGTATTTCCAGGGTGTGTAATTTCACACAAATTATTAGGATCTAATTTTTATTTTTCTGTTGACAGCGTGGGGGCAAAGGGTAAACATATGACAAAAAAAGCAATTATATAACAAAATAGGTCATCTTAAGATGTGTCTATTCAATCTGCGCGTTTAGCGACGAAAATTCTATTTCTAACTTAAGCGTGACGAACCAACAGAAATGCTATTTCAAAATTAAGCCTTGCAGTTCAACGAAATTGTTATTTAAAATGCCATTTAAAACGTAAGCGTGACAGACCAAAAAGTGCTATCTCAAAGTTAAGTGTAACAGACAAACGACATGCTATTTCAATCTTCAAGCAAAATAAAAGTATCTGTTCTGTCCTCATCAGAGTATTGATTTACTCCTCTCCAGGAGTTAGGCACAAGGACAGTTTTTATCTTACTCTCACAAGTAAGATATGACCCAAGGTCGGGTCGGGAAAGTGGGGTTTAAAAATTGCCTGGGCAGCCCTGTCGGCATTCCCCGGTAGGGGTGCCTCAGGCAGTAAGCAATAAACTTACTCCTCCCCAAAGAGGGGAGGCGAAGCCTGGGAGGGTGAACCTCCTAGAACTGCACAGGACAGACCCATAGACCGGCGTAAATCAAGCCCCGAAGGCCAAGACAATACCAGTCTATGGGGTGCAGTATCCATCGGAACAGATACTACACTTTGATCTTGTCCTCATCAGAGTAGAAGAGATGGTTCTCGACTGGGGCAATTTTTACTTTTGTCTCATCGAGTGACCCTTTCAAGGATGCTGGATCTCTCTTTCTCTCTCTCTCTCTCTCTATCTATCTATCATATATATATATATATATAAGTGGTGAACTAAAAGCGAACTTTTAGGAAAGTTAAAACCTATGGTGAAATCCTCTCATGTCATTTCTCGTGCCTTTTAACGACCTACCTACCTACAATTCACTTTCTCCGCTAGACTTTTTGACACCGGACCTTTTTGCAATCGGACATTTGCTTGCATTCGGACAGAGTTTTGCCTTGTTTTTTTTTTCGCCACAATCTTTATTTTACTTTTTCAAATTTTTCAAATTTTGAATCTTGGCCTTTGCCAACTTATCTATCCCAGCGATTTCCTCTGATGATAAGATTTTGATCTTTGAAAAGCCTGGCTTAAGGAAAAATTAATTTGAATAAATTGCCTTTTTGCGGAATATACCTTGCTCTGAGCAACTGAATTGAAAAAAGATCTGCCTTTTGCTTTTCTAATTCCTTTTCATCCTTCTACCTATATATATATATATATGTATATATAGGTTAATGTAGTTTGCTTGAAGCATTGTTTTGTGTGTATACAAAGGTAATTTATAGTAGGCAATACAATGCAGAGGTGTAACGGTTAAACACGAACTGAAGCAGATTAAGAGAAATAATTATGGAATGAGTTCTGTAGTTTCCACCTTTATTTATTTATATATATATATATATATATATATATATATATATATATATATCTTACTTCCTCAGATGTGTGTTCAACTTCATTTAAAACATGCATAGAAAACCCGTTGACGTTGAGAATAGTTCAGCAAAAAATGAGTTGAATTTACAATTTAAAGATTTGTTTAAAATGTTTTGTTTGTCTCTCATTTCAGTGTTACGATTAATATTAATATTTTTTCTATTATGTATATTTTATAAGTAAATTTTAAAAAAAAATTATTTTCCCGTTCTTACATTCAGTGTTTCATTTTAATTAATTAAAAAGATTTTCTGAATGCGAACTTCAAAAGAAAGGGAAGTCATTCTTTTGCGAGTGATCTCCCCTTAATTAAGAACTGTAATTTTAAGATTAATTGTTTTTAAAGATGTCAACGATACTCTCAATATTTAGTTATTTTTTTTTCCATTTTAACATTCAGTGTTCAAGTAAACATTATTCTTATAAAGTGAATATTCCCCAGGCTCATGCTTACTTATTGTTATTATAAAGTGAATATTCTCCAATGGGTCTTACATTATTATTCATAGATTACAATTATTTTTATAGTTTTATCTTATTTCTATTTTTATAGTTTTATCTTATTTGATTGTTTGGTGATATAATTGAAGTTCTGTTTTTAATGTATTTTATTTAATTATATATTATTTTATTACAAATACGTCGTCTGATGTTTCAGCTCGTAAAGTAGTTATAAACAATTATGTTTATTAGGGTAAGCTGTGTTTGGTAATCGAGCTGATTTATTTATTTATTTACTTTAGATTTGCTGTGATAAGTTCTTAGATTGTATTATAAGTTTATTAATTGTTGGTAGTTGTTGCTGGAATGTGGACTATGCCAGGCCGAATGTCCAATGTTATGTTTCTGTCAGTAGTGTGTGTGTAAAGGTCAGTTATTTTTTTCTCTGAAGTGTACATATATTTATTTTTTTATGTATGTGTACATTGTGTTGTGTGACGGTGTGTGTCAAACTAAAAATGATGAACCTAAAGTCGGTTATTAATTGTGGAGTGCAATTTCGATATCAGTATGGATTCTTTAATCCAGAGGTTACCCATGTTTCGTTCTGTGGCTACGATATCTACCTTGGTGGATTTGTAGGTGTTGTTGCATGTGTAGGCGTGTCTGTGGAATGAAGAGGTATGTATTTGTAAGTGTTTATTTTTATTCTAATGTGTAGGGGTATCACTGTGCTACCAATGTTGAATTTGTTGCATGTCGTACACTGTATGCGATATACAATGTATGTGTAGTGGCATATGCATGTGATGTTTATAGGGCAGTTCACTAGGGTTCAGGATGTATTGTTGTTATTGATATGGCATGTTGTTAATTGCTACCACAGAGATGGCCAAGAGTGTGTAAGTTGGATATCAATACCCTTTATATGTAAAGCTTTGTGGATAGCCATAGTGATCTTGTCGTTGAAGTGTGGTAGCTTCAGCAAGCAAGTGTTGGAAAAAGTGTGTCGCAGAGTTTCTTGAGGTTCTTAATGGTGTGTGTAGGCTATCCATTCGTCTCCAATACTTTCTCAAATTTCTTGTTGCAGGTGGTTTTGTCAGCCTCCTTGCTGCCTTTACTATTAATGCGGGTTAACTCGTTCTAAGCATAACCTATTTTAGCCTCACGAGGGAAGGCCCAATTTATAATGTATAAAGATTCTTCTAAAGGCGGGCTTCCTGTAGAATTTAAGTCATTATGTTGCCTTTTTCAGAAACGTTGAAGTTGAAATTAAGAAGTGCCAAGGATCCAGAACTGTCAAGATGTTCAATTGAGAATTCTATGTGTGGGTCAGTGTTGTTGAATATAATAAAGATTGTGTTAGCCTCCTCCCGGAATAATGATAGAATTAGTAATGATTAAGCTTAGTCCTGGGGAATATTCACTTTATATTAATATGAGAATAACGTTTACTTTAACATTGGATGTTAAATAAAGCCCTGGACAATATTCACTTTATCATAATAATGTTTGCTTTAACATTGGATGTTTAATAATGGCCTCAACAATATTCCCTTTATAATAATAATAATAATAATTAAGCTTAGGCCCGTACAATATTCACTTTATAAGAATAATGTTTATTTTATCACTGGATGTTAAATAATGGCCTGCATAATATTCACTTTATAATAATAATAATAATAATAATAATAATAATAATAATTAAGCTTAAGCCTGGACAATATTCACTTTATAAGAATAATATGTACATAGAACATTAGATGATAAATAATAGCCTGGAAATATTCACTTCAAAATAATAATAATTAAGGTTAGGCCTGGACAATATTCACTTTATATGAATGTTGTTTACATGAACATTGAATGTTAAATAAGGAAAAAAATAACTAAATTAATAAATAAAGTATCTTCGGCACCTTTAAAAACAATGAATCTTAAACCTTAATTACAGTTCTCAATGAAGGGGAGACCACTCTTAACGGAGTTTTTTTCCCTTCCCTGCACTTGAAAATTTATTATAATTTATTTAAATAAAACACTGAATGTAAGAACGGGTTAATAAATAAAATAAGAATTTAAATAATTATAAAATACACGTAATAGAAAAAATATTAATATTAATAGTGACAAACAAAACATTTGAAACAAATTTTCAATTTTTTCAATTTGAAGTTCAAATTATTTTGTTCTGAACTATTCCCAACGGCAATGGTCTTCTAATGCATCTTTTAAATAAAGTTTAACACACATCTGAGGAAGGGAATGTTTTCCCGAAATCTTATTTCATACAGAACCTCAATTGAACCGCATTGACGGCAAGTAAGATTAAAAAAAAAATATTAATAAAAGGTGAAAACTGCAAAACTCATTCTACTTGTATATGTCTTAATTTGCTTCAGTTCGTGCTTATCCATTAAACCTTGTGTTAAATATTCAGGTTGCCTAAAACGAAGCGACAAACACGGCACAGATTCGTAAAAATGCGTCTTTCTTTATTAGCTGTTTTTGCACATTTACGAAGTAAAAATCCTGTATAAATTTAACGATTTTGTGACCAGATATCTTCGGTTCAAGGCCGTGCATACTGAGTTGTGAACTTTACAATAAATGTATTGCTTTAGTTTCTATTAGAAAAAGTGTATCCAGACTAGGAAGTTTATTAGGCTGGGGACATTTTTCGTTTATGATCACTAGCCATTTACGAATATGATAACCGGTATTTCAACATTTCACTACCTGTGCCCGACTTCAAATTAACGAATATATTTTTTAAATAGATATTAACCTATTTATTTTTTTAAATTACTTGGATATCGCAACAGGAGGTTCAATAATTTGTTTGCAAAAACATATTTAGTATGTTGTCTTTTTTAAATACTACCAGGGGCCTTTGCTGTCACCGTTTGGACCTTTCAATTTTAATTAATAGATTCTTCAAGATACGGCTACTTTTACTGTCTTCTTTTAAAACGCATAACACCGGTAACAATCATTTATAACAATAAAAAAAGACATCCTCTTCCAAACAAATCAATTGGTGTTGCATTACATAAGACTAGGTCATTCTGGTGTTGTCTATAAACAAGACTGTCCAATGCCTAACATAATTTGGAATGTTGTCGTCTGCGTTGTTAGACATCAGATAACAGATTCCAGCTGTCATCTTCTGGTGTCTTTCGTGAAATCAGTTGTTCGTACCTCACATTTTGACTTCCTCTGAAACATTCAGAGTTCAGATAAGCCTCGTCTGCCAGAAGGCTGTTCAACATTTTAAACAATGGCGATGGCAATCAATGAAGACAACATAAAAGGCAAAAATAAAAAAGAAAACAAAACAAATAAAATTGTGATGAAAGAAATGAACAAAAATCACAATAAAAAGAGAAGACAAAAGACGTACAAACAAACAAAGCATTTAATAAATTATTTATACCTACCTCCTCGTCCACACTTTTCAGTATTTCAGATATGTTCTGACCTTTTTGTAAAATAAATCGAAGATGAGTAATGGTCCACGTCGTATTTGATGTTGTGTGTCTTTGTTAATTAGGGCTTTTGGGGTAGCTCAACATCAAACCCTTTCTTCCAAGCGACCGGTTCCTATTGATCAAATACAAACTTGTGACACAGTAACAAGCTACAAAAACGACTGGGAAAAAATTACTAATAGATGAAAGTAGTTCAATATATAGAAATATAACCAGCAAACCCAATCAATTATACACATATATGGCATAAACATTCCGAAAAGTGGTACCTATCAGGGGTAATACCTTTCTAGTTTTTTAAAGTTTTTCGTACATTAAACAAAATATGATTAAAAAAGTATAAAAGATAAAAGCTTCTTTTCATAGTTGAGAGTTTGGTTATGTCTGTAACCAAAACTACGTTTCATGTCTTTTTTACTTTTATTCACAACAAACAAGGCATATTGCCACCAGGACGTAATAGACTACTGTGATTAGGGGTCAGATTTATAGGGGACATCCTAAGTGGGGAGTTGTGCAGCAAGATGTTTGTCCACATTTGTTAGACGCAGCCTAAAATAAAATAATCCTGAGTTATTTCTCTTGCACCAAAGAAGGGAGTGTGATCTTCCCTGAGAGTAAACAACGTCGGCCATGAGAGTTTGGGAGATAAACAAAAGTGTCTCGCATCGCAGGTTTTAATCATAATGCACCCAGCGGTTCCTACATTACCATTTAATCTGTAAGTTGTTAAATAAATCTGTTAAAGGTTATACTTCGTCCTTTGATCAATTTTACTTGTTATTAAACCGATAACAACGTTAATTCTCAGATGTAACACCTGGCGACAAGAATCATTTTTTGAACCACGTAGAAAGACACTTACTTTATTCAAAAATGGATTATAACAGCAATTAATGCAGCAATACTTACATTTGATGGAATTATTTTCAGATATATTCTTAACACCTTCACCATCACCTTCGAAACAAAACTTTCCATATCTGCAAAATCAGTCACACAATCAATTGTGACAAGTATCTGCCGGCCCCACAAGAGTCAGGAAAACTCTAATAGCTCACTAGTATGCATTTAGTGAAAATGCTATACGTGGAGAGAGCCCTACAAAATAGAGCGAAGGTATGAAACTAGTGTGAATTTTGCTTAAAAATGGAATTATCAGTGCAGAAGAGCAGGGTGCCTAGAAATCTGCAAAAATCATGTAAACAGTCACGGTTAATTATGGAGGAGATCCCAAAGAGATTGACCAGCTCTACTCAGAGCAACAAAGGAATCTTTGATGACAAGTCTAAAACAGACCCTCTCCGATAAACAGGGTTGGAAAGACTTAATTAGTTGTGACCAGACAAAGAGAAATAAAATTGTCTTAACTCGTCGTGGGCGAGCTGGAGTGAGGGAGAGAAAGGAGGTGACGGGAAAGAGAGATACCAGCCACGAGATTTTCAATAAAACAGGATAGGACTTTGCGCATGAGGAGTCGTGTTAAGTTCGCGAGAAGAACGTATGAAAGAAATTCTGCTCTCCGACCATCGCCCTCACTCATCGTAAAAGAGGAATGCGTGCCTGCCCGATTTAGAGGAATTCTTTTCACAGACAATTGACAACCACGACTGTCGCTAAACACAGAGAGATAACAGACTGGGGTATAGACTGACTCGCTTGTTGCTGAAACAAGTGAGTGTAATTTAGATTCTTCCTATTTTTGTTTTTATAGTTCTTCCAGAGAAAACACACAGAGTTGAACTTTATGAGTACCGAAGGGACTTTATTTTGCAATCAACCAGGTGTAATTTGATTTCATAAATTTTTTGTTGAAATAATTATTTTCCTAAGGAAAACGCAAAAACCCAGACCGAGTTGAATGTGCTTATTTCATTTTTTTATTCTGCTTGAATGACCCTTCCTTCTGCAGAGATTACTGTTCGCCCTATGATTGGTCACTGTCACGATGTGGGGAGTGTGTTAGTAACTAGACGAGAACCCTGGACATCGGTGGCCTTCATCCAGACAACAAGTTCAGCAGATCAACGCCCAGTGACCGATCGATCTCAGGGACGGCCAGACTGATGACATCGTCACATCATCCCGACCAGTGCACAAGAGCTAAATCAACATTTTGTACATGGTTTTTATGCTTTGAGAACCTTTTTTCATGTGGAATTCAAGGAACAACCTGACGACTAGAAAGTCAGACTTTTGCTATGGAGCTTAAATATCGGAACACGATGGATATGCAAACTATATACTACGTAAACACCCATGTGACTACAACTTTGACAAAATGGTGCTGACTTTGAGGCAGATATTTGGTGAGCGGATTTTGTTATTTAATATGCCTTTAAATTGTCGTTACACAACGAGGTATGATTTGAGCAATTTCTCAACTTATGCAGGAATTGTGAAAGGAGAATGTGAACAATTTACAACCACTTCCATCACGGATGCTCAATTCAAGTGTTTAGTTTTTGTGTGTGGTTTGGGATTGACAGGGGAGGAAGATATTTGCACACGGATTTTGTCAAAAAATCCAGAAATAACATTACAACAATTCGCCATGAAATGCCAACGCCCTGTGAATCTAAAGAATGATTCAACTATGGTGCAACAATCAGCAGCTTTCATGGTTTAAACTGTCCAAAGACAACATCATCCCACCTCAACGACCTCAACATCAAGCCCCCAACCGCTTGCTGGAACTGTGGAAGCTGGCATTTTGGAACTGTCCATTCAATACACACCGCTCTAACAGATGCAATCAACTAGGACATAAAATGTGATTCTGCACCCTTAAAGGACAAAAACCAACCTCAGATAACAGGCAGAGACAGCGTAACAAAGCAAATGCAAACAGTCTGGTAGCAACTTTTCTCACAAACCCAAACCCAAACCGAAAATATGTGGCAGTACAGTTGAATTATCATCCTCTTCAGCTGCAAATAGATACTGCCTCTGATATTACACTCATATCACAAACACTATGGGAAATCATAGACCATTTAGTCAACATGGCTTGCCCGAGATTTTAGTTGCAGACAATGGATCACAATTCACGTTTGAGTCATTCCAGAAATTCTGCAAATCGTGTTGCATAACACACGTTCAGTCACCGCCCTATCATCCTCAATCCAATGGACAAGCTAAACTGGAGACAATTTAGTTGACAAAAAGACCAACCATTCCCTTCAACCTGTTAATGGACAGATCACCTTTTATGCAGACAAATACCAATGAGAATTATGAAAGACCTAACAGGAGTTGGCCAAAGTATAGTCGCACTCGAGTAAAGCAAAATGAAACTGTTATTTATTTCATTTACACCTGATGTGTTAATCATCTTTCTTTGTGTTGTCGTATTTTTCTTGTGTCTCTAACAACTTATAAAACCAATCAGCATCATCAGACCCTGTAAAAACGTACTTAGCAACATGCAATGCTTATTGTAAATACAAGAGAATGTATGCGCCACCCAGGTTTATATAAATGCTAGTATACATAAAAATAAAATAAAACGGATCAACATGGATGTAAAGCACCCCAGAATGAATAACAACCGAACGGACACATTTGGTCTTAACATCGATTTTTTAACTTTTGACTTCCGGTTTTATGATGATAAATTAGATAGTTTAACTTTTGACTTCCGGTTTTATGATGATAAATTAGATTTTTTTAGCGAAAAATCCAATTTAAAAAAAAAGTGTTTGTAAAAGATCTCTGTAAAACATCCTTTAATTTAAATGTGCTTTTTATGTGTTTGTTTATATATTTAGCAAGTTTAATAAAACTATAGATTTTAAATTTTTTATATAAATCTCCAAAGTTTACAAAACAAAACGTTTTGTAAATAAAACGCTTTTATTATTAAACATGATCGTATAACAAAACATGCTTATATAAATAAATGCGTTTTTTTCTACTATTAGTAAAACTTTTGGCGAATAAACATTCACCAAAAGTTTTACTAATAGCCGAAAAAAACGCATTTATTTATATAAGCATGTTTTGTTATACGATCATGTTTAATAATAAAAGCGTTTTATTTACAAAACATTTTGTTTTGTAAACTTTTTTTAATAAACTTGTTTTTAATAAAACATCTGCGAAGGCAAACTTATAAATGTGCATACATGATGTATACAGCATAATCACGTTGATACACCGGTTCCCGTTAGATCATCGAAGTTAAACAACGTGGAACCTGGTCAGTACCAGATGAGTGACCATTTGGGAATACCAGGCGCTGTCTATCGGAAGACGTCGACGCCTCCCTACAAAAACTGCAAGAACCTAACGTCGCCATCTTCCGTAACTGAAATATACATGCAACTGGGGACCGCTTGTGAATTTGATACCCTCATTAAACTTCCTCCTTCGGAGGAAGCCGGTTCAACCCGCTCAGGGTGAATATCGTACCAGATAGCGCAGGTATATACAACGTATTGTTTTGTTCATAATTCAACCGGAAGTAAATAAAAAAATTGGTGTTTAAGCAAAATGTGTCCTTTCAGATGTTATCTATTCTGGGGTGCCTCAACTCTATTTGATTCAATAAGCAAGTTAAAATCCATAAAACCAGGAAATTTCTTATTTAAAAACTATCAAGAAAACGATATAAATCCTGATTTAAGTCCAAAATAAACAATGCCCAACGACAATAAGCAATGCGTAATATTGAAATGTATTCAAGCCGTAAGTAACTAGAGTTATCTGCCCTTTATCATTTTGGTGAAGAAGGTACACCAACCTGTTGAATTTTGGTATGAATATTACGCGAATATTCAGTATCAGCTAATATTTCTGAAGAGTTGGTTTTACTCAAGAAAATAACATATTGAAATCACTGATAGATAGAATTCTTAGAAGGCTGATAGAGAAATTATCTTTATACGACGATTATAAAAATGTAAAAAAAGGCAATCGTGCAGTATAGTTAAAAGTCGAAATATATATATATATATATATATATATATATATATATATATATATTAACCTTTGAGTACACGCGAGAACATTTAATTGTTTACCTACCTGTATAGTTTAAAAGTTCTGAACCTGTAAGTTTGTTTTCTGAAATTTGTTTTCGATCCTCGTATGGCTCAAAATGACTGGTCACATTGGCCTATGAGCTTCGAGATACTGCAACTTTTTTTTAGGAATAAAGAAAAACTTTAAAACAATTTCAGTAAGTTAAAAATATACAGATCGGTAGAAGTTTAAATTATACTACGTTTAGTGACAGTTATTAGTTTTAATATTTTTCAATTTTCGCTTTGTCGGCTGTTAACAATGTGACAGAGGCTGAAAGCAAAAATTGCGTCGGCCATGTTGGATTGCGACTCGTTACAAAGGCAGTTATCGACGAAATCTTATATTATTATTTTTTTTTTTTTAAGTTAGTTTCAGAACATTAAAACTTTACTGATCGGTAGAAAATAAAAAATTTTTGCGTTTAATAAAATTTATTTGTTGTAGATATAGTTCTTTCTATGTTTCTGCTGTTAACTATACTGCATGTTTGACAACAAAAAAACCCATCGTGTCTAACAAAAGAAAGACAATCACGAATGTTAAAATTGTAATTTCTAGTGTTAAAAATGGCGAAATTGAAATAAAAGGCAAAACCCCGAGAGAAACATTCGAATTAAAAAATCTTTTCTCCGTGCATCTTATCTGTTACTTTTATTTATTGTTTCTTTTTATTTATGCTTGTTTCGTCATTTTCTTGTTCTGTTGGCAAGTGTACTATCTGCTTAGGTGTGTACATCCCTTTGATCTCTGACGGCGGAGGTGCGCGTCGGTCGGTGCGCTACAGGGGGTGGGGGGGGCTGTCTGATCGGACGCACGTGTGGCCATGGAACGTTTAACAGCTGCTGAACACCGGAAAAGGAAGCACTTGTGTTGTTAGACCCATCTAAATAATAATAATAATAATAATAATAATAATAAAGTGGAAGGAATATATCAATAATAATTGTTCCCTTTTTTTTCAAGTGTTACTATTTTAAGCTCTATACCGAACGTTTGATGTTTTATTCGAAATAAAAACGAAACATTATTTTAATTTATATTTTTGCCGTCGGTAAGATAAGGGTCACATTTCATGTTATATATATATATATATATAAAGTAGATCCACACGTTTCTTTGAGGTTAATGGCTTCAACAGCTAAAATCTACATTCTTAATATTGATCCGTGTTCTTAAAAAGAAAGATTGTATTTCAAATCGATTTCATCGATTACATATTTTATTCGGGTCGCTATTTTCATTTTGCTTACTGATTTTTAGAGAAGGTAGTTTTCTCCTACGTAGAATTATGTACTTATACCATCACTCATGAACACCAGGAACAAATTTAGTAGCAGACATATTTTTGCCGAGCCACTAGTGTAGTTTAAAAATTAAAGGAAACACTATCGCTTGCTGTAACAATGAAGACTAACCGTGTAAGTTGTTTCGCATATTGGCCACTTGTTTTTCAGTGAAAAAAGAACTTATGGTCGTAGTTAGATTTTTTATAGGTGGACTTAATTTGCATATGAGGGGAACATCTACTTTATGATGGACGTATTGATGAAGACAAACAATTACATTTTGGACAGCTGACAGAGAAAGAGAGCATTGGAGTTTGAGATTTGTCGGTGTTTGTTGCGGTGTTATTGAAGAGGGTTTCCACACGGTAAATTTATTTTTGGCTATTAAACATACATTTGACCAACCGCTGTGTTTTTTTAAAAATTGACTTCTACCTGTTTAAAACGATTTTCACTAGTACTATTTACCGAAAAGAAACTAGGAATAAGTCTTACAAAAAGAAAAATAAGGATACTACTTTTTAAGTTAAAACACAAAAGAAATGTTATTAATGTATTATATAAAATTAATATAACTAAATATTTTTCAACTGCAAACAAACAAAAAAACATTTAAAACGAATAACAGAAACAATTTAATATATTTTAACAAGCGTCATAAAAACAGACACAATGGTCGAATCGGTTATCACGTCGTAAGCAAAGGTTATGAGTTCGAACCTTTAAGATGTTGCTCACTAAATACGTAAAAAATACAATAAAATAAGTTCTTGTGATTTGTGGGGAGGGGGTATCTCCATTTATTCCTTCTGCAAAGAAGGTGGGATCCCTCTACCGTGCTCGTAAAATTCTTTCACCTGACATTATTCTATATCTCTACAAAGCCACACTCTGTCCATGCAT
The DNA here is from genome assembly GCA_963556195.1 of Sepiola atlantica. NCBI lineage: Eukaryota > Metazoa > Mollusca > Cephalopoda > Sepiida > Sepiolidae > Sepiola > Sepiola atlantica. The sequence goes on along the minus strand of OY744522.1, from coordinate 59,248,665 downwards.
GAAGTATTGTTGCCAAATCTGGGCTGGTGCATCATCGACTAGTCTCTCTCTCTTAGACAAGGTCCAAAAAAGAGTCGCCAACTTAATGTCCCTCACTATCAACCAAGCTCCAACCCCTGTCCTATTGCCGCAATGTTGCATCCTTGTGCTTGTTTTACAAGTACTTCAATGGTTTGTGCTCTCATGAACTTGCTGCACTAGTGCTTCCGCGACGTAAATTCACTCGACCAACCTGACAATCAGCCAAGTCCCATCCATTCCCTGTGGAGGTCCCCAGATGCTGAAGAGCCTTCTACTTCAATAGCTTCTTTCCACATGCTGCCGGCATCTGGAAATCCCTCCCTGCTCCCTGTTACCCCGACTATAACGACATGCAGAAATTTAAAACTAATGTAAACAGACCTCTCGCTGAACAGCTCCCAACTTAAGATGACCCCCAAAACCTACACCCTATTTCTCAGTAGCCCCTTACGTATACGGTGCCGTGTTTGGGGTGAACTATTTTTTTTTTAAAGTAATTTTTTGTGTATTTTCTCATCTAACATAACGATTAACAAATAAGTTTTAAAAACAAATATTAACTTGCTGAAATGTTGGGTTTGAAAATTTAAAAAAGAAAATGAAAATCGCTGCCACACCGGGCATAAATGCAAAACACTTGCGACACTGGACATCAATTTAAAACTTTTGTGACACCGGACATCAATTTAAAACTTTTGTGACACCGTACATCAATTCCAAACTTTTGTGACACCGGACATCAATTCCGAACTTTTGTGACACCGGACATCAATTCCAAACTTTTGTGATACCGGATATAAATCTAAAAAATTTTGTGCCCCAGACATCAATTTAAAAACTTTTGTGACACCGGACATCAATTTAACACTTTTGTTACGCCGGTCATCAATGTAACAACTTTTGTGACGCCGGCCATCAATTTAACAACTTTTGTGACACCGGACATCAATTTAAAAACTTTTGTGACACCAGGAATCAATTTAAAACTTTGGATACATCAGACATGAATGATACTTCAGCTTATTTTTCATCTGATGTGATAATCACCGTACAAAGCTGCTATTGATTAAATAAAACAGAAATCTATCTGTATTTTAAAACAGATGTATTTTCTAAAGAAAACGCATTTATATTGGGTATTTTTTAATTTAAATATGATTCTTATTCTGTTCTGTTTTCAGTAAGAGGAGAAATTCTTTTTAGAATGAGGCAATTTTCATTTTTGTCCCAATCATTTTTTAGATCTCATGTCTAACTTTGCCCTTGTAGAGAGGCAAGTAGATAGGGATTAATATTATTAAAAGTATCTTATGAAAACCAGCAAGTAGTTTATTTTCTATTTAATTGTTTTATTAGATGTTTCTATTTTCCTGGGGACGAGTACGTATCACAACCATTACAACTTTTTGAACACATCTTCCTGACTGACTGACTCTCTCTCTCTCTCTCTCTCTCTCTCTCTCTCTCTCTCTCTCTCACATACACATTCATGCGCAAAATTTAGCAACTGGTTCAATGTAATAGAAAGAAAGAAGGATAAAGATAAAGTCATCAGTAGCTGACTGACTGTTGGACCTAGTTTCAGGATTCTTTTTCGAACATTTATCAACCTTCTGGCTAGGAATAGAGTGTAGTATCTGTTCTGAGAATAGACTTGTCCGTAAAGGAAAAATATTTCTAGACTGAGGCAATTTGTATTTTTTGTCCCAATCCAGAGTGCTCTTTTTGGGGATGTGGATTTTCCCCACATAAAAATCGACCTTGTGTCTAACTCTGCCATCGTGGGGAGGTAGGTAAATAGGTACCAATAAGTAAGAAAGAACAAAAGAAAGACTTTTCTGACCTACTCTGAACTAATTTTGTCCCTGATGACCAGAAGCGAATGGATATAAGAGTATTTTTATTACCATAACCTGTTCGGGTTAATACTGAATAGGAACGTGTAATGGTTTGTAAGTATATCTTTGGTAGTTTTTTTTTTTTAGTTTTAGCCGGACAGACAGACAGACAGACAGACAGACAGACAGACAGACAGAAATACGACTTTCTTTTGTATAATAGATTAGAATGTTATTTTAATATTCTAGCGATGATTGTTACGTCAAGAATCACCGGAATTGAACAACTGACCCACAGGTCACTTATCCTGTCGTCTAACCCCGGGACTCCTGTCATCCGGTGAGATGTGCATTGTCGGCGGGAAGCCATTCATTTAGCTATATTCTTACCTGGTCAGATAAAAGCTGGTAGTGCGATACTGACACATACTTCGCTCGACCAAGCACTCAGCCTTCCTTCCTTCCTTTTTTTATTTAAAAAAAAAGTTTTATCTTTCCTGCCCGCTCAGCCACCACCTGCTCGGATTTACCTGTGGTGTCATATTTCCTTTGATGTTAGCCGTACAGACGGGAAGATTAATCAAATGCTGACTCACGTTCTACGAAGTGGTTATGGCCGATACGGAGAAGAAATAAAGAGAGAGAAAAGGGCGATCCGCCAATCAGAACGAGGCTGGGACTGGTGGGAGGAATTTTTTAAGGAGGAACGGAAAGAGTAGATAGAAGAACTTGGTGAATGGTTTAACTACCTAATTCAAATGCTAGACAAAGAAACGTGTTTCCTAACTGAGGTGATTTTTTTTTCTGTGTGTGTATGTGTGTGTGGGGGGGGAGGGGTCTAATACCAACCAGACAAGCATCTAAAATAGTCAGTACTACCATCAGACATTGATTAAAGTGTAGTATGGTAGGTGGTCGAATAAGCTCCAATCTCTGGTTCCTTCTCTTATAAAACATTCACAGCAAAAACTCGTCTAGCTACATCCACTGTAAATAATTTTCCTTTCTTCCTCTGTGTATCTAAAACTAAACGGAATATCCATGAGCAAAGTTTCTTTCCAAAACGTACCCGTCTGTGCAACACAATACCACGGAGCTGTTTCCCAGCTGACTACAACATGGTAATTTTCAAGTCCAATGTTAACAAATTCTTGTCGAGCCGTCGTCTTAAATAATCAAATTCTGTCCAGTTATAAACATCGTTTCCAATCCTGAAGGTGTAGCTTCACCGTCCACTTGACAAACTCACTCTTATTCTCGAGTGGCTTTTGGGTCTTGATAAGCGGTGACTCATTAGTACAAAACAGGTATCTGTTCTCTCTTAGATCAGAATGGGAAAAATCCGTCTAGACTGAGACATTTTTAAATTTTTTTTCCTAAATCTAGAGTTCCCCGTTTGGGGCTGTATATCCCCACATTAAAAACCGATATCTAATTTTTCTCTTGTGGGGAGGCAAATAAATAGGGACCCAAACATTTAGGGAATCCACGAGCTGTGCCCCCAGCACACAAAATTAAAAAAAGAATTCTTCAATATAAAAATAGGGATATCTTAATAGTCACCTAAAATGAAGTATCTCCCAGTTGTCTTTTGTGCTAATTGCTTACTTCCTTTGTCTTATCAAATAGCCTCATTTGATTGGGTTAGAGATTTTCTACATTGACTAATCACAATGCACTCAATTTGGCAGGAAAAAGGGCGAAGGTTCTATTTTCGTCCTCTTTTGCAATAAGTCATACCCATAGGACGTCTTTTCAGAGCCATCCGTCGAAGGACGTTAAAAAAGAACTGTTCAAATACATTGGTATTTTTAATTAAAGCCGCAAATACACTTTGTATGAGAGCTCTCACTGAACCCTATCACTTTTCCACTCCTTTCAACTATGCCTTTCTCTATCTGCTATCTTTCTTTCCTTTCTCTTACGTTTTCGTTTCTCGCCCCCATCACCCACCATATATTTTCTTTTTATTACCGTCTTTCACTCACCCGCCTACATGAAACCCTCTTCATCTACATACTTACTACTGTATCTCTCACCAATTATTTGTCAAAACACTTGGTTAGCCATCTCGTGCGACCTTGCCCAGGACAGCTGTACATGGACCTCCATGATTGAAAGAAGCCAACTCAACCTAACCAGGATGAATGAGGTTGCAACAACAACACCCATACTTACTACCAACCTCAATTTCTCTCCTAGTATTTCCAACTTTTTGCATATTTAATCTGGCTTTTATTCAAAAAATAATTATTCCATGACAAACTTTCATAACTGAAACGAAATATCAAATCAAAAGGGGAATGATTCTGTGTTAATTTTTCCTGCTCTATTTAGTTTGTTCTTTGCTTATTAACTTATTCCTGTCTATGCGAACACAGACGTGTCTGTGTAATATAAGTCCAATAAGAAGATACCGCCAAGTCTGCTGCCAAGACGGTGGGCTCCCTCTACCGGGCTAGAAAACTTCTCACACCTATCAGTATCCTATATCTAAATACCTCTAATACCCTAAATACCCCTGACAGACCCGACTAACAGTAAAACCCAACTCCTTCACTGTAAATGGGCCTTTCTACTCTAATAGCTTATTTTCTCAAGCTGTTCGCCTTTGGAGTTCCCACCCTGCTCCCTGTTTCTGCAATTGTACCAACATGCAGAAATTTAAATGTAATGTGAACAAATATTTTGCTGCACAACTCGCCACTTAGGATGCCCCCTATAAATCTGACCCCTATTTCACAGTAGCTCCTTACATCTCAGTGGCAATATGCCTTGTTTGGGGTGAATAAAAGTGTGTGTATATATATATATATATATATATATATATATATATATATATATATTTGTGTTATAATGAAATATTTCCAGGAGGAAATCCGGGTATGAGAGCTCAGTGTAATAAACAGAGCAAGAATAAAATCAAATGTAGTAACACGAAATTACATAATCATCGATGCAATAATTTATTTCAAAATTTGAAATAAATTATTGCATCGATGATTATGTAATTTCGTGTTACTACATTTTATTATATATATATATATAATAATAATAATATTTATAAATAAATATTAATTATTTATTACCTACAGACATCGATGTTTTATGCTAACACAATCTTCAGTGCAGGAAGTTAATTCTCAACATCGGCGGGCTCGAACTCCGATCACAAATCGCCACTGATTCGCAGTCAAGAGCGTTAACCCCTCGGCCATAGGGAATTAGCTAATAATTAAAAAGGAATTTAACTTTATAAATAGCGAATCGGCGGCTAATTTACACGAGCAGTTGAAAGTGATCAACAAACTGTGTTTGGATCTTGCATGAAGCTATTTGTACTGTTTGTTATTAAACTCACTCAGAGTGCCCGGCCTTTAGTTAAGGGGGCTTATTTCTTTCTCTCATCTTCTCTCACACAGACGTGATATTGCTAATCTCAGTCTCTTCTATAAGTATTATTATGGCATCTGTTCTTCAGAATTGTTTGATTTATTCCCTGCTTCCTTTGTTCAAGTTCGTTTCACTTGTTGGTCTAGTGGGCTTCATTAATTCGCTTTTCAGGTACCTCGTTATAATACATCGTCCTATTCCAGTAGATTCTTATCAAAGAACTACAGACTTATGAAACTCTCTTCAGGCTGACTGTTTTCCTCCGAATAGCCTTGGTCATTTCAAGACTACGGTAAATAGATATCTCTTGTCTTTGCATTAGTCATATTTCGATCTTTTTTAGCTCTTTACATCAAGTGGCTTGCTGCCTTGTCTGTAGCGAAGAGCCCTGCTCCTCAAAAATACCACCAACGCCTCTCCACCTCCCCAAACAAACAGACAAATTTCGGGTTGTAATAAAAACAAGTTTAATTCATGTCGTTGTGTATTTGCATAAAAAGATCGTTCCCCTTTATATTTCTGCCCCCACATAAACTCACATAGATAGCTCTCCACTATGCTGCGATGCGTTCAACGGTGGCGTTGATTCTGCATTCGCAGTGACAACTCTTTCAACCGTCGTCGCTTTCAAGTGTTCTTTCAGCCGTCGTCGATTTCAAGGTCTTGTTCAGTGAGCTAGTGCGAATAACTGCCTGACTTTAACACAGTGTAGCCGTTATGCACTACACAGGCGATCTTGTATCGCTTACGTCGGGGGGGGGGGGCTGATAGGCTCTGTTTTGGAGGGTATTTTTGGCAGGGTTCTTCTACAAACCATCAGAATCTTTTAAAATGGGTAATTTCCATAAATAACAATGAAACAAAAAACAAAACAAAAAACCTTCGTAATAACATTGAGTTAGTAAAAACATTTTTTGAAATCAAGTAAATTTTTAAAAGGGGGTTCAATTTGCTATTTCAATTAATTCTAAAATAATCGTCACAAATGCACCTCCTCAAAACAAAGCGTACCACTTAATATCCTTTGTTTCATTTGACTTCAGTCGAAGTTCTCAGAAATAAAGGGGCCTCTTCTCTGGGGCTAACACTTGATCTCTATATGAGATATATAGATATTCGAATGTTCGATTAAAGTTCTCCTTTACTTGTCAAATGTTGAGTTACTAAAGAAATTAATAACATTAATTTTCCTTTCGCTAATTAACCAGTTAACTATGTTATAGTATATCGTTATTGTGGTCTCTTGGTCTTACCGGATTCCAGGACAAGAATTCATCTTGTCTGGTGGAATATCCAGCTAAGTGCTGTTACTTGAGGTAACATTACTTGGATAAGGTGCACCATTCCTCGTATGGGCCAGTGTATAGCAGTGTTGAGGGAATCTTATTTGGGGTTCGAATACTATGTTATTTTGAATATTTGGTCAGGGTTTACTCGTAGGGTGAAGTATCCTAAAGTCAGGTTGTCCTGACAAACCCTTGTACAGAGAGACCGAAGACACTCGAGGATAGTTTCTAGTAGGTAATTCAAATTCTGAATGAATGAATGATCTTGTGCCATACTAGAATGCCCCTTTCAGGAGGGAGTGGGAACGGGGCCATGCAGGTATTAGTGTTCGTGTCCAGGTTGTGTCCCTTTTGAGGAGCTGGATTTTGGCCGTATTAAAAATTGATTTTATGTCTAACCATTAAGGAGGCAAGAAATAGAGGGAAACGAATACTCTGTTTTCCTCTCTTTCTTTTTCTCTTTTTCTTCTCTCTCTCTCTCTCTCTCTCTCTCTCTCTCTTCCTCTCTCTCTTTCTATCAATCTATCTTTTAATTTTATGTCTGTTTCCTTGTTCATTTCTTTCTCCCCCACCCCTCTCTTTCTCTCTATTGATCTTTCTTTCTGTCTCTTTGTTATTTTCTCCTAATCTGTTTACCCCTTTTCTCTTGATAGTTTATTTCGTTCTTTCCCTTCCTCCCCCCCCCCTCTCGCTATCTCTTATCTCCCCCGCCTTTCCATCTAATCTATCTCATCCTTCACTCCTCTCGTTATCTGGTGACGTGCTAAATCCGTCCTAATTATAAAGTCTCAAGCTCCGCACAGATCGACGCATTTCATCCCAAACACTTCTGATATTTATTTTTTTGTTGTCTCGTCCTCGTATCTCTATAAATAGTCTCTGTCTGTCGGTCACATAGAATTTCCATCGTTAAACGCGCAGATTGAATGGACGCATCTTAAGAATGGATTTGTTCTTGTTTTAATCCACGACAATCTCGTAATTTCCGTCAGTTAAGGAGAGGAGGGGGTGTAAAAAGAGATGGAGTGAGAATGGGGGAGGGGGGAAGAGTGGGATCATGATTGGGGAGAGAAGAGGAGAGTGAAATAGAGAGAGAGCGAGTGACGAGAGAGAGAGAGAGTAAGGAAGATAGAGAGAGAAAGGGGGGGGAATGAAGCGAGTGAGAGAAGGAGAATGCGATGGAGAGAGAGAGAGGGGGGGAGACAAGAAAGGAGAGGGAGCGGAAAAGGAAGATGGCGAGAGAAAAACGGAGGGCGAGAAAGATAGGGGATTGTGGAGAAAAGAGGTAGAGAGTGAGATGGATAGATAGAGAGAAAGTGAGAGAGAATAGGGGAAGGGGAAAAGGAAGATTGAGAGAAAAAGAGGAAAAAATGAGGGCGAGGGAGAAAGAGATAGGTGATTGTGAAGAGAGGGAGAGAGAGGTTGAGGGAGAAAGGCGGAAAAGAAGAGAGGGTGGAAAGTAGAGGAAGGAAGAGTCTGGATAAGAACAGCAGGGTGTATGTGTCGAGGGGACGAGGGAGGGTGGGGTTGGTTGGAATCCGCCGCCGATTTCCCTTTGATGTCGACAACATCACAAAGATTGTCGGTTTTTGTTTTGTCGCCAAATGCTGTTATTGCTCCGACCCTTCGTCGATTGTAATCGTCACACACGCGGTTTTTGTTTGTTCAAGCTGCGCAAAATGCGCCTGGCAACAACACTCTGCATTCACAACCGCCATGATGAAGATAATCCTGACGATATTCCAGATACCGGTTCTTTCGTATAATAGAGGCGCGTTTAAAAAAATCAGGTTTTCATTCACAGGCTGAACACAAAATGCTATCCATGGAATCGTTAATAAAATTCATAATTCTCTCTGCAATCCAACCATATTTGGTACCAATAAACTTCAGTCTGTGCCTGAACTAAATTGATTTTGAGCCAGATTAGCTGATTCCATAGTCCCGTGAGTATCCATTGCACCAACCATACGTTCCCCCTCCCCCAAAAGAATTTGGGGGAAAATAGCCATAATTTGTTTTTTAAAAAATGGCTACTGCGATGAATGCAAAAGTTTTAAGAATGTGACGATTCAGTCTGTGTGTTCACCGATGAACATGCTATTTCAAACTTAAGTGTGACAGACCAACACAAATTTTATTTCAAACTTTAGTGTGACAGACTAACGGAAATGCTATTTCAGACTTATGTGCGACAGACCAACGAAAATGCTATTTCTAACTTAAGTGTGACGGTTTCCTTTTATTGTGTGTGTGTGTGTGTGTGTGTGTGTGTGTGTGTGTGTGTGTGTGTCTACTGCATTTTTGTTTTCGCAAAGAGAGCAACAATTTTCCTGAATCTATTTTTCTCTTTATTTCTTTCCTGCCAGTGGATCTTCCGCCACGGAAGATGCCTGTTGGAACATCCAATCCACATGGAATTCTTCTCCATTCGCAGATCATGAACCGCTGTGATGGCCTTTCGAAGTCGACCCACAGTGCCGCAGATACAAACGACGATAACTGCAATAAAATTGAGGTAAGCCAATCCTTTCGGAACATGTTTGACATCTTTTTATTATTGTGTCAATTAACTTACAGAGCCTAAAAGAAGTGTGCACCATGTGTAAATTTGTCTCCCCTCACTTGTCATTTCAATTTAAAATTAAAATATGAATAAAATTAAAAACATGAATTGACCCCCTGATTAAAACATGAATTGAGCCCCTGATTCCTCTGATTAAAAACATGAATTGCCCCCCTGATTAAAAACATGAATTGACCCCCTGATTAAAAAGATGAATTGACCCCATGATTAAAAAGATGAATTGACCCCCAGATTAAAAACATGAATTGACCCCCTGATTAAAAACATGAATTGACACCCTGATTAAAAACATGAATTGACACCCTGATAAAAACATGAATTGACACCCTGATTAAAAACATGAATTGACCCCCTGATTAAAAACATGAATTGACACCCTGATTAAAAAGATGAATTGACCCCATGATTAAAAACATGAATTAACCTCATGCTTAAAAACATGAATTGACACCCTGATTAAAAACATGAATTGACACCCTGATTAAAAAGATGAATTGACCCCCTGATTAAAAAGATGAATTAACCCATGATTAAAAACATGAATTGACACCATGATTAAAAACATGAATTGACACCATGATTAAAAACATGAATTAATCCTCTTATTAAAAAAATGAATTGATCTTCTGATTAAAAAATTCCACCAAAAATCAGAAAAAGATCGTATTTTAATGAAAATTTTAGTATTTATTAATTAATAAATAAATGTTGACATAAAGTATTTATTAAGAAACACTTATAGATTATTTAGGTCAATTAGATTACTTTATCCTACTTCATTTCAAAGACATAATGACTTATACCCATAGTCGAACCTGACCACATTTACAAAGAGATTACTTTAAATGTAAAAAAAAAAAAATCTTGAAATACTTTAAAATAAGGTTTTTCGTTTGCACCTTCAGAGTTATATCTTGTTGCAAGGGTGGTCACTGAGTTTTGCAACGTGTCGATCACTATAATATGTTTCATTTAAGTGTCGATCACTATAATATGTTTCACCACGAAATATCCATTTAAGTGTAGTACGATATAAATTAAATAAAATAAACAAATACATATAAAAAAATTAACAAATAAATTAACAAAATTTTGAATTAATAAATTAAAGTAAAATCAATTTAAAATTGAATGAATAAGGTAATTTAATAAAAAAAAATCAATGAATAATGCAATTAAATTAAAAATACGAAAATAATAATAATAATAAATAAAGAAATTCCATCATCATTATCATCATCATCATTCATCATCATTCATCATCATCATTCATCATCTTATTCGGTTTAATGTCCTTTTTACATGCAGGCATGCATTATACGACTTTTAGAAATTGACTTCTAAACTAACCTATCTCTGGGCAGGTCTTTATTTATCCCTCTTTTTCTCAAGTCCATCCTCATCACTTCCTTCCATGTTTTCCTTGGCCTTATCCTGCCAACTAACTCTGCTACATCAACTGTTCTATATCTATTAACCCAAGAACTCTCATTTACTCTTTCAACCTTCTGCATACATTTTCCTATATTGTTCAGTAGAGTTGGGCGGTTTTGAAATTTTGGTTTCGGTATCGGTTTCGGTTTTTTTCCCTTAAAACCTCGGTTTACGGTTCGGTTTTTCGGTTTTTTGAAAAAAAATTTTTTACTATGGAAGCTATTCATTCTCTTGTGTGATGATTAGTTATTATTAATATTTGTTTTTAAGACAGGGTAATAAAACTTTATAGACATGCGTAAAAGACTAGTAGTACACCCGAAAACCGTGCCAAGGGAAAAGGAAGGATGATTAAAAAAAAGTAGAGATTATTAATTCATCTAAAGTCATTTTTTAAGCTTTAAGGTAATTTTAGTCATAGAATTCATGACTTGGATTAAAGTTTAATAATTAAACTTTCGAATAAATTGTCAACTCTAAATAAATACCATATTAACAATTTAGTAAAATATAAATCGTTGCATAGTCTACTTTTTGAATAACCCATTTTTAGGAGAGAAAACGGTATACTTGAGAGATAGTTCTCTAGAAATGACACTTTATGTATGAAGTGGCTTTTCAAAAGTAAACAATGAAATGCCTAATGTTTAAAATAATTTTTAAATTCGAATAAAGTGATACTAGCATTGGCAACTACTTTTTTTCTTTTTAAATGTTTATACTCGCTCGCTACTTTTCGTTTATTAACTTTTACAACAAGTATTTTTTTTAAATTTCATTTTAATAACTTATTTTTTTAGATAACTCTGAAACAAACATAAATAATTATTTTACAATTTTGAGTTGAATCAAATAGATTTTCGACATCATACGGAACGCGTTTGATTTTTTCTTTTTCATTTGAAAATAGTTTATGCTAAAAATACGATGTCATGTTGTCTGTCGTATTTCTCTTTTTTTCATTTGAAAATTCAAAATGTTAATGATAAACAAACTGTAAACAAAGATTTCTTCCTACAAGTCAATGAAATGTTTTTATCATATATTTGTTCAATCTGTCCTCTTACTAATATAACATTTTTTGGTAATATTCAATTTTATTCAAATCGGAAAATCTTTTCAACCGTGTTTCCTTGTATATGGTGGCTTACTGTAGTAAAAACACAATACCGGACGGTTACGGTTTAAAAAAAAAGCCGATTCGGTATTCGGTATGGTGACGAAACTGAAAAACCGCGGTTTTTCGGTAAAACCGCCCATCTCTACTGTTCAGATTCTCAGAGGTAATCAGATCTAAGCTTATCTTTAAGACTCACATTACACATCAATTGTATCATTCTCATCTTATTTCTCTTCATGCAATGCATACCTCAACCTTCACTGGCCAGTTTCACTTCCATAAATCATCACACTGCCTACATAGGCCGGATTAACTCTTTCCTTGGTCGACAGTGGTAACACTCTGCTGGTCAGTAATGGCAGAAGTTCCTTGTAATTACTCCATCCACTCCTAACTTTTGCAATCACACTAGCACCTGCTGCACCCTGTGCTCCAATAGTATCACCAAAGTAACAAAACCTCTGGACAACCAACCAAATAAAATAGAATAATTATTATAATTATAAATGTAATTAAAGGCAAATAGTTATTACAATAATTTGGATGATAAAATAAAATAAAATGGCTAATTAATATAAAATAAACACGGTAACGCAAAGAAAATAAAGAAAAGTCAATAAAAATCTAATTTAAAAAATACAAATAAATAAATAAGTATAAAGGGAAATATAAAAAATAAAGAATTATTAAAAAATAATAAAAATTTAATAAGGAGAATATTTTTTTTAAATATTTTGAAAACCTGGACAACGCAATTTATTTATGTTTTTTAAAATAAATTATTTATTTACTTTAAAAACTTGAGTACTTTCGGTGATTACACCCATGTCAGAAGTATAAGCATTTTTTTCTCTTCTTTTTTCGTTTAATCCTCCTTGATTGAGACATATTTATCGCAGTCAAGTTGAAATTCGTCTTGAGGTTATCGACGATTAATGTTGATATGTCATTTCATCAGCGCTTCCATGTGTGACTTTTCAAGCTATAAAAATTTATTTATTGATAAAAAATATTAAAATCTATTGTTTGAAACAAAAAAAATATCCATTTATTATTAAAATTAAATTAAATTAAATAAACGAAACTCAAATAATCAAAACATGTAGGTAATCGTGTTATAGTTATAATTGTGTAAAATAATGATGAAATAAAAACTTAAACTAAACGTCTTTATGTCAGTGTATCGTTATTATGAGGGAAATATGTTTAGTGGCTATAAAATAAATTGCAACTAAAGGATCTTCTATTGGCTACATAAAATAATTTAAATTAGTTTAATTACAATTATTAAATAATATGATTTAATATAATTTGAAACGGTTCTAGAAACCATTAAAATTAAAAGACTTTTTTAAAATAAACATATTATTTATTTAAAATTCAAATTTTTGATTCACACAGGAATCCTCATCAGCATAATATACAATATTTTTTTTTTCCTCTTTTTTTATTTTAAACGACATGATGTCGCTTGATCTTGTGCTTCAGTTGTTAACAAAGCTCGTTGTGCAATAATGTCCTCAAGTGGTGTGTGTGCCCTGGTTGCATGTTATAAGTATTAGTAAAATATTTCCACTGTATAGAATGCATTTAAACTTGTAATTTGAAACGGTTTTAGAAACCAGTAAAATGCTAAGACTTTTTTGAAGCACAAGATCAAGCAACACCATGTCGTTTAAAAAATGATTTAATATAATTAAAGGTGTTTTCACAGGTTAGGACCCACACTAACTTTGACCTCATCGATCGAGTCAGGGTCGGAGTTAGGGTTAGGATTAGAGTCAAAGTTAGCATGGGTCCTAATCTGTGAAAGTACCTAATTAAATTAAGTAACATCATGTAAATGAAAGAATAATAATAATAATCAAGTACAATCAAATAAATTAAAACTAAAATAAATTAATAACTAAAATGAAATAAAATAAAATGTGTTGTATAATTATTTAAATCAGCAATTGAATCAATATTAAAGCTCTTTTCCATGATGTAATTAATACAATAAAATGTGGTTAAAAGAACTTTGTTTAAAGGTTATAAAATAAAGTTTAAATATAGGCCTTGTGTGAGGTGATGTGTAACTTAAATTATATTATTGAGGAATTATAAAATAAAATAAATTGTAACTAAAGGATTATGTGCTGGTTTTATTAAAAGACAATAAAAAAAAATGTTGTGTGGAAAAATTAAAATTATAATAAAATAAAAGGGGACGACATAAAATGTGTAAGTATAATTGAAAGTCTTTATTTCAAATGATAGTTTGTTGAGGTGTTATTAAGTGATAGGAGTTAAATGTCGCTCTGGGTGAAAAATGATAAAGGGTTATATATTTATGTTATGTTGTGAAATGTGGGCACATATTAGTTTATGTTGTGAAATGTGGGCACATATTAGCTTATGTTGTGAAATGTGGGCACATATTAGCTTATGTTGTGAAATGTGGGCACATATTAACTTATGTTGTGAAATGTGGGCACATATTAGTTATGTTGTGAAATGTGGGCACATTAGCTTATGTTAGGAAATGTGGGTACATATTAGCTTATGTTGCGAAATGTGGGCACATATTAAGTTATGTTGTGGAATGTGGGCATATATTAGGTTATGTTGTTTTGAAGTAAGTGTGAGTCAATTCTTGTTTTTTTGCTAATATCAGCTAAAGAACAAAAGCAAATTAAATATGAAAACATAAATTAAAATAATATTAATTAAAACCATTGAAGTGAAATAACAATAAATTAAAATAATATTAATTAAAACCATTGAAGTGAAAAAACAATAAATTAAAATAATATTAATTAAAACCATTGAAGTGAAATAACAATAAATTAAAATAATATTAATTAAAACCATTGAAGTGAAATAACAATAAATTAAAATAATATTAATTAAAACCATTGAAATGAAATAACAATAAATTAAAATAATATTAATTAAAACAATTGAAGTAAAATAACAATAAATTAAAATAATATTAATTAAAACAATTGAAGTGAAATAACAATAAATTAAAATAATATTAATTAAAATCATTGAAGTGAAATAACAATAAATTAAAATAATATTAATTAAAACCATTGAAGTGAAATAACAAAAAATTAAAATAATATTAATTAAAACCATTGAAGTGAAATAACAAAAAATTAAAATAATATTAATTAAAACCATTGAAGTGAAATAACAATAAATTAAAATAATATTAATTAAAACCATTGAAGTTAAATAACAATAAATTAAAATAATATTAATTAAAACCATTGAAGTGAAATAACAATAAATTAAAATAATATTAATTAAAACCATTGAAGTGAAATAACAATAAAGTAAAATAATATTAATTAAAACCATTGAAGTGAAATAACAATAAATAAAAATAATATTAATTAAAACCATTGAAGTGAAATAACAATAAATAAAAATAATATTAATTAAAACCATTGAAGTGAAATAACAATAAATTAAAATAATATTAATTAAAACCATTGAAGTGAAATAACAATAAATTAAAATAATATTAATTAAAACAATTGAAGTAAAATAACAATAAATTAAAATAATATCAATTAAAACAATTGAAGTGAAATAACAAAAAATTAAAATAATATTAATTAAAACCATTGAAGTGAAATAACAAAAAATTAAAATAATATTAATTAAAACCATTGAAGTGAAATAACAATAAATTAAAATAATATTAATTAAAACCATTGAAGTGAAATAACAATAAATTAAAATAATATTAATTAAAACCATTGAAGTGAAATAACAATAAATTAAAATAATATTAATTAAAACCATTGAAGTGAAATAACAATAAATTAAAATAATATTAATTAAAACCATTGAAGTGAAATAACAAAAAATTAAAATAATATTAATTAAAACCATTGAAGTGAAAAAACAATAAATTAAAATAATATTAATTAAAACCATTGAAGTGAAATAACAATAAATTAAAATAATATTAATTAAAACCATTGAAGTGAAATAACAATAAATTAAAATAATATTAATTAAAACCATTGAAGTGAAATAACAATAAATTAAAATAATATTAATTAAAACCATTGAAGTGAAATAACAAAAAATTAAAATAATATTAATTAAAACCATTGAAGTGAAATAACAATAAATTAAAATAATATTAATTAAAACCATTGAAGTGAAATAACAATAAATTAAAATAATATTAATTAAAACCATTGAAGTGAAATAACAAAAAATTAAAATAATATTAATTAAAACCATTGAAGTGAAAAAACAATAAATTAAAATAATATTAATTAAAACCATTGAAGTGAAATAACAATAAAGTAAAATAATATTAATTAAAACCATTGAAGTGAAAAAACAATAAATTAAAATAATATTAATTAAAACAATTGAAGTGAAATAACAATAAATTAAAATAATATTAATTAAAAT
Organism: Sepiola atlantica; assembly: GCA_963556195.1. Lineage (NCBI taxonomy): Eukaryota > Metazoa > Mollusca > Cephalopoda > Sepiida > Sepiolidae > Sepiola > Sepiola atlantica. The sequence continues at coordinate 59,232,561 of OY744522.1, read as the reverse complement.
CATTGAAGTGAAATAACAATAAATTAAAATAATATTAATTAAAACCATTGAAGTAAAATAACAAAAAATTAAAATAATATTAATTAAAACCATTGAAGTGAAATAACAATAAATTAAAATAATATTAATTAAAACAATTGAAGTAAAATAACAAAAAATTAAAATAATATCAATTAAAACAATTGAAGTGAAATAACAATAAATTAAAATAATATTAATTAAAATCATTGAAGTGAAATAACAATAAATTAAAATAATATTAATTAAAACCATTGAAGTGAAATAACAAAAAATTAAAATAATATTAATTAAAACCATTGAAGTGAAAAAACAATAAATTAAAATAATATTAATTAAAACCATTGAAGTGAAATAACAATAAAGTAAAATAATATTAATTAAAACCATTGAAGTGAAAAAACAATAAATTAAAATAATATTAATTAAAACCATTGAAGTGAAATAACAATAAATTAAAATAATATTAATTAAAACCATTGAAGTGAAATAACAATAAAGTAAAATAATATTAATTAAAACCATTGAAGTGAAATAACAGTAAAGTAAAATAAAATCATATAAAATAAAATTGCATAAGTTAAAATAATATAAATTAAAACCATCGAAGGAATTAAAGCCCTTAGAAGATTTCCCAAAATGTTCCCATGTTTCAAACCAATTCTTAAAGAAGTTTTCGAAAGAATGTCTTAAATTTTATTTTGATGTTATGGTATTGTCTATCTGTCAACTTTGCTAATGTGATACGGCCGCTTTTTTTGTAATTCAGAAAAAGCGGAATTCCACTTTTTTATTTAACTTAGGAAAAACGGGGATTTCTACTTAGATCTGCTTTTGTTTTATAAAAAAAGTCTGATTTCTGTCTTGACTCTATTTTGTTTTCCTTCCTCTTTTTCGCTTTATCTTTCTTTCTCCTTTCCTGTTTTCTCTCTCTTCCTCTTCCTCTCCTTTGTCTTACTTCCTTTCCTATCTATCTGGAAATGTTAATTTTGTCAAACTTCAAACAAAATCGATATAAGTCAATTTCTAGCCTAAGGAACTGTTAAAAGTCAATTTTGTCCAAAAATATCCTGGTTGGTCTGGTCGGCAACCCTTCATGGATGAGAGTGCCTCAGTGGTTAAACGTTTCATAATTAAGAATACAAACACTAGAAGGAAGGTAATATTTGAAAGAATAAGAGTATAATTGGAATCCTGCACCCTATGCTAATTCACTGAAAAATAAAGAGTTTCTACCAGTTTTTAGGCAATTACATGTAAACAGCATAGAAAAATTGGCTGTATAAATAATAATAATAATAATAATAATAATAATAATAATAATAATAAAGCATGTTTAGACTGTGAGGTGGGACAGTTTCGCCTGTAATGGAAAATGAACACCCACTTCCGGACCAGATTATGACCTGTAATTATTTTTTTTAAAATTTGACTCAATTTTTGGGGGGTATGTTGAAAATGTACGTTAAAATATGTTAGAAATAAATTTAATTGTTTTGAGGTGAAATTAATTTTTAACAGTCCCATTACTTATTTTTATTTATTTTTCATATTGCCACCCAGATTGACAAGTTTTCAAATTTAATCAAAGGAGGCGCAAGAGTGGTCTATCCCTTAATAGACTTCAAACACGGCCTATGCTGGAAATCTCATTTCTTTGATCAATCATAACTCAAAAACCAATAAACCAAATTAGTTAAAACTTTGCACAAAATTTTTATTTGATAGGTTCTATAAGTGTGTAGAATTTCAGCATCATTAGTCAAGGCAACCCAGAGATCCAGAAAGTTCGATCATGAAATCATGTTATCCGTGTGTATGTACGTATGTGCCACCCTGTATCTCATTAACTATTTGATAGATTCAGCTTATTTTTGGCATAGATAGAGGTTCTAGGGTCTAGTTGATGGCATTTAAATGTCAGTTTATCATATATCTTACTTTTCCAGAAAATTCCAAAAAACCTTAAAAATGACCATTGTATTGAGCCAACGCACACACAGACACACTGACACCAACACACACACAGACAACAACGCACACACAGACACAATGCATCAATCTTTCACTGTATTATGCATACTCACACTAAAGACGACACACACACACACACTGCTTGAATCCACTTTCAATGTCGGCTGCTTAAACTTAACCATTTTAATATTTCCGACATTTCTCACTGAACTTTCTCTTATGAAAACAAATGATGATTGACTCCATTTAATAACTTTCAATGAAATGTAATTTATTTAATTGAGTGAGGAAGTTTTTATTACAATTTCCTGTCAGATGAAATCGAAAGTCTTTCCAAAATTTGCAATTTCTCACAACGAAATTCAATGAAATATCGACTTACCTATCTATCTTTCTATCTATATATCTGTCTATAATTGTTGATTATTTATATATATATATATATATATATATATATATATATATATATATATACAGATTATAATGGAATTAGAATAATAAAACAATTTTTTTAAACATAGCTCAATCCCATAACTAAGTTACATTTTAGCATAGGAATAACAAAGCCTTAGAGAAAACAACGTTGATTAACTCACAGTTAATATAAGTATATATATTAACTGTGAAAACATTTGTTCTAGTTTGAATTGTATCATGAGTAAATATACACTCATCATAATTAAAAAAAATATATTTACCTGTGAATATTGGAAGAAACATTAATTAGTCAAACTACCAACTATATCAGTTATGAAAAGGCATTGTATTGAGGCATAGCCTTTATAAAAGTAGTGACATTCTATGAAAAATGCCAGTATACTGAAATCATATGCCCTTAATAGGGTTAAGATGAACATTCATATACACTAAACACTAAATGTACAAAAGCAAAGAAATTCCCAAATTTTTACACTTTTATTGTCATTAAGGGTATGCGAGCACAACAGGGCTATGTATTTTACTGGTAGGAATTTTTCTTATAAAAAATATAAACATTGTTACTATTTTAGCACTGTTAATATAAGCATTGCCAATAAATATTTAACTGGTATTTTACTTACCTTTATAGTATCCTTATCAATCACGCCCGAGTGGAACCATTATTCATACGACGCAAGCATCATTGTTATGTATTAAGGAAAATGAAGGTATTCTTGTTGTATATAAGTCAATTTTATGTTTCACACTTTAATTTATTAGAATTAACAACTTTCACCATTTTTTAAAAATATATAAACGAGTTTTACTGTATTTTTTCAACAATACAATACATTTTCTTACAATTCAGATTGAAGTTCCTCAAACAAGAATTTTAAATCTTATAAATCAAAAAATTTGAGCTGTAAACCTTGGTATTTCTCATTTCACTGAAATTTTCGTTTTCTCTGAACTAAAAACAGTACCCTAGGACTCTAATATGACAAATATGGGCAATAGAATGGAACTTTATTTCGTTTCTTAATTTGTAACCTTGCCTAAGGGTCAACACGTAGCCTACAGCCAAAGTCTAAGTTCTTACTGGATCGACATAGGCCCAGTCGATATTAGGTAGCTTCCATAAGATCGATCAGAACGTTTGTCAATAAAAGAAGACGATGAGTTCCAGCCGAATTCCCTTTGGAAAAGCCCAAGAGATTTTGTATAAACGATTAATTCTTGTTCAATGTTTTGCGCTGAAGAAAAATTCCTACCAGTAAAATACATAGCCCTGTGGTGCTCGCATACCCTTAATGACAATAAAAGTGTAAAAATTTGGGAATTTCTTTGCTTTTGTACATTTAGTGTTTAGTGTATATGAATTTTCATCTTAACCCTATTAAGGGCATATGATTTCTGTATACTGGCATTTTTCATGGAATGACATATAGATTCTCAATGACTTCCTCCATCACATTTTGCGTTGCTGTGGTTCGTTCCTGTATCAACTGCTGTTTACCATGAATACATCAACCAGAAGTCTCTGCCGTCCATCTTGCTGCAGCAACATCTTCGATTGTTTGGGTATGCAACTCATCGCCCAGCAGGAGAATTAATTCATGAAGTAATCCTTCCTACATTTCTAACTGAGTGATGCAGGCATATCGGTGGAGAGTGAGGACTTACCTGAATTCTCTGATTCATTAGTGGTCGACCATTGACGGTAGAATTGCGATTGGCTACCCATTTTGTGCTAAGGACCCACATGCATAGGCTGCTATTGTTCGGGATGTGGTGCTGGCAGGGAAGTAGTCGGCTCAATCCGAACGTCATTACAGCAACAACAACATCCTCAAAAAATTGGAACTTTGACAGCATTTAAAATTGAACCAGATCAAACCACATGCGCAGTAACTTTTTCTTTTCTTGTAAATATGCTGTTACTGTTAAAAGCAGTTCTGTATGATTTTCATGAATTTTAGTGTCTGATGGTCACCATCTGCAGTCCGTCAAAGTGACGATAATAGTTTTCATGAAGACCACTAGACTATGATCATACTTCGCCACATAGTTTTGACTTTTGCATAATCTTGCCAATGGCTGCTGCTGATATTTTTCCATTTCCAAGTTTCTTTTCATTGTATCTTCGAATCTTAGTCTCGGCCCTTCCTTATCCCTCCGTCTTTTTAACACTATGGTGACCGATTCTTCAATCCCCACAGATTATCCAAACAATGGGTCATTATGGAGACAGCATTAGTGACACATAGAAACATTTCCTCTCCTCTTTCTTTGTTTTCTTCTTTTTTTTTTCTTCTTCTTAATAACAAAGCTCACAATGGTTTTATTGTTCTTCTCAAGTAAACAGTATACTCATGTATATTCCCACCCATCTCTCATGGAGGAATGGGAGTGCTGTCACAAAACCGACTGCTCTCTCCCGCAGTCTAGAAAGAAAGAGAAAGATCTGATCAGCTTATTTACCACGTCACATGTCAGACTTCCTGTCCATGTCTTAACTTCTAATGGAATGTTTCATTTTCTGATTAATTTTAACGTGGAAAGAGTAGTACCTCTTCAGTCAATTCATCTAGATCATTAACATATATTCCAGTACATGTCACTCTAACTCTAGCTTATAACTTATATTTTCTATTCTCTGATTAATTTTAACCTTACATGGAAAATTCCCGATTCTAACCTTATTTTTACACTCCTCATTTCAATATTGCTACCACAGTGTAGTAGTTGCTTTTGTTGTCGCTCAGGTTTCATTCTCTCCAGGAACACTACTTAAAATCTGTGATAGATGGTAGACCTGTACATTCCAATAGCCATGGACGCGTTTCACTTGAGTACTCTGAGTATATTCAATGTTTCTCCTCCGAAGGGTTGACAGGACAGTTGCTCTGTAGAGTTTTCACTTCACTCGGATAGTAACCTATTGGTTTTAACCTCGGATATTCTTCTGTGTTGACAGATTCACCATAAATAGGAGGCCTGCATGTTCGCTATCAACGTAGTTTCTTTCTTCAAGCTTCTCACAATCGATGTAATATTGTTTGCCTCCATTTTCTTTTTCAGCCTTTCGAATATGAACTTCAAGTTGATACAAGTAGCGAAAAGAAACAAGATTGGTCGTTTACTTTGTATGATTTCGATGGAAATGGGAAAATCACAAAAGAGGTGTGTACCATTTTAGCCATTATATTCTTTTTTTTTTAATATATCTTTTTTAGCTGCTGATATTTCGGGGTTTTTTCTTTTTCATTTTTTATTCTCCACTTCTTCTTATTCATCATTTTCTTTTTTATTCTTCACTTCTTCTTATTCCTCATTTTCTTTTTTTATTCTCCACTTCTTCTTATTCCTCATTTTCTTTTTTTATTCTTCACTTCTTCTTATTCCTCATTTTCTTTATTTATTCTCCACTTCTTCTTATTCCTCATTTTCTTTTTTTATTCTTCACTTCTTCTTATTCCTCATTTTCTTTTTTTATTCTTCACTTCTTCTTATTCCTCATTTTCTTTTTTTATTCTTCACTTCTTATTTGTCATTTTCTTTTTTTATTCTTCACTTCTTCTTATTCCTCATTTTCTTTTTTTATTCTTCACTTCTTCTTATTCCTCATTTTCTTTTTTATTCTCCACTTCTTCTTATTCCTCATTTTCTTTTTTTATTCTTCACTTCTTCTTATTCCTCATTTTCTTTTTTTATTCTTCACTTCTTATTCATCATTTTCTTTTTTTATTCTTCACTTCTTCTTATTCCTCATTTTCTTTTTTTATTCTTCACTTCTTCTTATTCCTCATTTTCTTTTTTTATTCTTCACTTCTTCTTATTCCTCATTTTCTTTTTTTATTCTTCACTTCTTCTTATTCCTCATTTTCTTTTTTTATTCTTCACTTCTTATTCCTCATTTTCTTTTTTTATTCTTCACTTCTTCTTATTCGTCATTTTCTTTTTTTATTCTTCACTTCTTCTTATTCCTCATTTTCTTTTTTTATTCTTCACTTCTTCTTATTCCTCATTTTCTTTTTTTATTCTTCACTTCTTATTCCTCATTTTCTTTTTTTATTCTTCACTTCTTATTCCTCATTTTCTTTTTTTATTCTTCACTTCTTCTTATTCGTCATTTTCTTTTTTTATTCTTCACTTCTTCCTATTCCTCATTTTCTTTTTTTATTCTTCACTTCTTATTCCTCATTTTCTTTTTTTATTCTTCACTTCTTATTCCTCATTTTCTTTTTTTATTCTTCACTTCTTCTTATTCCTCATTTTCTTTTTTTATTCTTCACTTCTTCTTATTCCTCATTTTCTTTTTTTATTCTTCACTTCTTATTCCTCATTTTCTTTTTTTATTCTTCACTTCTTCTTATTCCTCATTTTCTTTTTTTATTCTTCACTTCTTCTTATTCCTCATTTTCTTTTTTTATTCTTCACTTCTTATTCCTCATTTTCTTTTTTTATTCTTCACTTCTTATTCCTCATTTTCTTTTTTTATTCTTCACTTCTTCTTATTCGTCATTTTCTTTTTTTATTCTTCACTTCTTCTTATTCCTCATTTTCTTTTTTTATTCTTCACTTCTTCTTATTCCTCATTTTCTTTTTTTATTCTTCACTTCTTATTCCTCATTTTCTTTTTTTATTCTTCACTTCTTATTCCTCATTTTCTTTTTTTATTCTTCACTTCTTCTTATTCGTCATTTTCTTTTTTTATTCTTCACTTCTTCTTATTCCTCATTTTCTTTTTTTATTCTTCACTTCTTCTTATTCCTCATTTTCTTTTTTTATTCTTCACTTCTTCTTATTCCTCATTTTCTTTTTTTATTCTTCACTTCTTCTTATTCCTCATTTTCTTTTTTTATTCTTCACTTCTTCTTATTCCTCATTTTCTTTTTTTATTCTTCACTTCTTCTTATTCTTCATTTTCTTTTTTTATTCTTCACTTCTTCTTATTCCTCATTTTCTTTTTTTATTCTTCACTTCTTCTTATTCCTCATTTTCTTTTTTTATTCTTCACTTCTTCTTATTCCTCATTTTCTTTTTTTATTCTTCACTTCTTATTCCTCATTTTCGTTTTTTATTCTTCACTTCTTCTTATTCCTCATTTTCTTTTTTTATTCTTCACTTCTTCTTATTCCTCATTTTCTTTTTTTATTCTTCACTTCTTCTTATTCCTCATTTTCTTTTTTTATTCTTCACTTTTTCTTATTCCTCATTTTCTTTTTTATTCTTCCCTTCTTCTTATTCCTCATTTTTTTTTTTTATTCTTCACTTCTTATTCGTCATTTTCTTTTTTTATTCTTCACTTCTTCTTATTCGTCATTTTCTTTTTTATTCTTCACTTCTTCTTATTCCTCATTTTCTTTTTTTCTAAAAATGTTCTTCTTTTTTTGTTACTACTCCTTCATTTTTTTGCATTTATTTTATTCTTTTTCTTCTGTATTTTTTCATTTCTTTTTCTTTACTTTTTGTGACACTATCTCTTCCTCCATCGTCCTCCTCCTCCTCCCTCCCCTCTTCTGTTCCCCTTCTCTGCCTTCTACATTATTTTGTCTTTTTATTTGTTGTTATTTGTCATTTGTTTGTATGTTTTATTTCTGTATTTCGGAATTTTTTAGATGAGGATTACTAAATTGGATTATTCATACTACTATTCTCATGACTATAATATATGAGGTTAATTAATACTTCTATCAGTCATGGTTGACGAGACGAGAACAATCTACTCCATAGATTGAATAAAAAATTCAGTCCGAAATTCCATATAGGTTTCGAGTTTGACATAAAAGATTCTCAAGTTAAAAAAGATGTATCTCAAGAAGGCTGGAGGTTATATTGGCCGAAACGTTATGAAAATAGTCGTCCAAATAATCAAGTTTAATATCTTTTGTTCTTAGTTCACACAGCTCAGTTTTAAACAGAAAGCCTGGTTTCATTCCCCAATCAATAACAAATCCACCATTACATGAATCTGCATTGTAAATCTGACCAAACTTGACACAGCACTACAATGCCTAGCATAGAGGTTATCCTAAGGACGAATCAGTTACACTGGTATGATCATGTGAAACTCCATTTTCGTTCCCCAATCGAGCAGATTGTGGCACATTCAGCAATTCTTTCCTTTGTTCTATTTTACCCCCGTTCTTGTGCATGTTTATTCATTGTCTTTGACGAGATTTCTCTCTTTTGCCAGGAACTTTCCAACCTCTTCCAAGCACTTTATGATGCAGTTGGATCTTCGATTCATTTACCGTTGAACGGCACCAAAAAGATCAAACTGCGCCTGTCCATTGGCCATGACAGTAGCCACGTGGACAAAACGCTCAAGGACCAGAGCCCTCTACTGGTAAAAAAAAAGGCGAAATTAAAAAACACCAGCAAATTGACTGAATGGAAAGAGATGAGTCTGCAAGCTGGTGCAAGTCAGGTGGATGGGGTTGCAATGGTCGACTCAAAAGAGTACACCAAACTTAATAATCTTGATGCGTCACCACGGACAAAACCCAGCCCTGTGTGCAAGATGGAGAACCAGTTGACGCCAGCGCCACCTGGTATTGGACACCGGCTAACGTTGAGTTGCAAAGAGCAGAAAAAATTGACAGAAATGGTTCATGAGAATATGGTTCGGAATCAGGTTCGACAGCAGACCGGAAGGTAAGAGAACAGATACTCTTCAGAATTGTAGATTGAACAAAGATCAAAATAGATTAGCCAAATTTGTTGCTTAAAATATACCTACCTAGCTTATCTACCTGGTGCAATAATGTAAGTTTAAATTTTTTGTTTGCACAAAAGGAATTAAATTTTTAGTTTTTATTATTTGATTATTGAAATAAATATTAGATTAATTATACTAAATTTGCAAAAATAATAATGTCTAAGTCATGTATAGGCGCAGTTTTTAACATTCAAGTGAAAAATCAAGAGTAAAGTCCCTTACATTATTGATTAAAACTGATCTCCTACATTTTTTAATGATGTGGATTTTATCCTTGGATATATCAGTATACACCTCGGCGAATTCTAGGGCGATGTTGAAGAGTTCTTCTGATATAGACGGGTTGAAGTCCACTATGTCGAATTGTAGGAAGGTACATTTGTTCTTATTTTCGATATTGTTAAACCAAGCGATTACTTCGGCAGTATTCACCCATTGGTTTAATTCTAGGTCTTTTCTTATTTGTTTGTTGATTCTAGATAGAATTGTTTTGCTAATTCTTCCTATTTCTGGTTTGGTCAGATTAATTAAGCGAGTGCTAGGGTTATTGTTAAAGTTACTTTTGTGGTCTTTAAATAAGATATAGGCTTCCTTGGGTTTTAATTTACTAACTTTGTTGTCTAATTTTTAGTTTATCCGTGATTTGTTTACTTTCAATATTTATTATATCTATTTAATTATGTTCGCTTGTATCTAGTTTTTTGTAGTTTTTCGTAATGTTTTCTATTAGTAGTTTGTTATACTTTTGTGTATCTATTTTGTAAAAATTCCTAGTTTTGTCTGCTTTTACGAAGATTTTGTTAGAGTTGTTTGTTTTTAATGATGGTGTGTAATCGTTTTTGGAAATTATTATGTTGTTTGTGAAATTCTAAATCTTTAATTACTTTTAAGAGGTCATTTTCAAAGCTAGTCATGAGATCTATTGGTTTTGCGTTTTTTAGGCTTTTGAATCCGTAGGATTCTTTTGTATCTGAGTGTTTATCTTTATTGTTCAGAAAGAAGTGTGCTCACCATCACATTTGGTGTATTAGTTCGTCCGTTTTTTTAATTAATTTAATAATGTATCCATGCTTGCTAAGTGTTGGGATATTCTTAAGTGATGTTTCTAAGTTAATTTTTTCAATATTATTTTTCAGTGCTGAAATAAATTCTTGTGAAAGTGCTCAACTGCTTAGGGAGCTAAATATTACTATTTCATAAAACTTTATAAAGAGATATACTTTTTTATGTATCAATTTTCAGTATTTACTTCAACAGTGCTCAATACGTAAGTAGAGCTAGGTAGTAAGCTATGAAAATATATTTATGGCAATTAAGCTACACAGAGGGTCCTGTGTTTCATCCCCGGGGGGAATTTTCAGGCTAAAATGCATTGAGTTATTTTTGCCGGGTGTTTTTATATACACGGCTAGCTAGTTAACCAATCAGATTCTTTGTTGTTCTCTCAGCCAATCGTTGGGCTTCCCACGAACAAAGGTCCGGTTAGTGTTACTTCCTATATCCTGTTCTATTGTTCTGTTTTCTATAGATTGGTCTATATCCTGTTTCTTTGTTGTGTCAATATAATGGGCGAATTTATTTTAACATGTGGTACTTTGTATTTCAATTTTAGATTTTAATTTTTAAATTGTTAGGTTTTTGTTTAGTTTAGTTTTTTTTACTTATGTATTTATTTGTTTATGTATCGTTAGCCTATGGCAAATTTATTTCTGTGTAGGCAGCTGTTTGCTATCTCACTTCTACAGTTTAATAGATTTCGGGGGTCTTTAAAGTTTAGGATTTAAAATTTTTCATTCAGACATAATCTACACGGTTCGTCTAAATTTCTACATGTACTGGTCTGTCGTATTATTTTTCAATTATAATATATATATATATATATATATATACTTAATTACCTCCCTTAATGTTATCACACTCAGAAGTCCTCCAACTGTAATCCATAACACTGGGAACACATTTAATAACCGACAATTTGTTGACTCACATTCATAGAATTTTAAATGTTTAACTTCATTTTGGAGCACAATTAGAGTAAAAAATACTTACACCCTGGGTAGAGTTTGAACTCACACCCTCTGTCTGTAAGTATGTCTTGCTAACCAATTGTGCCACCAGAGATAATTAGGAAATGGCTGCACTATTAACTACATAAATCAGAACAGGCAGCTGCTGCAATTTTGGTTTTAGCTCTTTCTTTTTTTCCCTCTTATTTTTTCAAAGTTTTAATTTTTTTTTTGTTTTGCAGAAAACATCACCATACTGGACACAGACATCACCACTTGCACCGCGAGGCACGACGACACCGAAGCGCACGCCGACATGGAGACGAGAATCGTAAACCTCGCGAAAAAGACGGTACTCACTATTTAGATGTTGGAGGCATCGAGCGATCTTCTCGCAAGGCAGTCATTTTGCCCTACAGTGCTGGTGTTCCAAACACTTCCAGCACTACCACAGCTACTGTAACAACTACATCGGTCATGACTTTCGCCCGACCTGTCATCAATATCGTCCCATCATCATCATCGCCGCCGCCACCACCACCCCCACCCCCAACTGCTTCTGGAAGCACGGCCCACTGTAACGAAATAGGAATGGCGGCTGATGATGATGATGTGGACTATGATGGAGACAACGTAGCAAAGCCAGAAGTAGGTGATAACATAACCTGTCGGAAACATAAGAATACATCACGCGAGACAAGGTTGGAAGAGAATGTGATCGGGGAGGATGGCTTAACAGTGGAAATTTCTGGACCACAAGACCATCGGCACCTTCATCACCAGCCTCGTCATCTTCATCATCACCATCATCATCACCGGCACCGCCGCCATCACCTTCATCGCAGCAGTGGGGACGGCGAACACGCAAAGTGCAAGCATTGTCCTGACAAGTGCTCACCTTTTAATACAGAACATCTAAAGTCTGGCCCAAATGTGGCAGTTAATAGCGAACCTTTGAATAAAAGCGAAAAGAAAGAAATTTTGAATCGGAGACATAAACACAGTAACAATACTAGCATCAATGCAAATAGTAATAATAACAATAATAATAATGACAATAATAATAATGATAATGAAATAGATAATAATTGTACGGAGAAAGATGTGAGTAACAAACATATGAACCATCAGTTGTCATCGGCTTCTGGGCTCGATATGACAAAACAGGAAAACATTATCCCAACTTACAAGTGCCACAACTCGAATGCCAATACAAAAACTAATTTTAACTGTGTTTGCAGCCGTTGTCAGAAACGGGCCTGTCAAGTACGTGTTAAGTCTACAGGCAGTTTGCTTGTTAAGTGTGAAAATGAACTACGACAGCGAAAGGGGAACACGTCAGTTGATGGACAAGAGACGACTCCTGAGACAAGAGCGCTTAATTCTGCGACAGCTAACACAGTAACAACAGGGACCGTGATAACATCGATGATGCCAGCATCCTCCATCTCTGCCAGTTCTCCGTGTGAAAAGAAAACCACTGAACGGTCAAGCAAGAGAACTGCCGAGGAACGTTACAAGAAACACAATGAGGGGCACCATCATGCACCACACTCAGGACGGACGCGATCTCAGGACTGTGGAGTTGAGCAAGGACCGGCAGTATCTACATCAGTTTCTGCCGTGGTGACAAAGATGACAGCCCCCGGTGCGACCTCCGGATCAATAGCGGAACGAAAATCCCTGCGGACACACCACAAGAACGATTCTTCACCCCAGCGGACGTCCAGCCGACACAGAACGCACTGCCAAAACACTCTTGTGCCTGAGAAACACGCCGGTGGTCCACTACCATCGGCTATACTTCACCCTCCTGTCTCTCCACCGCCTCCGGCTCCTACACCTACTGCTGCAGTTGGGGTAACCCCAAGCATGGCGACGACAACGACAACGACTAGTACAACACTCCAGCAGCAGCAACACCATCATCACCGGAGACGGAACCAGGCCAGCCGGAACAAGGAATTCAATGAGGCTATGCAGCAGGTGGCCGACTGGGTCAATCGTGAGCATAATCCGCAGGCTCAACAGGGGCCGGCTAATGATGAACATCTCGTCCATGTACAGCGGCATGAACATCACCATGTGCACGAATATCATCATCACCATCATTATCACCACTATTATCAAACGTAAATTGCACACGTGTAAGACATTTTTATATATATATATATAAATTAAGATATTTTCCGACAAAAAAACACAAGACTTTATATAAAGCAAAATTATTTTTTATCTAAGAAAATTATGGCCGTTTTATCAATTTTTCATACAGACGAGGCATTTATAAAGACAAAGTCTGAGTAAGTTTGGTTTTTTTCTTTAAATCTGCTGATTTCTTTGTTGAGAAAATTCAGGTTTTGTCTGTATAAATGCCACATCTGTATGAACAATTGATGAAACGGTCGTAATACTTTGAGATAAAAAATAATTTTTCTTTTCATAAGGTCTTATGTTTTTTTATCGGAAAATATCTCAATTTATAACTGCTGTGGAATCAAATATTAGCAGTGTAAAACTTCTAATATCCAATATATATATATAATTCTTGGTCCCATTGGGTAGAAAGAAATCCAATAGAGTACTCAATTATTTAATAATAAGAGTGTAATATTTATTTATTTATAATGTTACAGAAGTTAAGATCAACATGGTACCTTAGGTTTCAAACTGGGAGGGTGGACCCTTTACCCCCTCCCCCTTTATCCCCCCCTTTACTGCAGTGTAAAAAAAAAAAAAAATTATCCTAAAAGCGATCGCTTAAGTTAAATCAAACAAAGCATTATATATTCCGTTTTCTGTGAATTTTTTCTAAAGAAAAGCCAAACCAAGTATTTACGAGAAAAAATGTGAGAAATAATCAAATAAAAAAAAAAAAAAATAAATAAAAATAGTTTAAAAGAACAGAAAAATGTCCCAGAATGCAATCGACAGCCTGTTTGGATTTGATCCAGGTAGAAACCCTTAATTTTCTTAATTATATTTTCGAAGGTCATTTTTGAGATTTTTTCTGGAAGATCCCCCACCAATTACATACAAGAAAAGAACAAAAAATACTTTTAAAAACAGCAAATGTCTCTCAGAAAGCAACTGACTTCCCTTATAAGCACGCCCTCCCAGGTCAAAAGATGCCTGACGAAAGTAGAAAAGTGATTTATAATTAAAACTCAAGAAAACGCAGCTTAAAACCTAAAGTACTATGTTCATCTGAACTTCTGTAATATTATATATAGCATAATATTGTATTATTGGAGAAATAAAAACAGAGTGCTCAATTACATTTATAAAAGCATAATATACTTATTACATACACTATGTATATATAGTCAATTGAAATAAACAAAGTTATGACATATTATTTATATGATATAATATATATAGCTATATAATAGCTCTGTTTTAGCTTCAAACATTGAGCTGAATTGATACCTGCAGTATTTCTGAGTATATGTTTACTATGAGCTTGACTTAACCTCCCTTATATCTTAAGGTGCATGCAAGTTTGCTCTTTTCTATACTACCTAAGTCTTAACATTTGACTTATCTATTCATATATGTATCAGTGTAGCATCTGGGAACATCTACCGGAGAGGACTGTGGGAAATGATAAGTATACTATAAATTATGATTATGTGGTTCCCACATCTACCTACTTGGAAAATGCAGCAGTAAAACCGGACGTAGTCATATTAAATAAGGCAGAAAGAGTGGCAACACTGATTGAGGTGAGTTTTTACCCCGCCTAATAAACCGGTATCGTCCGGGCCTTTGGGTCTGGATTTACGCCGGTCTATGGGGGGGGGGGGGGGGTGTCGGTCCTAGGAGGTGCACCCTCCCAGGCTTTGCCTCCCCTCTTTGGGGAGGAGTAAGTTTATTGCTTACTGTCTGAGGCGCCCCTACCGGGGAATGCCGACGGGACTGCCCAGGCGATTTTTAAACAGCCAGAATGCTCAAATTCTCGAGCACTGGTTCTTTCCCACTTTCCCGACCTTGTGTCACATCTTACCTTGTGAGAGGAAGATAAATAGAACTGATTGAGGTGAGTGTTCCAAATGACAGTGGCTTAAACAAAGCATAGAGGCCTTCTGTATGATATGAAGAGAAACTGGAACCTCAAAGGCCTCATGAAGAAAAATTTCAAAAAGTATCTGGAAAGTATTCCCGGAAAACCAGGTGAGAAAGAAATCCAAATAATTACACTTAAGGAAACGGCCAAAATCCTTGAAAGAGCACTTGGTTGGAGCCGCTAAATAGCAGGTCATAGTCTGACAGTTGGAAGAATGCCCCGTCCCTATGCTAACGAAAACAGAAATAAAAAAATTTGAAAAAAAAGGGTATAGTAATATTTCAATTAGCCATATATACTAATGTTTTCATAAGCTATGGACAATCAAATTCCCTGAGCTAAATACCACTTTAATTTCTTTGTCAGTAGATGGTCTAATGGTGACTATTTTCAACGGTTTAGCTTATTTGCTGCTCATCACATGATAACTCTTTGATATATATAGTTGCTTTTCGTTTCATGAGTTAGCACAAAAATTCTAACATATTTTAAAAAAGAGTTGTCTCCCTTGAAACAGTTATATTCATGGGTTTTAAATTTCATGAATTTCTACGTTTTTTAAATTTTATTTAAAAACTAGTCATATTTAAATTTAATATTATTGTTCTCATTACATTATGAGTCTTTAATTTTAAATTATTTTGATTACACTTTATCACCCCAGCTTTATTTTTTATTTTTTATTTAACTTATTCATCTGTATTTTTAAATCAAGCCCTTTCTTGACTCCAGAACAGTATTTTTATCATCTGATATTTAAAAAAAA
>OY744522.1:59136587-59204087 GCA_963556195.1 Sepiola atlantica | reverse complement strand
TTTTATTTATACAAGCATTTTGGCTACACATTTGCAGACATGTTTCAACTCTAGCTGGAAATCAGCCGCGCTTCCTCAGGCCAAGTTCTTAGTATGCAGGTGGAGATGATATATATCAGTAAATCAAGTAAATAATGGAAGCACTATTTTGTCTTTTGTCTCAAATAAAACTGAAGAAAAAATCTTTTCTTTTTTTTTTAAAGAAATTTAAAAAATAAAAGCAATATACAACTGGAAAAAATAAAGAGGAAACAGATATGTCAACGGATTTTCTGGTAAAACAGAAGGACAATTCAAAATGACATTGCCATTTTTTTTCGTCGGCCATTTTGCTTTTTTTTTTACTTTCTGTTTGAAAATGGATTTTTTTGATCACGAAACACATGAAATAGACAAAAAAGAACACAAGACAAACAAAACTGAAAACTTTTTATGTTCTTTACATTGAATTAAATACATTCGAAATAAAACCGTGTCAAAATCTGCATAATTTTCAACAATTCAAACCCGAACAATTTATAAGTATATTTATATCAAAGAGAAAACACATCTTCATATTTTTAGCTTTTTACCCTCACCGACCTCTTGACCTTGCAAATTTCTTCTTCTTCTTCTTCTTCTTCTTCTTCTTCTTCTTCTTCTTATTATTATTATTATTATTATTATTATTATTATTATTATTATTATTATTATTATTATTATTATTATTATTATTACTATTACTATTACTATTACTATTACTATTATTATTATTATTATTATTATTATTATTTAAAACACTGTCTCTCTTTATTTCTAACTTCCTTTCTTTCCCCTCACAGTCCATTTCTTTCTGTTTAAACTTTTTATTTTCAATTTATAATTTAAATATATTTTTCTTCATCTTCAGCCGCCATTTTTTTTTTTCACAAAACGTCAGAATTATGGAAACAAAATGAAAATTAAAATTTAGAACAAAAATGGAAAAAGAAAAGAGAACAATCCCACGCCAAGAGTGCAAATAAATAAAATAAAATATCTATTTATTCTATTAATTTAATGATCAATTACTTATATTAAAAATATTATTATTTTCTGTCAAAAAACAAAAACAAGTTCAAACAAGCCAAAAATAAAACAAAAAAAAAAATCACTGCTCGTCGAACGAATATGAAAACAATGTTTGTGACTTTGGATGTCGTTGCCATAGCAACAAGAAAGAACAGATTTAAATATATATATATATATAATAAAATAAAATTATAAATAGAGAAATAAATTGTTTTACTTTTATTCACTGAATTCTGTTGTCATTTTTGTCTTTTGCTGTTATTGTTTTATATCAAGAAAGAAAATGTCTGTCTATATACATCACTAGATGACTCCTGACCTGTTGAGCCAACGTTGGTACATTGTACATAGGTGTATTTGGAGAGCCCTTTTTAGAGTTCTACTTTTGGGAGAGAAGCTTTTTGGGAGAGGGAATCATTTTTAGGAAAACCGTTTTAAAGGATATACGTGTATGAGAGAGCGAGAGACGTGTTACATGGTGAAAGCAAACAAAATAATGGGTACAAAAGTTAACAAAAGAGATATTTCATATATGTTTAAAAATGGAAGTTTACATAGATAGGAACACAGAATGTGTGTTCATAGTTTGAGAGTCCTTGCAGAACAAGGAGGATTCATTAGGTGAGAAGTTGAGGAAGCCTGAGTCGATGATTAAAGGGCTGTGAATTATCCACAGGTGTGAAAAATCATAATCAAACTTCCCACTCAATTACACAAATTATATTTCATTGAAAGTTATTATTAAGAGTCAATGTCCATTTCTTTTCATTGTAGAAAGTTAAATGAAAAATGTTAGGAGTATTACAATGAATAAGTTTATATGTTTACTGATTCACGCTTATTGAAAACAGACGACAGTGTGAAAGAGTTAAGGCAGTGTGTGTGCGCCGCATTAGTATCAGAGTGCGTATGTGAATGGCTCTGAGTGTGTGTGAGTTAAGAAATAGCTTTCCTCAGCCCGACAGAGGGGCGACAGGAGCTGGCGTAAACTAGACGTTTGTATTGTCGTGAATTGGCTCAACCCGTTTATTGAAGGAGAACGGCAAATTTTATAAATTCAGAGAAATTCATTTGATTGGTTCAAAATGTTTTTATTTGTTTTTATTAATTAATGCACAGAGATATGTGCGAAGAAACGATTTTAAGCATTTTCATTTTGGTACCGAATGGTAAAATTTGCTGCTGCATGTATGCATTTGTGTCCATAACCGATTGCGAAGGTAAATAGAAAGATCCAGAGAGTAAAAGAATTAAGTTAGCGTCTGCTTTCAATTTTAATTGACAAAAAAAGCAAGATTTCAGGAAGAAGTTTTTGAGATGTCAGTTATGATATAAAATAAACACACTGTTTTAAATGCTGCTGCTGCTGATTTATTTGTTTAGTGAGTGAAACTTCTGCATAGAACACATGAAAATCATGTCTCAGGATTGTCTGGTCTGCATAAAGTCCTCATTCGTCGCAGCTATTTGAAAAACTGCAAGATTGCAATTGTTTACCCTTGACAACGAGAACAGCAAGGCTCTGAAGTTGCATGCGAAATCGGAGAAGGTTTGGCTAAGAACACACAACAGAATGGTGCAGAAGCAATGTTATTTTCACTTCATTGATTTGCGATTCCACGTCTTTGCTTGCCACATGCAAAGACAGAGACAACCAGAGCATGACGGATCCTGATGTTGACTCCACCTGGATTTTCACCAGAGCCCTATTAGCCGGGTAGCTCTGACACTACTACGTCGTTACAACCCCTACCATGGTGAGAAAGCGTTCGACTTTAGGGGTTGCTGCTGCTGAATAAAAGTAAATTGACATCATCCAATCAAAAAACTTGTTGCCATGGCGTCTGACCAGACAGACGACTGTTTAAGATATTGACCCATTATTTACATCACTCATTTATTTCCATCATCCTCTAATTCTCCTCTTATGTTGCTACTGCTACTACTAACGCTCGTCCCTCTATTTCCATCATCCACCACTCTTGTCTCATTCAACCTTTCTCTTACTGTATAATACATTGTTAGGAATGTGAAGTCACATTCCAATACAAAAATGTGAAGTACTAGATGTGAATCAATAGATAAAATGTGAAGTCACATTTCACTGCAAAATACAAAAATGTGAATCACCAGATTCAGAAAAATAATTTACAAAAAAAGGAAAGTTAGAATTCTTTCTCAAGACTCTTTTGCAGTCAACAACATAACTAATAAACTCAGAAAGTAATCACACTAGTCAATATAAGTTCGATTTTTAAAATGTAATATTTATTTACGAGGAAAAATGGAAAAAATACTGAACAAAAAAGAGAATTGGATTGCTTTTTATCTGCTTGTAAGCAAGAAATGTTGAGAGATGAATAATGTAGAGTTGCACATTAAGGATGACCCCCAAAACTTTCATCCTAATTCTAAGTAGCTCCTTCATCTACAGTGATAACTTGGAGTGAACTAAGTTAAAAAAAAAGAAGTTCTTTTACAAGTTAAAAAAAAGAAGTTCTTTTACAAGTTAAAAAAAAGAAGTTCTTTTACAAGCTAAAAAAAGAAGTTCTTTTACAAGCTAAAAAAAGCAGTTCTTTTACAAGTTAAAAAAAAGAAGTTCTTTTACAAGCTAAAAAAAAAGAAGTTCTTTTACAAGTTAAAAAAAAGAAGTTCTTTTACAAGTTAAAAAAAGAAGTTCTTTTACAAGTTAAAAAAAGAAGTTCTTTTACAAGTTAAAAAAAAGAAGTTCTTTTACAAGTTAAAAAAAAGAAGTTCTTTTACAAGTTAAAAAAAAGAAGTTCTTTTACAAGTTAAAAAAGAAGTTCTTTTACAAGCTAAAAAAAAGAAGTTCTTTTACAAGTTAAAAAAAAGAAGTTCTTTTACAAGCTAAAAAAAAGAAGTTCTTTTACAAGCTAAAAAAAAAGAAGTTCTTTTACAAGTTAAAAAAAAGAAGTTCTTTTACAAGTTAAAAAAAAGAAGTTCTTTTACAAGTATCAAAGATTTTGAGTTAGTGTTCTGAGTCTTTGTCGAAATGTGAAAATGTTCGATTGAACAAAGAGTATGAATATTAGTTCTTTTAATGATTATTATAGACACAAAGTTTTTGAAGAGCATCAGAGAATATTGTCTGTCTGTATTTGTTTTCGACTAGTGTTGCTTCGATATTGCCAGAAGGTTATCGATTTCATTTCTGTAACAAAATAAAATAAAAGTAACCAAGAGAAGGCCAGAGAGTACTACAGCCGAAATGTTGTGACAACAACAAAATTTAATAACAATGATAGCAAGATGTAAGTATGAAATGCATGGGTGAAAGAAGTTCAACTCTTAGACTTTTTTGATGATCGCAACTCCGAAGTATAGAAAAGTATATTTCTTTCTTGTCTTTTCTTCTTGCAGTAAAGATAAGGAAATTATATTGTGCACCATTTGGCAAATGATAAGAACTAATTTTTGCTGGTTAACGCCGGAACTTTGATAATAGTTCTGCGTCTGACAAATGATTTTGATTGGTCGGCAGATTAATTGTATGATATATGACCCAGTTACTTTGTGTCAACAGATGTTAGAGCAGGGGCATGCAACCTTTTCAGAGTGAGGGCCAGATGAGACTTTTGGAAGGAGATCGCGGGCCGGAGTGAAAAACGAAATCTAGGAACCGTAAAAAACGTGTGTTGTGTCTTCTGGATAAGATTTTATGCGAGTTCATGCATGTGCGTTTTTGTAAATGGGATGAATGGGTTATGCAGCAGCAGTTCTGATGCACTAAATGTGAACGTCTTGTGTTGTGGCAAGGCACAAACGGACAAAGATGACACTCTGCTTTTGGAAGAGACAAGACTATGAGGCAGCATCGAACCAATGCATTTTGTTATCCACACTATGTAAAAATCGAGGCAGAAAATAAGAGGAAGAATTGCTGCTACTGTCTCTTGATAGGGAATGGCAAGATTATAAGTCTTGGCTAAATAATACCGCCTGAATATATATATATATATATATATATATATATATATATATATATATATCCAGATAAGTTTATATCCACAAAGCAATCCAGTGAATTACAACTGTGTTTATATAAAAATGCTCACTAATAGAGCTGTTTATTTGGTATAAAAATGTTATTTATACAAATACACATTTGCAGACATATTTCAGTGAGAACTAAAAATAGCCAGACATTTCTAGGCCAAAAACTTTTCACTACAACTGCAGGAAGCGGAATAGCAACAATATTTCTATTCTGAAACTGAACACGTGATCAACTCATAAAAAAATCAATTTAAATAAAATGGTAAATTATTGAAGTAAAGCGTCGAGAACAAGATAGAAATAAAAGATGATTAAATCATAATACAGGAATATCTGTTGCAAAACTAATTGTATTTTTTGTGGCTTGATTAAAAGCCAAACTATGAAATGTGTCCATTTAATGTTGGAACAGACGGCTCAATGAATGAGTCTGATTCAAAATGAACATGATCCCTCACCATGTTGACAGAACAGCTACCAAAAGAGAAGAGAGATTCTTGATATCTTCTTGAGTCAAAAGCAGCATTCAAAAGAGGATGAACAAAGAATGATTGTATCCAGCATGCCAAAATTAAGTGTCTTTTAGTTGGTCAAGCAGAATTGTCTTGCCCAATCAGATGGATCTATTTTGAAATACAGGGGAGGTAAATCATCATCATAACGGACAAAAGGAGATAATTATTTAGGAAAAACGAGGGTGAGTAACCCTTTTTTATAATAATGATCCCAGAATAAAGAAGTTATTAAGGAGCTAAAGAGTTTTTGTTCCTAGTGATCTTGGGTTGCACCTTCTTGCAAAGTTGTCAACAACAACAACAGCAACACGATGCTACCACTGACAACCATATAAAATTGGGATTGGTGGCTGTGATCTGGATTTCCCATTGATGCCAGTTTTAAATAATTTTTTAAAGTTGAATTTAACTATTATTTTGTTTGATCATTAATTATTAATTGACCCAAATTGTCTGAAAACTATAATTAATTGTTATTTAGATAATGCTGTTTTAATCTCTATTCATAAAATAATTGGATGTAAATAGCTTCCAAAAATTTCAAACTTTTTAATTGAATGAAGATTTATTATGAATTTTAAAGCCAGTTTAAGTGGCTCCCTAATGCTTTCAAATTTCGAAGGATCATAAAGTAATTCCTTTTTTTTCAACTATTAACATAATATTAAAACGGCTGACTTGTTTGCGAACAGTCTTTCAAAACGTCACAAAGTAATTAACTCATTTTTTTTAACTATCAACAAAATATTAAAATGGCTGACTTGTTTGTGAACGACTGTTCACAAACAAGTCAGCCATTTCCAGGTTCCAGATCGAAATTGATTGATATCTGATGAAAATACAATGACTGAAATTCAGTGATGACAATTACATTAGCCAAAAACAAAAAAACAAAAAGAAACAGTCGGAATTTAACTCAAACTAGTTGACTGTCCCGTGACCGTTGGGTCAACGTTAGTACACTGTATATTAGTTTATACATTTGTGTCCTTAACCGATTGTTTAGATAAACAGATGTTTTAAAAGTAGATTAATTTATGGACATGTATTTGATTTGACCAAAGTGATGAGCAGCAACATCACTGGCATCAGCAAGAACATGAAGGCCAGAGGCGAGAAGTTGGAATCCGTCAGCAGCTTCAAGTACCTTGGGGAGGTTGTGATGGATGACGGATCTGTTATAAAAGAAAGACACGAAGCAGAGAAACTGTATTTAGGTTTTGTTCAGCATCTACAAAGTAGTCAGTATAAACAGGAATATTTATAAGCAGTCCATTATTACATAGAAGGCAAGAGAGGGAGGATGGGTACGATGCTCACCACAATCTCCCCTGCTATTAGAAATATTTAGTGGCAACTAGTTAATCGAAATTAAACTTTATAGGCAAAAAGATATTTTTTACAATGAAGTCTGTTGTAGCCTTACAGGTCGGTAATAATCAAGACAAACACAGTGATATAGTTAACAAAAGTTTATTAACAAAAGTATGTTACAAAAGTATGTGTCATGATTTGTGGGCCATAACTGCCACCAATTGCGGTATTTACTTCCTTTCCACCGCAGGAAAATGTGACACGAGGTTTGAAGGTGGGGAGTGTCAAGTGAGCAACTCTAAAGAAGGAGCACTCTGGACTTTTAAAATTGCCTGAATAGCCCCATCAGCATTCCTCGGTCGGGGCGCCTCAGGCAGTAAGCAATAAACTTACTCCACCCAAAAGAAGGGGAGGCAAGGCCTGGGAAGGTGGGTCTCCTAAGACGAATACCTTAGCCGGTCAGATAAAAGGCCACCGGAATTGTCTAGTTTCTGCCGAACTGATTGTCAAGATCAGAACCTCAGCTGGTATGTGATCGTAATCGCAACCAGACACCAAATGAATGGTGCCAATTGCTACCACGTTTAGACGTAACTGTATTTATTGTGTCTGGGTAAGTCCATTGATTTCTGAAATAGGTAGATGAGCTGGCACCATAACAAAGTCATCAGAATCTGCCTTGCTATTAGAAAATAAATAAGATCTTTTGTAACCGTAAAACATTTACTTATAGATTTGAGTTGTCGGGGCAGGAGAGGGTACTGGAACATTCACATCGACGTAAAGAAATAGCAGTTTCATTTACTCATGTAACTGTAATAGGGTTGGTAGAGCTAGGTGTTGGAATTCTCAGTCCGTGCTCTAATGTCTCAGAGTTTTGAGTGGATAAGTCAGAGTCTTGTATTTCAGGAGAGGAGTGTTGTACAAGACCAGCAGGAGCAAGATCATCACAAAGTCCTTGCAAGAATTGCACAGACAATAGAAGCACTGACCAAACTAAGGCCTATATAGAATGACAGAAACATCAAAGTCTGCTCAAAAACCAGACTGATGCACTCCCTGGTCATCTCGATATTTATGTATGTGTGTGTGAGTCTTGAATCCTAACTGCAGACATAGAGAGAAGGATACAGGACATAGAGATGAAATGTTTCCAAAAGATTCTCAACATCTCATACAAAGACCAGCTTACAAATGAGGAAATGAAGAACAGGCTCAGACAAGCAGTCGGACCATATGAAGATCTATTGACCACTGTGACATGATCATCAGGTCTCACAAAGACAATCTTGCAAGAAATTGTACAGGGAGATAGAAGGAGGGGCAGAAAAGAAAAGAGGTGGAAAGACAACATCCGAGAAAGAACAGGGCTGGTGCTGAGTAACACGCTCTGAGAGGTAGAAAATTGGGAGGGCTGGAGAAAACCGATTGCCAGGTCCTCTTTGGCGTCCCAACGGTCATCCACACCAAGGGACTAATGATGATGGTGATTTGATTTGAAGAAATTGTATAACTATTTACAAACATTCATATTTACAATATTTTGACTCGTTTCTATTAATTTACAAAACTTTAATATTTTGCTGCCTTTGGCCTCGACGCAATCATGTATTTTGAGTGTGATTGAAGATAACATGAAAATGTATTGCCTGTACATGGATTGAACTCACAACCTTTAGATTAAGAGACTTTTGTGTTTAAGACATCGATCATTCTTGCCCCACCACTTCTCGTCTCATTTGTCCCTTCTTCTATTTAATACATTCAATGTGCAACCAACCAAACATGATTATCTGAGTTTTTGCATCTGTATATATGATCATCTATCTACATAAAATATTCTTTTTGTTTATTTACTTATCAATCACGACTTATGATGGCTAAAAGCCACTCGAGGATAAGGATTAATGAGATGTATGGATTGTCAGTTGAATGACGAAGAATATTATGAGAAGATTGAAAATAATGAATGGAATGAATAAAATTTGACGAATTATGAGGACATTTTATGACAAGTATTTGTTGACATTTGATTTGAAGATGGTCATGCTGTAGACCACAGGGAAGCAATCTTGTGGTAATGTGTCTCCAAATTGGAAGTTTTAACATTTTTGGTACTTAAGATAATTTATGAATTAAAAAATACGTTTTTTAGCGAATACTACACAATTCACATAACTCGAGTTGGGCACATTCGGGCGAAATCCTTATTTATTTATCACCTTATTTATTTATGTGTGTATTAATTAAATAAATATATTATGTGTGTATATTATATTTTCAATAGATACCAATTTAAAAGAATCGTATAACAATTTTCATCTAAGGGAGATCACCCCGTATAAGTAAGGGAGACAACTTTTAAATAGGAAGTAGAAATGATTTAATCTGAAAAATATTTTCCGCAAAGATGTCTTGCTATTCGTGGCAAGGAATAACATTTATATCCACGAGTGGCGCTAAATTCGACACCTTGTCAATGTCGGGGGAGTTTGTGATTGTTTTTGATACGCAACTCTCTGTATCTGTTTCGGATTTCGGGAATGCTGTATTGATATTGTGGAAGACTTTCGATCTTATGTGATAATTGTGTGCATGTCATGATAAAAACAACAACAAAAGAAAGACCCCCCCCCCCCCCGCCACCCCCACCCCCCCAAAAAATAATGATAAATAAATAAATTCTGGAAAAAATGGATGATGTCAATAATTTTCAAAATAGAATTATAATTAAAAATAAAAATCAGTTATATCGTATTTTTTCTGAACGCCATTGATAAAGACGCAAATACACGTAAAACAAGGGAGATAAGTCAGTCTGTCATTTCGTTAAGTAAATAGCGATGGGGAAAATACGATAAAACTGATTTTTATTTTTAATAAAAATTCTGCTCGATAATTTTTCCTAATTTTTCGTGTAGATACTGCAAAAACAGCCAGATACGTAAGTAAATCAAAGAGTTTTCCTGTTAATTTATTTGGACTTGCGATTTTCACCTGTGTATTTATATGGACAAGCACCTATATTGCCATGAGCTGTATCTACCCGCCGTTACCCGGGAGTATTTTGACATTCATTTTTGTTTCGCTCATTGACACGCCGCCATTTAGTTTATTTTCTTATAAAAAATATTTATATTTTACATTTTTGAAAAAATAATTCCACGAAGGAATACATATTATATAAAAATATCGGTTTGCAATAAAGTCGATAGGACCTCTGTGGGGGTCGTCATACCTTTTTTTGGTGATAACTTCCTCCACAAATAAAAATAATAATAAGAAGATTTACATGCAAAATCAACGGAAGTTTATTTACTGAAATAAACTATTAACAAATAGAATATATTTCTTTTTGTAATGAGTTCATGAGTCCTTTCTTTAGTTTCAGGGTAAGTAAAAAGAAGAATGTCTTTTCTTTTGTTGAAATGTTCATTTGTTATAAAATGTTAAAAGAGGCAATAGGTAATGTTCGCCTGTGAAATTGTATGAAGCGCGCGAAAGGGTGAAATGGAAGAGTGATAGTAAGATGCGTGTAACCTCCGGATGAAAAGTCAGTTGAAAGAGAAAGTTTGATGTTTGTGTGTGCTTAAATACTATTTGGATAGGCTCCAGCGAGCTTAAGGAGAAAAGTTTAGAAAAATATGTCTTTGGAGAAATCTCATTGGACAGAAATATCACGTGGTGTGCTCCCAACTACGTCCGCTCGTTTTGAGTTGATTTAATATATAAGGCCACATCGGAATTTGCGTGGGCGTTATTTTTTATTTGTCACGCGCCAATACAATTATATTCACACTGCGCGCCTAAATTGTATTTATCCCAAACAACAATTGTTATTCGAATCTTAACCGTATCAACTGGCACAATACTCCCCCCAGATTGAAAAAAAGGAAAAAAAAATTTTTTTTTTAATATGTAATGTATTCCTTGAAATGTTTCGGACAGTGAACTTTTCTACCTGTTTTTGTCGTAGGTTTAATGTTCCCGTCACTTTCTGTTGGACTCCCATGTTCTAAGGGAATTTGTTCTGGTGGGGAAATTGTCTGAGGGTGTTCCTCAATGTATGCTGGTTTAATTCGGTCGATCGTGATGTTGTCTTTCCTGTTTTTCCTTTGGACAGTGAAATATTTTCACTTCTGTCCAAAACTTGGTATGGTCCTGTGTAATTTGGACAAAATGGCTTTTTGACTGTATCGTTCCTAATAAATACATATTTGCATGTGTGAAGGTCATTTGGCATATGTGTTTGTTTGTCAGCCCTCCTGGTGGGTGTAAATTTGAGAGAAGACATATTGTTCTTTAATTCCGTCACAAATGTATTTGTGGGTGAAATGTCTGCGTATGCATCAAAATATTGTCTAGGTAGTGTGACTGCTGATCCAAAAACTACCTCCGCTGGCGTGCTTTGTAAATCCTCTTTCATCGTGTTTCGGATCATTAATAGGATTAATGGTAAATTATCTGACCAGTCTGCGTTGTTATGACTCATAGCCAAAGAAGTTTTTAGCTGTCTGTGAAAGCGTTCGACGAGGCCGTTCGAGCAAGGGTGATAAGCCGTTGTCTTAATATGGGTTGTTCCCAACAATTGGTTGAACTCTGCGAAGAGTTTCGATTGAAATTGCGAGCCTCTGTCCATTGTGAGTACTGATGGTACTCCAAAAATCGCTATCCAGTCTTTTAATATTGTTACTGTCGCCGCCGATGTGTCCTTCACGGGTATGGCTGTTGGCCATCTGCTGAAACTGTCGACTATGGTGAGAATGTGGGTGTGTCCTTTCAAGGGGGGGTAATGGCCCCACCAAGTCAACATGGATATTGGTAAACCTGGCATCTGGCGTACTGAAAGTACCCAGTGGTGACTTTGTATGCCTGTGTATTTTATTCTTTTGACAGGATACACACGTCTTGGTCCAATTTCGAATATCTGTTTTCATTTTCGGCCAAACGAAACGGTCTGCTATTATTCTTATCGTGGCGTTTTGCAGTCCGATTGCGAAATCGTGAATGTGTGGGATAGGGTATCTATCCGGTACAGTTTGTGCATTTAATCTCCTGAAATCGCCGCAAGGACGCCATGTTGTCGCGTCTGATTTCTGTACCATATGTAGAGGAGATGACCAGGCACTTTTGGAAGGTCGAATAATTCCTTGTTGTAACATGCGTTGGAATTCGTCCTTTGCGATCTTGTACTTATCCGGCTTCAAACGTCTGGGGGTAGCGTAGACGGGTTGTCCACTCGTTTTAATATAATGCCTTGCATTATGTTTTATATCATCCGCGACTGTAAATGGCTGAGTAAGTTGTGGGTATTTTTGAAACAGCCGACGAATGTACGTCTCTTCAGGAAAGGCAGAACTAATCCCAGTAGACTGGTATCTTGTGGTGATACCTTTTATTACGATTTTTGTTTGGTTATCAGTCAGTGTGCGATTAGTCATGTCTACTGATAGATTATATCGTGCT
The DNA here is from genome assembly GCA_963556195.1 of Sepiola atlantica. Taxonomy (NCBI): domain Eukaryota; kingdom Metazoa; phylum Mollusca; class Cephalopoda; order Sepiida; family Sepiolidae; genus Sepiola; species Sepiola atlantica. The sequence goes on along the minus strand of OY744522.1, from coordinate 59,191,725 downwards.
AGGAAATCTGCTCCTAATATTGGTGTCGTCACGTTGGCTATGGTAAATATCCACGAAAATGTGCGACGCAAGCCGAGATTGACGCTTAAGTACTTTTCACCGTATGTCGGTATTTGTGTGCCATTAGCTGCCTGGAGGTGGTAAGGCTGTGGAGTAGCTTTCTGTTTACTTAGCGCTGGTATCACGCTTATTTCGGCTCCGGTATCTATTAAGAAGTTATATCCGTGATTACTGAAAAATAGACGACCTTTAGTGGAAAATCCAGCAACAGTTGTCGTCTCTACTGGCTGGAATGATCGTTTCCCTGATTCTTGTTTTCAAAAGTGCAAGGATAAGTGCAACGCCTCGCTTCTGTGCCGAATTTTTTGTGGTAAAAACAGATTTCGTTCGCTCGTTCTCGTGTGTTGCTTCGACCTCTGCTAAAACTTCGATTATTAAATGAGTAACGACGGTTTATTTGCATTAATTCCTGCAATTTACGAGTGGGGTTTTCGACCGTAGTTTTTAGTTCAGCCACTTCGTCGTCTCTCGTCTGTTTTGGCTGTGCTTGTGCTGAGTTTACTCTGCGGCTCCTCAGATTTTCATGAATTCGGTCCGCCATGTCGGCTAGTTTTACCGTGCTTGTCTCTTCCGTTGTGGGTGCCAGAATTTGTACTGTTGTGTCTGGGAGTTTATCCAGCCACAAACTTCTCATTATATTTTCGGACATTTTGTTGTCTCTTAGCAATGATCGCATGTATCGTAAAAGTTGTGACGGTGTGCGATCTCCCAATTCTACTTGGGTGAAGAGATTGCGTAACATTGTCTCGTTTGATAAGCCAGTCCGTCTCAAAATAGCCTCCTTAAGTTCGTCGTATGGATTATTTTCTGGTACGTTCTCCAATAAATCAGTCACTTCCTCGACAACGTCTGCCGGGAGTTTTTCAACCAAATAACAATACTTGGTTCGCTGAGACGTAATCCGTTTTGCGTCGAAAAGGGCCTGGATCTGGATAAACCACGTCTTTATATTGGTGGGATTAAAAGCTGGAATATTTAGCGTTAATGTAGCTAGGGGTGTTTCAACGCGGGGAGCTTCCATTTTTCTGTTTTTTGTTTGAAAGTGATTTTAAAGCCTTTAAACTGTCGGTTGATTTTTTTAATTTCGACTTAATAGCGATTACCGGCGTAACTCGCTAATTTGTTGCGACATTGTACTGAGATCCACGCTTCGTCTGACAGCTTGTATCATCCCTTGAAATTCGCATCGTCTTTTTCTTCCTTTGAGTGTTACCGCACGCATGATATCGCCAGTATGTTAGGAAACCGCGTGTAGCTTATTAGGAGATTCCGTTGTGCATGCAATTCTAAGTCGTGGTCACCAACTTGTGGGGGTCGTCATACCTTTTTTTGGTGATAACTTCCTCCACAAATAAAAATAATAATAAGAAGATTTACATGCAAAATCAACGGAAGTTTATTTACTGAAATAAACTATTAACAAATAGAATATATTCTATTTGTTAATAGTTTATTTCAGTAAATAAACTTCCGTTGATTTTGCATGTAAATCTTCTTCTTATTATTTTTATTTGTGGAGGAAGTAATCACCAAAAATAGGTATGACGACCCCCACACCTCTTACGAAATGTTGAAATTTAGATCCCATAAATACCACCGAGTTTTGTCTTCTTTTTTAACAATAAAGTAGACAGAGTGCGAAATAATATAAATTTTATTAAGTTTAATTGAATTACTTACGGCATCGTTTGGTCATTACATTTATTGAATACATTTGTTTAAAATTATAACATACGTTTAAAAACGTTAATTTAAAACGTTACGTTTGAACGTGTTTGGTGTGCCTACTGAACGTCAGGATACCAACTGTATCATACGATAGTATATTCGTGCTCATTATCGAAAGTCATCAATAATGAAGGTGTCTACCGAACGTCGGGAGTCAACAGCATGTCCTAAGTAATGAAATGGGTATATACACGGGCGTGCATGCAAATGGAAATAATTTGGGAGAATAGAAGGGTCACCAGCTAGCAAATGCTAACTTAACATGAACAGAGTTTGTGAATGAAAAATTAAGGAAAACATTATTAAATAACAAAACATTTATAGAACTACAATTTTACATGATTATGAAAGTAATTCTTAGTCAGTAAATGTTCATTTAATAAAGCCTATGCAACTCGTGTTTCTGGTAGTAAAATGTTCAGTGAATAATAAGAACACTGAGGGCTAAGGATGTGTAGTCTATATATTTGTTTGTGTGAATATGCGTATGTGAGTAATAGACAATGTGGCACTGTGTAAGTATGCGTAGGTTTACCTTGGTCTATTAGTGCGTGTAAGTGGGTAGCAATTTGCTTCTGTTTGCCTGACCTCTTGTCAGTGCATGTGTAGATGTGCGCGAGGTGAGGAAAGCTTGTACGTGAGATTTTAAGTGTCCTTTTTTCTCACCTCCCTGGGTAAAGGCGCAGGGGTGGGGATGTTGAGCGTACATTCATGTGGGTCGTTTCGAGGCGCGTCGCTTGGATCTGTCTTGGTTGTTTATTTCATCGTCTCTTACAGGGGTTTATCAGTTAGCATCGGCTTGTTAATTTGACATAGGCTTGTTAGATTTTGTGTTTAAAACAATATTCTTTGATTGTGAAATATTGAGTTAACACGTTCCTGTGAAAGCTAACTTGATGTTTGGAAGTGAAGAGGAGAGCGTATCAGAGGAAGAAAGAAGGTGGCAATTCAGCTTTTTGGCATCTCGATCCACCACACATGCATTGCCGCAGGCAGACAATAACTTGTTTGAAATATTATTTTAAAGATTATACCAAAACGAGGGCCAGTGGCAAAATACTCACCCTGCATATTAAATGATCGTGTTTAAATCTCGATCTCTTTGTTTATCCCGGCGTTGCTTCCATCCACTCGTCTTAAATATCTTTTTTGCTAGTCGATGTCACGTAAAAGTTCTGTCAACAAACCGTAATATTAAACACACACACATACACACACATGTATGCACGCGTATACATATAGCCAGGGGGTCTGAACAAAGGGGTATACCTATGTGGCGATGGCTGGCCGGACAAAGGTTATGAGAGAGATGCCTTTATGGCGGCATGTCAGTCCCAACGTTCGGGTAGCCCGACCAGTGTGGAAATTTCGGTATATTGTCTAGTAAGTCATCGGTTACTTCCCTTTGTTTGAAATCGTTTCAGTTTGGCTTACGTGCCAGGTTGAAGGTCATATGAATTATTTGCGTGGGAGTTGAGTAGGTTGACGCCATTTTGTGTCACGTGGTTTCTATTTTTAGCAATGATGCATTAGTTCTGTCTCGATTTGATATAGGCGCGAATTTTAATCAGAACAGAGTTGGACGCCAGGCAGTCAACACCTGTAAAAACTGTTTCTCCGTCCATATGTGGGACGTTAAATTTTGTGAAGAATTTCTACTTGAAGAAATTTAAGAGATACAGTTCTCTTGTCAAGAATTGCCTTTTATGTATGAAATATTTTTCCTTCGGTCAACAAATATTTCCTTGGGAAGATGTTTCAAGTCAGAGACTTGAAATGAAGAATTATGGAGAATTTGAACGAGATAAAAATATCTCCGGGCACGAAATTGCCTATATTGAAGAGCTTAGCTCCCGTGAACTGAAGTACTTTGCTGTTGAGAAGATTCTAAATCAGAGATTAAGAATCGTAAAGAGTGATCGTCCTTGCAACACAGATCGATTTGAAAGAGATGACTTTGAAAATTGGATCCTTACATAATCGCGAGTGATGCTATTTGGGACAAACTGGGAAAAAAGCAAGTATTATGTTTATTTGAAATTTGGACTGTTCTAGTGACGTATTTCTTACGTTGGATTTGCTATAAGAAAATTATTGAAGAAAGTGAAAGAAAAAAGAACTTTGTGACAGACGTTTGATAAAATAAAAAAAAAGGTTATTTTTACCATGAAAATTATGTCGGAATTTCAGCACGGTTTGTCAATTTTATTACTTTTGATTGTAACTTTGGTGTAAAGAAAAAAAGAGACTATTTGATTGTTTTTGTAAGAATACTGACTTTATAGTAAGTTCATGTTTTAAAAGGATTTATTCCTTTGCTTAGATTGTGTCAATTTTTGTTGTATCTAACTTTAATGTTAAGAAATCCTGATGTTGTAATTTTTTTATTTTTATTTTTTTGTACGTTATCTAGGAATAATTCATTTATTCCAGCTTTGGAAAAAAAGCAGTCCAAGCTACCTTTTTTTGTAAATAAAACTTTGTTTTAACTTTTATGAACATCTTGTATTCTTCCATTCCTTCTCTCTTGTTATAATTTTTTTGTGATAATTGTCCTAGGTAACATGACCTTTGTTTAGAGCGGTTTTCGTTAACACCCACGAAAAATCCGACATTCTGCTTTTTTATCCCATTTTCGTTTTACAATGAACGTATTGAGAACGATATGCTGGATAATATCTATTTTTTTTCTATTAAAAGCATTCTGCTTTTTTATATCTATTTTTCTTCTATTAAAAGCATTCTGCTTTTTTGTTATTAAAAGCATTCTGCTTTTTTGTTCCATATTCGTTTGGGTGGACAAACTTCAGGCGATATGCTGGATAATATCTATTTTTTTTCTATTAAAAGCATTCTGCTTTTTTAATATTTATTTTCCTTCTATTTAAAGCATTCTGCCTTTTTTAATTAATTTTTCTCTTATTAAAAGCATTCTACTTCTTGTTCCATATTTCGCGTATTGGAAAAAATGCTCGAAAATGTGCTACTAGTTTTGATTTAAATTAATTTTCTTCTATTGCTGTTTTTTGGTACCCAAGTCACTGGAGGGAACGTACTTCAAGTGATAATCTCCTTTCTGCTTTTGGCGCTTAATTGCGTGTATTGACGTGATGCCCGGAATTCGGCGGCCTTGGTTTCCTTCGACTACAATTAAACATAGTCAAATGCAGGATGTTCAGGTTTTAATACTGTTTTAAGCTGACTGTGTTTTTTCTTTTCCTTTTTATGTATTTTATGTGAAAATTGCATGTTTGGAAGTCTGAACGCCATTTTTGTTCGCCACATGGAGTCATTTTTGTAAATTTCCCCCGTATTCTAAGTCGCCATTTTTGTAAACTGTTGAATGTAAGATATTGAATGATTTTTGTGTAATTATTTTTCCCTTGAAATTTTGCTTTGACTGACAAGTGGAATTGTTAGACTTACATTTGAACGAATTTGGTTAACTATGGTACAGCCTTTTTCCATTTTTTTTGTAGGAATCTTACTTAGATAATTTTACGTTGTCATTTTCCCGCCATTAAGAAGACGTTTGGCGCCTCCTTTATTTTAGTCCACACCTGATCGCCATATTGTATTTTCGCCATAATGGCGTCTACCCCCACTGTTAATCTCCTTGTAGAAAGGCGAGATAGTGTAAAAATCAAAGTTGATACTATTATTGATGTTCTTGGGGGTGGCGAGGGGGAAAACCGGGAATTGGTTTCTTCCCAGAAGGTTAGGGTTAAGGAACTCTTTGCGTCCATTGATTCACTCAATGAGCAGATCACAAGTGCCTATATTGTGAGTGAGTCTCGCGAAGAGATGTCTGAGAACTGTCGGAGCGAAACGTTATATCGTATCCATGTGGATCGACGTTTCAGCGAATTGGAGAGCATGTGGAGGGATGAGGGCTCCCCACCTAATAGGGAAGGGGAGAAGTCTAAAGCGTCACTTTGTAGTGTGACACCGAAACTTATCTGTCCTATTTTCGACCCCATGAGTTTGGAATGCGACAAATTAGCGTATCTCAACTTCTTTAAGGAGTTCGAAAATTGCGTGTCAAATATACCTAGTGAGTCCACGAGGTTCATCATTCTGAAAAATCACCTCAGGGGCTATGCCCACCGAATAGTGGGACATCTTTCCATTTCGGATGCCAACTTTGAGGCAGCGATAGAGATCCTAGATAGAGAATTTTTAGATAAAAGGTTTATTGTAAACTCTATTTTTAGGGATCTCCATAGTGCTAAACCTCTTGGGGATTCTGATACTAACTCGGTGAAGAGCTTTCTAACTAAGGTGAAAGCTCAAATATACGAGCTGAAAAACTCCTTTGGTATGGATTTTCAAGAGGAGGAGGCCCCCGGCAATCTGTTGCTAAGTAGCATTATTTTTGAAAAACTTCCTCTTTCTGTGAGACAGGAACTGATTCATACCGTCAATTGTAATTACCCATCTCTGGGAGATATCTTAGATAATTATTCTGAGGTGTTGCGCACGTTAGACATCGTCAAACCCAGGATGGTTAAAACTGTAAAGCCCGTCGCCAAACCGCGTTCGTCTGGTTCCTTTAGATTCAGGCCCGCTAGTGCTGTTAAGAAGCCCTCCACTTTGGAGAACTTTTTTGTAAAAACTAAACCCAGTCGACATAAGTGCTTCCTTTGCAGTAGTGACAGCCATATTGCGTACTATTGCAGGAAGTATCCCTCTCTAAGGGATCGGGTACAACGATGCCAATTGGCTAAGTTGTGCACCCGTTGTACTAGCCCGTTCCATAACGCCGAGGCTTGCCCCGGTAAAAGTGGTCGTCTCCGCCCCTGTTGGAAATGTAAAAATTGCGAGCATGCAGGTGCGTTATGCCCTGACTTTGACAAGTCTCGGCTGGATACTAACCCCTGTCTTCAGGTGGGAGAAGTGAATCTTCTCCTGCCTATAATTAAAATTGACGTGGTCAATAATGGAGTTGTAAAATCTTTTAATTGTCTGTTGGATTCAGGAAGCCAGCGCTCCTATTTGTCTGATGGAGTTCTGGACCTATTGAATTGCCGTTCTGTGCCTGTAAAGAGAGGGGACTTCTTTATTAAAACTTTTCTCGGAACGGCCAGAAGGAGCCTAAATGAACTCGAGTTGCGGGTCAAAGTGCCGAACTCTGAGTGTGTTATACCCTTTTTGGTGGACGAAGGCTTGGACCTTCAGTTTCACGTCAGGGGTCTGTCTACTGCTATTGAAAGTATTATTGCGGGTGGGGGGAAATTGGCTGCCGACTTTTCAAATGTTAAAAATGATTGTATCACTGTACATGGTTTAGTAGGTGTTGACCTACTGATGTATTTGGGACCCATGAAGTTGTCTCCCTTCAGGAATGGGTCTGTTTTTGAGTTTCCTCAAGGAATTGTGCCTTTTGGAGATATGTCTAATTGTGTGAGTCCTGTTATGAAGAAAACGGATACCTCCATTGTTGGCGCAAATTACAGCCAAGTTGTGTCCGAACACTCACGGTGTCTTATGACACATGTTTATTTTGTGCTTGAGCTGAAGTCTGAATACTTCGACCCTTTCGATAGTTTTATTGATTCTTCTGTGGAAAGAGCCGTGGACAAGCTCTTTAGTTTGGAAACGTTAGGAGTTACTGAGAACTCTGTAAGTGATTATGACAAGAATAAAATTGATTCCTTTCGCAATTCGATCTCGTACCGAGACAGTTGCTACTATGTTAGTTTGCCATGGGACGAGGGAAAGTTGCCTTCTGTTCCTTCCAACCATCAAGTGTCGTTGAACGTACTTGATAAGGTTGTCACTCGTTTGACGAGGCAGGGTCTGTATGAGGACTACTGCCAGGTTTTCTTAGAGCAGGAAAGGGAGGACATTATTGAGAGAGTGGAAGTGAATCCAGAGGATTTCTCTCATTATACTTGGATTCCTCACCATCCGGTTATTAAGGCTAATGGTCAGAGTACCACAAAGATAAGGCCAGTGTTCAACTGTTCGTTGCGAACAGGTGGCCATCCCTCTCTAAATGATTGTGTCTATCCGGGAATTAACCTTTTCACGAATATGTTGGAATTACTGTTGAAATTTCGAATGGATCGTTATGTCCTGTTGGCAGACGTCCGTAAAGCCTTTCTCATGATTCGGTTGGAAACCGAAAGAGATAAGAATCGGTTTTGCTTTTTTGTAAAATTGAATGATAAACTGGTATGTTATCGTTACAAAACATTGATTTTTGGGTTTGTGGCCAGCCCATTTATTCTCAACTTCGTCATTAGACATCATGTTGAAAAATACCCTCATAGTTTATGGAGGGATATGCTTATGGAAAATTTTTATGTGGATAATCTTATAAAAACTCACAATTCACAGAAAACTTTGTTGGACCTATACCTGAATGCAAGGAGTATCATGCAGGATGGTAATTTTTCATTAAGGTCCTGTAATTCCAATAGTGATGTTTTGACCACTCGAATGAAAGCTGACAAAAGTTTCGTCACCCATGATTCTCCTCTGGAGAGGGTGTTGGGTTATGCGTATGATCCTGTGCAGGATAATTTGCATGTGGCGGCCGGTTCCTTAGATGTGCCGGCTGATACAAAAAGGGGCATCCTATCGCAGAACTTTTCCATATTCGACCCTTTGGGGCTTGTTTTACCTGTAACTATCAAGGGAAGGGTAATACTCAGTGAGATATGGAAAACTCAGGTGTCATGGGATCAGAAGATACCGGAGAGTTTTCAGCTCACTTCGAACAAGTTGTTTCCTGAATTGATGAATCTGCATGGTGTGAGGGTCCCCAGATGTGCTGTTGATTCCTCTGCGCCTGCCACGTTAATGATCTTTTGTAATGCTTCACAACAAGCCTTTGGCTTTGCGGCTTACATTTTCCAGTATGGGGCTGCTAAATTAATATTTTCCAAGGCTAAAGTGGCTCCCTTGACAAAGAGAACTTTGCCGTCACTTGAGTTGTTGTCCGTCTTTTTGGCAATGAAATGTATCCCTAATCTTTTGAAGGTGTTTCAAAAGGATGTGGTCAAGAAAATAGTGGTTGCGGTGGACGCACAGGTCGTGTTGTCCTGGATTCTGTCTGAGACAGTTGTGACAAAGAGTGTATTTGTCCGAAATAGGTTAAAAGATATTCGAGTGGGAGTGGATAAATTGTGTGAACAAGGTTTGGAAGTAATGTTCAAGTATGTGAACACTTCTGACAACCCTGCCGACCTGATCACCAGGGGTATTTCCTTGGAGAAGTTCAAATCCCTTTTGGTTATCGGGGCCGCAGTGGCTGGTCGGTGAGAATTTTGCCTGGCCAGTGTATGATTTGAACTGTTTGAGTTCTGACAGTCAGAGGTTAGTGCTGACTAATGCCATCTCTGTGTCTCCTGTGATTCAGGAATTGTCACCAGTAGTGGATTTTAAGAGATTTTCTTCCTTGGGAAAACTCATGAGAGTTTTGTCCTACGTGTTTAAGTTTCTATTGAAATTGCGGAAATCCATGAAAGAACCAGGCCAAGTGGCCAAAATTTATTTGATTAAGTTGGAGCAGTCCTTGCTTCTTTCCAGGGAAAAGTCCTTTTTGTTGAACCCCTCCAACCGTGAGATTCCTCCGTTGGTGGCGAAGTTGGATCTTTACCTGGATGATAAAAGTTTGATAAGGTCTGGGGGAAGGATTGGTAAATCCAACCTTTACCCTCCGGAAATTTTACATCCGATTTTGTTACCTCGAGGCAGTCATATAACTGATTTGATTATTATGGACTGTCATTTCAAGTGTAAACATTTGGGTATTGCAGCTACCCTCAGCAAACTCCGTTTGTCAGGTTTCTGGATACATAAATCCAGGCAGGCGGTGAAGTCGGTTATTTCTGCCTGTGCTCTGTGTAAAAGATACAATGCTGTATCTTTCAAATACCCCAAGGTTACCAATTTACCTAAACACAGAGTTAATTTTGTGAAGCCCTTCAACCATACAGGTATAGACTTTACTGGTCACTTGTGGGTTGAGGATGAAAGGGGACCGCAAAAAATGTATATCTTGCTTTTTACATGCTTCAATGTGAGGGCGGTCCATTTGGAGTTAGTGAGTGACATGTCTACTCACTCAGTGATACTATCATTGGTTAGATTTTTTAACATTTATGGGGTGCCTTCCCATATATACTCAGATAATGCTAGATCATTCGTTGCAAGTGCTTGTGTCTGACGAGTTCGAGGAGAAATTTAGTACATTTGACATCAAGCACCAGACGATACCTTTATATTCTGCTTGGTTCGGCAGTGTTTGGGAGTGTCTTGTTAAGACGGTGAAGGTTTGTCTTTACAAGTTAGTGAGACGACAGAAGTTGGGTTATTTCGAACTTCTTTCTGTGTTGTCTGATATACAGAATGCTATTAACTCACGTCCTCTAACTTATAGATGTTCTGGAGATGATGGTTTGGATATTATATCTCCAAACGCGTTTATTCGCCCGCATTGTAATAATTCAATTTTTATAAATTCTGAAGAATGTTTTCTTGAGAATTCTCCTCCTTCTAGGAGTGACCTTTTGGAGAAGTTAAAACAGAGAGATCTTCTCTTACAGAGGTTTAAAGTTTTATGGTATGAGGAATACCTGCTCGGCTTGAGAGAGCTGAGTGGCGATCTATATCAGTCTGACTTTAGTGATGTCATCGCTGTAGGCGATGTGGTTCTTGTTAAGAACCCAGCCAAGTCTCGCCCATATTGGTCCTTGGGTAGAGTGATAGGTTTGACTCCAGGTGATGATTCTCATATTAGATCTGCCCTGATTAAGAAGGCAGATGGTTCCTCTCAGGAACATTCTTTGAGACACCTTTTTCCGATGGAGTTGTCGGTTACCCATTCCCATCAGACCTCGGAGGTTCCCGAAGAGCCTTGTGGTTCCGAAGATCCTGATGTGGTCCAGTCGGATGTTGCTGATGGAGATCTTGCCTCGACTTCCAATTCTGAACCCATTCGAACTCGCAAGAAGGTGAGTGAACGGGATAATGACTACTTGTGGTATTGATGTGTACATGAAACATGTATATAACATTGTGCATCTTTTTTTTTTTCTTCGTCGGGAGAGTGTGGAAATTTCGGTATATTGTCTAGTAAGTCATCGGTTACTTCCCTTTGTTTGAAACCGTTTCAGTTTGGCTTACATGCCAGGTTGAAGGTCATATGGATTATTTGCGTGGGAGCTGGTTAGGTTGACGCCATTTTGTGTCACGTGGTTTCTATTCTATTTCAACCTTTGTTTAGAGCGGTTTTCGTTAACACCCACGAAAAATCCGACACCACGTGTGGATAAAATTAACAGAATAAACAAACAAAAGAGAAGAAAGAAAAAACATTATTATATCGGAAATTATATTGGAAAGAAAGCGAAGGAATAATAAAGCTACACACACAATAATAGTATTTAGTAAATTCAACAATTAAAGTAAAACATTTATATTAACAAAACAATTTATTTAGATAAGACATTTTGTAAAGCTATCAGTTACAGAGAATGCTTCAGTTCATTTCGAAAAAGAGAAGGAGTTACAATAAATATCCACTTGGCTGGTAGTAGCGTCTGCTACACACACACACACACACACACATCCACCCACCCACACACACACACACACACACACATACACCCACACACACACACACAATGTTATCTTTGATCTGTTACTGCAAAGTTTGAAATAGAATTTTTAATTAAACACAAGTAATAAACTGACACGAAATGATAAATCTTAATAAAGACGGAACTGGACAAACGAAGTCAGATCCAGAAGAGGACCAGAACATATGCCCCCGTCCCCCCTTTGGCCAGGGGGAGGCGAAATGAAATGAACACTCAGACGTATTATGTCCTGATTAGAATGGAAACACAAACTAAGCACAGTTAGTGTTTTCTACTCACGCCCTGTTTTTATTTATAACAACAACAAAACAAAAGTGCCGCCAACACATCCCTTCTTAGATAAATCAATTAACCTAGTCTCCTAACTTAAATGTCTTTTTCTGCACAAATTCAGATCTCCGAAGAAGAAGCGATGCTTTCTATTTGATGTCTATATGTTCCGACAGCTTCATTCTGATTTACTAACTCTGATGATTTTCTTGTACTGGGTGTTTACCAATGTCATCTGTGGCATTATTCACATCAGTCACACTCTCCTCTGAAAACTTTGTTCATATGGCTTCATGTGGAGTCCACGGACCATCAGCATCGCAAGTCTCTGAACCCACTCCAGGTGCTGGATATCTCAAACGAAATAGGGGGATGAAGCTTGGATGCCATATTCCAGAAAAGGTTGCACCAGAGATATGTATAGCGCTGTCGGCTGTCACGGTGGCAAAGGATCAGTAGATGAGAAAGAGCACACTTTGGGCCTTATTTGCCACCTGAATGCATTGGACAATGGGAGTAAAGGAGGAATCGACCACAACACCCAAGCTTTGGACTGTGTCATCTTGTCCAGCATCAATCGGCCAGGTTCAAAATCAAGTGGCATGTTGGGTAAAGAACCGACTGGAAGGTGGTTGACATTAAGAGACAAATCCTATAGGTTTGACTATTTCCAGACTTGATGGAGGCATCGACGGATATCTTCAAAGTCACTTCTGGAAGTAATTATCTTGACATTATCAGAAAAAAAAGAACCTTCTGAAAGATGTTCTCTCTCAGATCATTGATGAACACCAGGAACAGCAAGGGACCCAGTACTGAGCTTTGGGAGACGCCACTAGCTGCATTAAAAACACCAGACAGAGAGCCATTGAACTGCACCCGAAAGATACGGCCAGCAAGGAATGCTCTGATCCATCTAACTACATGTGGTTGAAAGTCATAGGCTTAGAGCTTGTAGAGCAGAAGCTTATGATTCACTGAATCAAAGGCCTTGCCAAAGTTAAAGAAGGCAATATCTGCGGCATCGCCATCATCCATGATTTTAGTGACCCATTCCTCCATAATCAACAGATTTGTTAAACAGGATCTCTTCGTTATAGAACCGTGTTGGACTTGAGATATTGATGCTGTAGTCAGGAGATAGGACATCATGGTTGACTTGAGAAGAGTCTCAAAGACTTTGCAGACGACAAGGGAGTGAGACTGGCCTGTAGTTGACTGGATCCTCTCTATTACCCTTCTTAAAGATGGGACAAATAATCGCTGTTTGCCAGTCTTCAGGGATGTCATCTGTTTAAAGGAATAGGTTAAAAGTCGAATGAGAGGACTAGCAATGAATAGAGAGAGTGCTTGGAGTATTTTTGGATGCAGACTGTCTGGTTCTTATTTTCATTAAGTGATCGAAAAACGCTGAACGTCATCTTCTGAGATAAATTGTGCATTGGCTGAGTTTCTCTAAAGAACGGTGGTGCATCTCGGCTATCATCTTTTTTTGTAGGTTTTGGAAAAGACGTCAGCAAAAATACTGCATTGTTGGCTGGCTGCGTCCAGTTTAACAAGTTGGTTATTCAAATGCCTGTTGGATTGAACATGGGTGAAAAAGCACTTCAGATTATGGTATGCCTATTCTGCAATCCTCTTCTCATAGTACTGCCCCCCCCCCCCCCCCCCGTTAAACATACACTGCCTTGATCCTTTGGAGTCTATAGACTTTGATCGCCAATGGAGAACCACTGTTATGAAATTCTTCTCAGACGATTTCGTGCATAACTCTTTCTTGCTTCACTCTTCCGGTGAGACAAGGCTTTGTCTTCTATCATTTTGGTTGCTTTAGGGAACTACCTTATCAGTAAGCAGAATAATGGTATGCTTGAAAGCGCACCAGAGATCGTCTACAGAATACATCATCATGAGCAATGACCAGTCACAAAAGTTTGCAGCATCGAATAGGGCTTGAAAGCTGGTAGTCGAGTAAACGAATTTGGAGCAGAAAAGGATTATGCAGCTGAAACCGCAAAGCAGCATGATTATTTTTTCCCAGTGGCGCCAGCACACGAAGTTCATATACTGATCTAGGGTAGCAGGTGAACACAAGATCCAAGGTAGAGGGATGCAGACCACTTAAAAACTTAATTGGTGTGGAGATGTGTTGGTAGGGGAAACAATTCTTGATTGCTTTTAGAAGAGTTTGGTCAGATTGATTAGTTGAATGACAGATTGAAGATGCCCAATTGAACGATGGAGCATAGAAATCACTCAGAATGGGACAATCCTGATGCTTAGCAGCTAACACTCTTATGGTGTTGAGCAAGTTGGTGTCATCAGAAATAACTGCTTGAGGAGAACGGTAGACTGCCAAGATGGGAAGACAAACATCACCGACACAGGTTGCAAAGAATGGCCCCATAGTTCTCAGTTGGTTGAGCTAACAGAAGTAGATAACACCTTGATGGAATGGAACAACGTAAGAGCTTTGCTGTTCATTCGTTTGAAAACTTCATCAGTTTACCCATTATTTAAAAATACCTGAGGTCGATCTTCTGCATCTCAGTGCAGACCAATCAGTCTTCTATGTGTCGTCAGTAAATTGGTTGAATCTGTGATAAATCAAGAAATTTTCAGCCACCTCAGCAAAAACAATCTACTCAGTGACAAGCAATATGGATTTCTTCCTGCAAGATCAACAGCTGACGTGTTGACTATAATATCAGACTGGATGTCATTTTCTAAGGATCCAGCCATTATCTCGGACATGTTCGCGTCCGTTTTGACTACATGATGAGAGTAAAGCATGGTGTCGTCAGAAAATATACCTATCTCAGACTCGATATCATCAGGGAGGTTGTTTATGAAAATCAGGAACAATAAAGGTCCAAGGATGGATCCCTGAGCTACACCAGTATTTATGCCATGTTGCTTAGATGAACGGCCATCGAGGACAACCTGGATCTTTCTTTTCGTTAGGAACGATCTAATTATATTAAATATTTGCCCAGTAATATAATATGAGCAAAATTTTAAGAGAAGCCTTTTATGTCTACGTTGTCAAAGGCCTAGCTTCACCTGCCTTGTCCAGTGTATGATATATGCGTTCAGAGATGACCATTAGGATATCCGCAGTAGATTGTGCTTGTCTAAATCCATATTGGGGGTCAGAAAGAAGTTTAGCATTAACTAAGCGCCGGACTATTGCTAGATTGATTAAGGATTCAAAGATTTTAGCAAAGATCGGGAGTAGGCTGATTGGGCGGTAGTTCTATCCCCAGAATTCTTAAAGACTGGTACTATAGAGGCAATTTTCCAGCTATCGGGGAAGTAAGATTCAGCGAGGCATTTGTTGTAGAGTTTAAAGAGGACAGGGCCCAGTTCTGCAGAGCATTTCTTTATTACTATTACAGGTATAAGATCAGACCCACAAGATTTGGAGGTGTCAAGGTTTTTTATGATGTCCCTGACCTGGGATCGGCTTATGATCAGGTTTTCAAGTGTGGCTTCGGTCCACAATGGAAATTTAGGGAGGGGGTGGTTTGCTGAGTCCAAAGTGGAGTTTAAGGCAAAATGCTGGGCAAGTAGTTCAGCCTTGTCAGTTGCTGTGCAAACGACATCATTGTGGTTTGATAGTGAGGGAATCACTGATTGTCCATTGTTCACCACACTATTGGAGATTTTCCAGAAATCGCGAGTACCTAGTTTCTGTGACTGAATGCGTTTTTTGGTTTTATGTTTATGTTGCTGGCTGATTCAAATTCTAAGAGATACTGGTGCTTTTCAAATGTTATTGTTAGAGAATGTTTCACCATTATCACGGAGAACTTTCACTACTAATTTTATCTCTATACGGGTTATAAAAGGTGTTGCTAGTGTCCCTCTCCACTGAGTCTATCTAAAATCAACCTTGATAATGGGAAATGCTATAGTTGGTGTCCTTCCAACTCTCTCTGTTAAAGTTGTTGCAATGTTATTGGGTAACAATTTAGCCGGAAGAAGGGTAGTGATTAATTCTATTGGGTGTTAGTACCCATAAAACAAATAGGGCCTTTAAAAATAAAAATAAATTTCACCATGTTGATGCTATCACATTAATCATAGCCAAGGAAAATTTATGTCTCTTCTAGACAAAGCCTCTTGTTTTGATAAGCTACCTGGATTAACTTTCATTCCAGATCTAAAATGGAAGACATTAATCTAATCTGTTGCTAAAAGTGTTTGGATCATTCTTCCATTCGAGACTTCTGATGCAATCCTGACTTCTGATGCAATTCTCTATCTATATAGGAGTTAGATACGTCGTAAGGGAGAGTACTGCTGCCACTACTGGGGAGATGGCACTCAGCGTACTCTTTCTTGCTTTGACAGAGTACAAAATTAACTTCATAATCCCATGGAGGATGATCTTTTCTGTTCTCTTCGGCCCCTTTCTCACAGAAGAGACATTGCTAGACTTTATCTCGCCATTTCCATGGAAAGTGCTCGACTGAGCTTTAATTTATGATTCTTTCTTATAAAACGTTCACAGCCAGAAAACAACTTCCTACCACAACTGAAAATAACTTTTCTTTTCTCCTGTCTCTGTTTCTTTCCAACAACTTCTCATCTGCGCAACACGTTCATGTGGGACTGCTCCCCTGTAGACTATAAAATAACCATCTTCAAATCCAATGTCAACAAATACTTGACATACACCATCCTCATAAGAATTCAAAATTATCCATTCCATTCATATTTTTCAATCCTTTCATAAGATTCTTCATCATTCAACTGTCAATCTATCCATCTCATTAACCCTTATCCTCGAGTGGCTTTTTGGTCTTGATAAGTACAAAAAATGTTGAAATTGGCTTGTGCATTATTTATTTTTTCATTTTTTATTTTTTGTTTATTTTTTGTTTATTTTTTATTTTTTTTACCGAGACAACCGTGGACCACTAAGAAAATGAACAAAACAAAAGTAGTAGAATATTTTGTACGAAAGCGGCTCCAAATTCAACTAAAGAAAAAATAGAAGAGAATATATATTTTTCAGCTAAAAATATTTCCGCCAAAAGCATAAAAATAATCCATTAAAAATTTAGCGCCAAGCCGCTGAGAGGCTTTTCTCACACTTTATAAAAAATGAACATATCTTCTCTTCAGTTCAATATTTAATAACTGGTCACCACAATAATATACAGCATCGTTTACCAGTTTGCGTGCACGCGCGCACACACACCCACATTCCTCATGTCAAATAGGCACTCTTTTAACCAACACGTAGAGAAGAATACTCACAAGCTGAAATATTTATACTCAGAAAATCAGCAGGAGCCTGACACTTGTTGAGTTTCTTTTAACCGAACTATTCTAGACTGAACTCTAATCATTGAACAGACTTTTAAATCTTCTATACTATTACCTTCTGATATTTTAAAATATATACTTTAATTTGTATGAATTGCGTTATGAATTTATTTAATGTATGTAGATTGCTCCACAGACATTATGGTGCTTATAGATAAGAATACACAGGTGAAATATGGAAGTTCAAAATAAATTAACAAAATAAAAAAATTCTTTGATATACTTGCGTATAAGGCAAAGGTAGGTATCTACACCAAAAATTAAGGAAAATTATCAAGTAGAATTTTAATTAAAATTGGTACAAGCGCAAAAGGGAGAACAGGGGAGATAAGTCAGTAAAATCAGTATATCAAAAAGTTTTCCTGTTAATTTATTTTTAACTGTCATATTTCATCTGTCTATTTCTATCTGTAAGCACCGACATTATTTATTTACTTATTATGCTTATTTAATCATCTCTTGTTTTAGTTAATAATCACATATCAACCTTAAAAGGAAAAACAAACAAACAGAATATATATGAATATACTGATGAATTTCTTCGAAATATTTCATCAGATTGACCCAAAAATATCTCTGTAAATTCATTTAACATTATTTCTGAATTTATCCAATTCATTCTTAAAATGATTTACATTTCCTAATATCTGATGAGACAATTTATTCCAAAAAATATATTTTTATATTAGCAAAAAATCTAATTCTGTGGTAAATTTAGTTTTTGAAATCTTTCTTGCCAATAAATGACCTGTATGAGTAAAGATATTAAACAAACGTGTTTGATATTTAGAAATCCCATCAATTATTAAGAATATTTCAATTAAGTCACGCCTCATTTTTTTCTCTATTAAAGTAGTTAAACCTAAGGATTTCAGCCTGTCAATATAATTGAGATCTTGTAATACTTTTATTAGTCACTTTTCTTTATACACCTAATTTTAAAATGACATAACAATTCCCAGGTCTAGCACTCTATCTGAATTACAAAGTTATTACAGACTTTCGATAATCGCTAAAAAAAAAAAAAGCCTGCCACTCTGTCCGAGGATGTAATTAAAAACAAAGCCCTATACCGAGATCAAACAGAGCTTCAGTAATGGAATAGATTTATTTTGTATTAGTTTTAACAAGTTCTTTTTCCTTTTACAATAACGCGACTCCTGATACAATCCTCTATCTATACATCCTGCTGCCACTCTGGGGTCGGTTTGCGCAAACACGAGTTTCTTTTAATTCATAAATGGGCATTCATAACGACAGCTAACAGAACGAAAAAGGGGTAAAAAAACAAAAACAAACAAATAGGCAATAAATAACTGTTACGAAAGGTAAGATAAGTTAATCTTCTACTATCCTGGATAACTTTATTTGTGTTTCAACTTATTTTAAAGCGTTTATTTGTTCAAAACAAACCTGGTGTCCACCTGTTCAGTTAGAACAGGAAAAAAAATGGCTGAAATTAGTTTCGATAATCGCTCAGAAAGCCTAAAATTAAGCAACATACTGATGGAACATTACATTTTCCCACAACCGGTGACATTTATTTGATGTTTTTTCGGTGCTTATGCATATCAACCCTGACATGTTAGATTGCTCTTAAAAATAAAATAGCTAAAGAAATGTATAAACTTTGTTATGTACTTACGTGGTAGATGAAAAAAAGACTGTACACCAAAAATTATGCAAATTCATCCAGTATTTATTTAATTATAAAGAAAAAACGATTTTATCACTCGGTAGATATTTCCACCATTTTCCAGTGGTCAAGGACGATAACTCATATTTTCACGATTTCGGGGTTTGAGGTCTCCATTGTTTACAAAAATGTCAAAATGTACGACGTACGTAAAATCATTTTTTTTCTTTTTCGTATAATTTAATAACTATTGGATGAATTTGCGTAATTTTTTCTGCACAATCTTATTTTCAGCTAACACGTAAGTACATAATAAAGTTTATACATTCTTTAAATATTTCAATGTCAGGGTTGATATGCACAAGCACCGTCATTTTTTCCGTTCTAACTGAACAGGTGAGCACAAGGTTTGTTTTGAAAAAAAAAACCCGCTTTAAAATAAGTTAAAACACAAATAAACTTATCCAGGTTAGTAGAAGAGTACCTTATCTTGCCTTGCGTAACATTTATTTGTTGCTTATTTGTTTTTTTTGTTGTTTTTTTTTTTTTTCTTACCCCTTTCTCGTTCTGTTAGCTGTCGTTATAAATACCTTATAAATTGAACATTATAGGGATTCAAAAATAAAAATTGAAATTGTAATATGCGGTTTAGTAGTGGTAGTAGAAGTAAACAGGGTCCACATTTATAACCGGGAACTACTGGCCGTCCAAACAGATGTTACAAGTTATTTTTAAGAAAAGTGCTGACGTAATAGTCGATGAGAGTTATCTCCCGTGAAAGAAGAACTCTTTAGAAGTTGAAAATCATGAAACAATTCCAAATCGTCAATTGCACGTTAATGGCGACTAAGTCGTCTTTATTTTCTCATTTTAAACGTACATGGTAAATATATAAGTAGACTTGACGACATCCATATTTACATATTCCACACCAACGATGGTGTATGTATCACAAGGTAAACGATATGATTCTTTTTTTTCTTCAAAAATGTTACGTTGTGTATTAAAACGAAATTCTAGAGTCGTTCTAATTTTTGCTGCGTGTTACTGTTTTGTTTGTTGTCGTCACAAAAAAATTTGTAAAAAAAAATCCTGTTGCATTCTTTTTATATTCAATTTTTATTTAAAAAAATAATATTTTTTATTAAAAAAAAATTTTTTTTTTTAATTATGCAGTAACCCCACCTTTTTCTTTAGATATTTTATTACTTAATTGTATTAAAAAAAAAAATTATCGGAATATTCTCGATTATTATTTTTGGTGTTTGTATAGGAGGGGACCCATATCGATCCGAATGATTCCAAGTGCGATTAACGGAACAAACTGGAAATGGCCGAAGCAGTTTACGATTTCAAAGTCGCGAAAAAAAAAAACTGTAAATGGGCAGACGACACTAAAGGATACGAATGCAAAAGGGTTATGTCATGGTTAAAAAAAAAATTGCCGAAACAAATAATAAACTTAAAAACTTTCTCAGAAAAAGAAAATAAATAAGGCTGATTCAGATTAACTTACTGATTTGAAGAACATCAGGGGAGGGGGTTAATTGACTCTAACCCCAACTTATGGAAAAAAAATAAAAATTTGTTTAATTTAATGTCTGTACTAATTGACTGTTTGGCGACGGCTCGGCCATTTCTGTGATCTTCTGTAAAACGCAAGCGGAAACATTCGGATGAATATTGGTCCCCTACTATATTAGTACATTACTTCCATGTAAAATATAAAAATAATAAATAAAAAAACGAAGACGCCTAACAATCCATAAGAGGTGAGGTGTAAAACCTTGCATTTAAAATTTTTCTTCTTTGTATTTGGTACACAAAAAGGTAAATTGTCGTTTCCTACCTAAAATGGCAGACAACTCTGACGTCAATGAAGCGTTTGCATTTTCCGACCTCACAAATGAGTAAGTAAACCAAAATAAATTGTTTTGGACTAATTTCAAATTTACTTTAAATTATTTTAAAGGAAATACAGCTGGGAAATTAGTCCAAAACAATTTATTTGGGTTTACTTACTCTTTTGTGAGGTCAGAAATTAGCAGACGCTTCATTGACGTCAGAGTTGTCCGCCATTTTAAGTGGAACACGACACATTTATATAAAAAAATAAACTGAAACAGATACATTTACAACTCTTATCAAAGTGTAGTACCTGTTCTATCCTCAGTCAGTGAAGGAGGAGTAATTTAGAGTGCCTCCTCCATTTTTGTGTGCCTAACTTTGCTCTCGTGGAGTGGGGGCAATAACCTAGGGACAACCCCCCTCCCCTCGTTTTTAAATAAAGTGAATAACTGAATGAGATTCCACTGCGAAACGGTTGTTAAACATACGACATCGAATCGAATCTTCACATCAAGTAAAGAAACATCAGCCATTTGGAATTTTTTACAAGCTTTCGAGGATACGATACAAAATCTTTAAAAAAACAAACAGTTAAAAAAAAAGTTCCAAAACTAAAAAACTGTGCGAATCAATAGAAGATTAAATTTTCTCGCGTTTGGTAAAAGTTATCTGTTTTTTTTTTTTATCACCCCTATTTTTCTTATTAACTATACTGTACAATCGCACAAAAGTTTGATTTGATTATTTGTAATAAAAAAAAACATTTTCAAGTATAAAAACCAGTTCGATTTTTTTTAGGTGTTCATAATTTAAAAAAAGCGGTAGAAACAAATTAGTAATTGCCCCCCCCCCCCCCAATATACATCCAACCTAAAATATAATGAATAACTGTGTTTTGATAAACACTGCTTGTCAACTTCTGATTTCAAAACCAGAAGCCGTCACCAAGTATCACCAGCTTCTGAACTCGCTCCAGATGTTATATATATCTCGAACAAGATCGAGGGATGAAGCCTGGATGCCATATTCCATAATAGGTTGCCCCAGAAAGGAGTTTGTGAACCTACAGATAAGAACTACAGCTTCATGTTGGTTAATTTTTTAAATTTAGATAGCATAAAATTCCTTTTACATTCATAGGTATGGAAGTAAAAACCTGACCAGTGAGGGTTGAGGACATGCGTTGCGTGGAGACAAATAATATGTGTAATGTAAGTCTTAAAGACAAGCTTAGATCTGATGACCTCAGAGGAAGATTAAATCTGAACAGTATAGAGAGATGTGTGCAGAATCGAAGACTTCACTGGTATGGGTGAAAGTTCTTGGGTTAGTAGATGTAGAAAAGTTAAGGTAACAGGGTCAGTTAGGGGAAAGCCAAAGAAAACATGGGAGGAGGTGAGAAGGATGGATTTAAAAAGAAGGGGTAAAAATAAAGACCTGGCCAAAGATAGGCTAGTTTAAAAGTTAATTTCTTAAACCTGTTCAATACATGCCAGCATGTAAAATGGACGTTAAATCGGATGTGATGATGATGATGATGATAGGATCCGTAAAACACAAAAGAGCACATATTACACTTTCGACTTCCTTGATAAAAAAAAATGAAAACGTATCAGATAAAAAATTCTTTTAAAGTTGATTAATTTTGGGGAAATATCAGGTTTCTTTTCTGGTTTAAAAAAGATCTCTCGCGCCATTATTAAAATAAAAAAAAGTTTCACATCTACAAGATGAGGTCAGTTGCTGGATTTTTACAGTGTGACAAACTTTCTCATTTTATGTCGGAACCATGATTCGTAGATTAATTTATAGCGATATGTTTTGTGACTAAATAGTCTTTAATCTCTAAATTCTATTCAACTCCGAAATTGTACGATCACAAAAAGGGAAATTAGACCTGAGAGTAATGGTAAAGCTGTGGTGACTCTGTAAACTAATGTTAGCGGACGTTTCAAAAAAAGTCTCAAATGTGACATACAGAATGCTAGTGATGCTCACGTGTGTTTTGTCTGTGGAAGAAAGTATACATTTTTTCTAGGGTCTCCGTCCTATGGGGACTCGAGAGGAGGGGAGACTAATATTTGATATTGTAAAGAAAAATATGTTGTAAAAAAAAAAAAAAAATACTACAGGGATTTTGAAACCCCAAAGTAAAAATTGTGTTTTACTGTCAGTCCGTATACCCCCCCCCCCCCAAACTCCCAAATTGAAGCCCTTACCACCGTAGTTTCATGACCTAAACAGGACAATTCAAGGTGAAGGAAATGGTTCAAAACCTGGTAATAATGGAAATAAAACAAAGTTGTTTATAACAAATGAATTAAGTTACAGAAATCCAATCTTGTTTGTTTACTGTTATCAGCTGTTTTAAGGACGGTCTATCTTTGTTTCTACAGGAATTTGTTTTCCAGAATGTTCAATTTGATACTGTCTGTAAACAGAACTGTCATGTGATCAATATTCATTTAAAAAAAAAAAATAATTTGGTTTTGAAATTT
Organism: Sepiola atlantica; assembly: GCA_963556195.1. Taxonomy (NCBI): domain Eukaryota; kingdom Metazoa; phylum Mollusca; class Cephalopoda; order Sepiida; family Sepiolidae; genus Sepiola; species Sepiola atlantica. Next base: position 59,168,737 of record OY744522.1, on the reverse strand, counting down.
TGAGATTGATTGTTTGGAGTATTCGGAGTACTGTTCTCATCTTGGGATGAAGTAAAAAATTATAGACAGAAGAACTGGAGAGTAAGACAACTCAAAGAAACAGAACTTATGTTGGGCGACAATTTAAGTTGACCTAGTGAGAATTGAATACAATATGGGAACCATTAATTATAAATAATAGTAAACTCACAGTATAAACTGACGGAATCCTATATCTCTACAAAGCCACCATCCGCCCATGCATGGAGTATTGTCACATCTAGGCTGATGCACCATCCACTAGTTTCTCACTCTTAGACAAGGTCCAAAAAAGAGTCGCTAATCTAATAGGTTCCTCACTATCCTTCAAGCTCCAGCCCCTGTCCCATCGCCGCAATGTTACATCCTTGTGCTTGTTTTGCAAGTACTTCAATGGAATGTGCTGATGAACTTGCTGCTCTGGTGCCCTCTCGACGTAAATACACTTGACCAACCCGACAATCAGCTAAGTCCTATCCATTCACTGTGGAGGTCTCCAGATGCCAGAGAGCCTTCTACTCCAATAGCTTCTTTCCTCGTGATGCCAGCCTTTGGAACTCCCTCCTTGCTCCTTGTTTTCCCGACTCTACTTACATGCAGAAATTTAAAACTAATGTTAAAAAGCATCTTGCTGCACAACTTCCAATTTAGGATGACCCCCTAAAATCTTCACCCTAATTCTCAGTAGCCCTTAGCTCTACAGTGACAGCTTGTCTTGTTTGGGGTGAACTTTGTTAAAAAAAACTAGATTAGAACATCATTTAAAAAAATATATATCTATAGTAATAAGTAGTAAGACTGCACATCTAACACAAGAATAGGTTTAAGGTTTCTAAAATACATACTAGAAATGTCTACAAAGACCCATGGTGCCATGGATAAAAATGCTAAGTAATAGTGACCTCCTTCTGAAAATTAAATCACTCCTTAGTTGCAATTACGCCTAGCTCCACTTTGACCCGAAGGATCCCATCTATTGCTTAAATAAAAACTATCATTTACGAACTATCTATTTACAAAATATATGCCTGCAATGCAAAGTAGTCTACAAACTGCTCGCATACAAAATGTGTTTGGATTTGATATACAATAACACACAACCATTGATATGCCGTAAAATTAGAAGATGATTACTAACATAAATTTGCATCTTTTAGATGATTAACCCAATCGAAAGCAGAATGTCAGAAAAGGTCCACCTCGGTAGGCCAGAGCTGTTGTAGCCACCTCTAAAGCAAAAAAACTGGCATAGTTTTTTAATGCGCCCTTTTTGGGGCAGCTCCGGTCACTCCGTTGAAGCAGATGTTTTTGGTCTTAATAGGGTGAAACAAAAAAACGTATACAATTTTCTTAAGAAAAATAGATAACGTTTTATTTATTTTTGTTCTAATAATTTCTTTTTCTTTCAGGTAACATGCTGGACAGCCGATCACCATGGCGACTGTCTATCATTCCAGAAATATTTTGGGCTATCATCAATTTCATAATTTTATTGTAAGCAGAAAGTTTTACTTTTATTAAAAAATAAATTTTCCTTTTTTTAAAAGAAATAAATAAATTTTCCTTTTCTTTTTAAAAAAATAAATAAATTTTTCTTTTTTTAAAAAAAAAAAAAAAAAAAAATTTTTTTTCTAAAACAAAATTCCTTTTATTTAAAAAATAAAAGGAAATTTATTTAAAAAACAAATGGGAAATTGATTTAAAAGAAAAAAAGGAAAATTTATGTTAAATAAATTTTTCTTTTTTTGTAAATAAATTTTTTTCCTTTTTTTAAAAAAAAAACAAACTAAATTTTTCTTTTAAAATTTAAAAAGAAATAAAATTTTTTAAAGGTGAGTATTTATCTCTGTGTATTAGTCTGTCATTAACTATTGCAAGTAATTTTTGGTAGATAAGACGTGTTCATACCAACAATATATTTATTATATAATAATTTTGTAAAATGTTTAATTTGCTTACATTATTTAATGTATGCTCACTGACATTGAACCGTGTACAGTGTTCTATCATTAATATACTGTTGAATGAAAGTCAAAGAAATCTACCAAAAGTTAAATCATTATCGGATTTTACAAATATTATCGCCATGTATCTCATAACGAATAGAAGTTTTGTTTGCTTTTTAAGTAAGTTTAAGTTGGTTAAAAATTACTGCATTGTGCGAATACAGGCAAAACGCCGGCCATAGCCCGCTAGCCACTGCTTCCACACCGCTGTTGCAATTCTCCATCTCGCAGCCTTCAAGTAGAACTAAGCTGCGGCTAAGATTTCCAAATTTTTTACTCCGGCACAAATCATTATGATGTAGCTCACTCCATGGTCTCCAGCTCTCGATCACACCAGTATTAGATGAAAACAGCTTCTATTTATCTTCCTCCCACAAGGCAAGATGTGACACAAGGTCGGGAAAGTGGGAAAGAACCAGTGCTCGAGAATTTGAGCATTCTGGTTGTTTAAAAATTGCCTGGGCAGCCCCGTTGGCATTCCCCGGTAGGGGCGCCTCAGGCAGTAAGCAATGAACTTACTCCTCCCCAAAGAGGGGAGGCAAAGCCTGTGAGGGTGCACCTCCTAGAACTGCACAGGACCGACAACCAATAGACCGGCGTAAATCCAAACCCGAAGGCCTGGACGATACCAGTTTATTAGGCGGGGTAAAAAAAACAGCTATCCGTTGCATTTTATCACTATTAAATACTTCAAATGATTCTGAAATGAAAGAATATAAAATAAGTATTCAATTTGTCTCAAACATCCTAACATTTAGTATCTGTGTTAGTCTGTAATTAACTGGATGTCGATTTCAAATAGTTTTTGGTTGGTAAGATGTAAATTTACCAATGTTTATACTAACAACATACATTTATAGTAATAACATAATTTTGTAAAATATTGAATCCAATAACATTATTTTGTAAAAATGCAGTTGGATGCATGTTTTAGTGGTGCATGCGAATGTTAGATGGTGCAGATGATAGAAGTTCGTCCAAAAGAAAAAAGGGGAGGGGGCCCACAGAGGAATTTAAAAATGTCTTTGATTTTATATCGAGCCACCCAGAATCTTATTTCTCTTTGAAATAAAATAAGTGCCTCGTAAAAATAGGCAGTCATGTTGAGACCAAGAAGTAATGTTCGTAGATTGTCTCCATGATAATCCCCTGTCTGGCCGTTATCTTCAGTGGATATCTCAAGTAGCCAGTGCTTGAGTGGTCGAATAGTGACCAGTGAGAAATACTGGAATCCAAGATTTCTGGTCAGTAGGAAAGGATTCCAGAAGGGGGAGACCTGGGCCTGACATTTATTTTCCTGTGAGATGGGAATCAGTTGGAGCTGTATGCCTGTACAGGCAAGATGGGCCAACTGTGGCTCTTAGATAAAGGATTATGCTGTTTTGACTTAATCTTTTTTTTGATCAGGAAAAATCTAATTTTGCAAGTCTGCCATTCAACCTGGGAATACGAGTTTCATTTGTAACGTCCAGCAAATAAACATGTTACTTGTTTATAACCTGGAGTTGTGATTCTGCTTGGGATGAGAATTCTTTGTTGCACCACTGACTGAGTCGGGTGACAACTTTGGACCTGCTCAACGTGTTGGACGATTGCGGCCAGTGCAGTGAATGCATGCAGGTTCACAAATGTACATTTATGTAAATTGAACCATGTACAGTGTTCTATCATTAATACATTTAGTTTTATGGAATCCTTCTATGGCAGACTGGTAGGAGTTTTGACTATCACATATTAAAGAAAGATAAAAAAAACAAATGAAACATTTCTGCAATTAATTTTAACATTAAATTCAGAAATGCAAAAAAAAAAAATAAAACAAAATATTTTTCAAGTTTTAATTTATTTACAGCAAGTACAAATCTAAAAAAGCAAAATTTTCTTTTTTACTTTTTTGTTTATATTGGGTTGGCCAAAAAGTTTGTTCGTTTTTTTGCTTCTGTCAGTTTATGGGGAACCCAAACATCAGGTTTAGAAACATAACCGCGTTTATGCAATTCATTTTCCACGCTCGGTTAGGAAATCTTGAGAATGTCTGCAATTTGTCTGATTGTCAAACGGCAATCTTGTTCACCTACAGCTTTCACTTGGTCACTGTCAGTCATCTTTGGCTGACCAGAGCAAGGAGCATGTCTCACTGAAAAATTTTGTTTTTAGAATCAAGCAAACCATTTCTTATACACCCATTCTGTAACAGCATTCTTTCCGTACATCTGGCATATCTTTATGCAAGTTTCTGTTGCTTTTTTTTTCCTTTTCTGTAGTAAAAAAGCATTAGATGTCGGTATTGCTCTGCTTGATCTTCCATTTCAAGGCCTGAAATACGAGCAAAAATATAAGAACTCTTCTGCTCGGAGGCTTATTACACATTGACGTCGACATACTCGCTACACCAAATACAGAATTTGAAGAATAAGAATATAAAACAATCTTTAGTAGGCCAGAAAGATAATATTAAAAAACGAACAAACTTTTTAGCCAACCCACTATAAAAGTTAAATAACTCTATAAAAAATAGTAGACTTGCTTACGATAAGTAAAAGAAAGTTAAATAACCATATAAAAACAAATTTAGTAAGTATTATTTTGAAGAAGTTAGGAACATTTTATTTATATTATAAAATTATGTATATAAAATAATTTTTCTCCAATTTCAAACAAAACCGGAAATGATTTTAGTTTATCTCCTATTCCCACGGCGTAAATAATAAATTTTGTCACAGGTTTATTTATAAACAAAAGTAGGTCACATTTACTATAAATATTAACAAACTTCAACAACGCATTAATACGATTATAGAAAACCATTATTGGATGTATTACACTCACCCATCAAACATTAGTAAATTTATGTTACAAAAAAAATGAAATCCTTGTTATAACTATGTATTGAATATCATGAATAAAAGTTTTGTTTTTTATATTATTTAAAAGAGATTATTTCTTTCTTTGTAAGACTATATACAGGTTGCGGACGATATTTGTTTGCAGGATTATTGTGGGAAAAAAGTTTTTTTGTTTTTAGATTTATTCGTTAAACTTGGGGGGTCAGTTTGTCTTCATGACTTGTTCTGTCGATTTCACTCGATGAAACTCGCCTTTGGCTGTGATGACAGCCTCGAGGCAACAAGAAGCTTTCTTCGGTCCCGAAAGGCTCTGGTGATCGTGTCCTTTAGCTCGTCCTTCGTGTTGCAGCTGGATCTGTTGATGTCTCCTTTCACCATGCCCCATACACAAAAGACAAGGAAGGGGGTGCAGTCAGGTGAGCTGAGAGATCAGGTGTCCAAAGTGAGGTGACAAAGGTTTCTGACAGCCAGATCTGGCTCTTCTGACTTGTATAGCAGGGCATTGAATGTTGCTGCCACGCGTAAAAGCTTAGCTGGCCGATCCGATGTTTCACTACTTTGCTCAGAATGCAGATCGAGTCGTCGGTGTTAACCTGTGTTCTCACGGCATCAGATCGTCGATCGTGCGTTTTTTTCTCAGATGTCACCTCGTAGTCAAATCCTAATTCTTTCAATTCCATTTTCACCTTTTCGACCACCCCCACTCGATGTTGAGAAAATCTCAAATCTGCTTATTTGTCCTTCAGACACATATTCCAAGGAGAAATGTCTCTTTCATAAATATGGAGGTTCAGAATTGTCCATAATGAATTATTCTTCAAGAAAAGAAAGGAAATATAGTCACTGTTCGCATGAAAACAAGACTGACAAAAAATATGCATAAAATTATCAGTTGAAAACTGCAAACAAATATCGTCCGAACCCTGTGTTTTTTTTATGTATATTTACTGATGTAATAATAATGTTTATTTTTTATTTTTTCAATTTGATTCATCTTTAACTTGGATGGTTTTCTACAGTTTCCAGACATTAATATCTGTAAGTATATATACCCATCTTTATGTATAACAACAATAAAGTTGGCTTAACACTTTACTGTAGTTTCATGGTTTATCCACTCTTCAAAAGTGGTTTTTAATATATTCCTGATCAATTGAACACAATTTCAAACCGTTCAGATATATATATATATATATATATATATATATATATATATATATATATATATATTAGTAAGCTATGAAAATATATTTATGGCAATTAAGCTACACAGAGGCTCCAGCGTTTCATCCCGGGGGGGGGGGGGGAATCTTCAGACTAAAATGCATGGATTTTTTGCCGGGTGTTTTTATATACACGGCTAGCTAGTTAACCAATCAGATTCTTTGTTGTTCTCTCAACCAATCTTTGGGCTTCCCACGAACAAAGGTGTGCTTAGTGTTACTTCCTATATCCTATTCTATTGTTCTGTTTTCTATAGATTGGCCTTTGTTGTATCAATATAATGGGTGAATTTATTTTAACATGTGGTTCCTTGTATTTCTATTTTAGGTTTTAATTTTTAAATGGTTAGATTTTTGTTTAGGAGCCTCTGTGTAGCTTAATTGCCATAAATATATTCATTTTCATAACTTACTACCTAGCCCTACTTATGTATCGAGCACTGTTGAAGTAAATACTGAAAATTGATACATAAAAAATTATATCTCCTTATAAAATTTTATGTTGATACATTAAATAGTAATATATATATATATATATATATATTGGATAAACCATTAAACTCGAGTAAAGTGTCAAGATAAGCCCAAAAGCTTTCATTATGCAATTTATGTATTTAAACTTCAAATGATAAGTTGTATTAAGTTTATGTTCATAGATCACGTTTTAGATGCATATAAACATCTGTGTAACAGTACATATCTCTCAGTCTGTCCAACGATCCATCACATTACAGTTTGAAATATAGATTATATCTGTTAACCGCGCATATTGAATCGACACACATTAATTTTAGAAACATTCATTATCTTTTTAACATTCATTTTACATGCTTAGAAATTGATTTCCAAACTAACCTATTTCTGGCCATGTTTTTATTTATCCCTCTTTCCCTCAAGTCCATTTTTATCATTTCCTCCCGTGTTTTCCTTGACCTTCTCCTGCCAACTGACCTTGCTACTTCAACTACTAACCCAGACATTATCATCCATTCTTCCAATGTGACCAAACCAACAAAGTTTCTTGTTCTGCACACATCTTCCTATACTGTCCAAATTTAATCTTCCTCTGAGGTTATCAGATCTAAACCTGTGTTTTAGACTCACATTATACATCCATCATATCATTCTCATATCATTTCTCTCCATGCAACGCATGGCCTCAATGCTTATTAGCCAGGTTTCACTTCCATACATCATCACACTGCGTATACATGCCTGATAGACGATTTCCTTGCTCAACAGTGGTAATCCTCTGCTGGTTAGTAATGGCAGAAATTCCATGAATTTACTCCATCCACTCCTAACTCTTGCAATCACACTAGCACCTGTTCCATCCAGTGCTCCAATGGTATCACCAATGTAACTAAGCTTCTTGAAAACCTAAATAGCTTTGCCATCCAGATATATTTTTGCCACATCTGAGTTCTCATCCATCTCCATTGTCTTACACTTCTTGCAAACAAACTGGTTATCCTCTTTCAACTGACCAAAATTCTGCTGCACTCCCAATGCTTACAAGTACCACAAACAACAATAAAAGTTACTAAATTGATTCCAATAAGAATACAGTGATATTTAAAATAGAATTTTCTTGTGCGTGATGACTAATCACCAGATAGAATGCAGTTTTTCAGTGATCACTAATAGCCAGTTTCATGACCTGAGTTTGTGGCTAAAGGTATTTTGTAATTTTGGTCTGTACAATGGCTTTGTTAGTCTAGGCAATGATGTGTTGTTGGCTAGGTGCGTTGTCTGTCGGGTGGGAATTGATTAAAAAAAAATACTATGCATAGTGAAGGAAACACAAGCAAAGATGTATAAAACTGGAAACAGCAGCGACAGGTGAGAACCCGAGCCCTCGTGACGTCAGAGAGACGACTGCTACTATAAAAACTTCTTTTTTTCCTACGTGTAAAGATGAATCAAGCATGCATTTACTGGTCTCTCTGTCAACTTAACGTACTCGGTTTGTCAACCGAGTTTCGAGAACGATTCGATTTTTCTTATATTTGTACGAAATGCCTTTGTCAATTTATCTTGATACAGTTTTTCCCCTACAAATTTGTTGACACCGACGTGGAAGAAACACCCTGACGTCTAAAGGCAGACAGAAATGAAAACTTGAGAAGACGACGCCATAATTATTTTTTTTTCTCTCCATCCAGCACATGGAGTACAGAGAAAAGAAAATAGAAAAAATATGCAAGCCATCACTACATTATTCAGAAACACTTTTGCGGACATAAAATTCATGGAGTAGTTTTATATTTGGCAAAAATAAAAAAAAAATAACCCAGACAACGTTTTTAAAAGTGAGAGAACTGAAAACTACATCCAGATAAAAGTTCTGGCTTTCAATTTAAACAGGCTGTGAGTTTGGTTTCACCAGCTACAGAATCACTTCACAGAAATGTATGTTCGCTTATTTCGTCGAAGCGTTACTTGCGGAAATTGCAGAGAAAGTGGTGGATTTAATGGAAAATCCACCAAATGATAAACCCTATCAAATCCTGAAAGAAACAATTCTACTAAGGATTGGGAAGTCTGAAACTGCTCGTCTAAAAGAACTTTTAAATAAATTTCTAGTAGTACAAAATTTTATTATATTCCTTGCTTTAATTTAAAGCAAGGAATATAGACGTTTGTGACATTTTTTGGGGTGGAATGAAATTGAAAAGTGTAAAAACGAGAGGAAAAAAAAGAAAAGCCGGCTTAGTATATTCATATATTTTTTTTTTTTACCTCTCGTGTTTACACTTTTCAATTTCATTCCACCAAAAATATGTCACAAACGTCTATATTCATTGCTTTAATAAAAGAACTTTTAAATAACGTTGAGATAGGTGATAGAAAACCCCAGCAACTACTCCATTTCATGAAAAGTCTCCTCGGAAACAAGCAGATGGATGAGAGCATTTTACGACAACTCTGTCTGGATAAATTACTAGTGAATATGGCACAACTCCTCATCACTTTCTCAGACGAGAAAACACTGCAAGAGCAAGCCGAAATAGCAGACAAAATTGGTTGTGTCAAAGTATTTCTTTACTTCAGGATTCACAAGGCCCTTCCTGATAATGCAGGGTACTGCTTCCACTTTTTTGCTCGTGTCTGGCATGCGCAAGCATCACAACTGCTGCTATTGGTGCCCTTCTCATCCCTTTTCACCTGGGTGGATAGGTTATGTTTATACTTGATCAGGTCGTTTCTGATTAGCATATCGATGCCATTCAAGAGTAGTCTCTTAGCCACTCTCACTTCCACCATTCCCTAAATTTATTTAGATTTCATATCTATTTGATGAATGGGTATTTTTACGGGATCACTTCTTATCCCTTTTATGGAAATTTGCCTGCGGGTTGCCAAGTTGGTTCTCTTCTAAAATCGACTTTTGAGTACCAAGGAGGCTTCTGTATCTTTCAGTATATTGACATTCAACGCTGTTCTGCTATCATTCACCCGTAATAGTTGTCCCGTCAACACAAAAGGTTTGTAACTGTCTCGCTGTCTTTTTATCGAGACTGCCCCCCTGTGGCATAGTATGGCCTTCCATTTCGTCTTTAGGTTTGGTTTTCACAATTCCTTGTAATGTGTCCTGCTTTCCCACAAGACTTACTTGTTCTTGAAACAGCATTCACCCCCTGGGGTGGGTTGAGCCGGCTCCATCCATCCTTGCCACTGCATCCCCCACGAAGGCTGATCAAGCCTGACAATTTGAAGTCAACGATTGGGTAATCTCTAGCCACTCGCTGTTCCAACAGCGAACTCCGTACATTCGGGGACCCAGGTTGTGTTCCAAATACATCATTGTCCACCATGTGTTCGGAAATACTTTTGATAATATTGGCTTTTTACATGGCTTTGCGTATATCTAGTTTGAGAGTTATCCCACTAAAAATGCGTCATCTTTTTTCAATTTGATGATCTTTTCAAACGATGGGTTTTCCATAAATTCCACTGTCATTGCCATTTTCCGTCACTGATATATTTTGTAATGTTCCGTATCCAACACTTTATTCTGAACTTGAGCCCCCACTTTATGTCACAACCTGTTTTCATGACTAAAGGTATTTTGTATGTATGTTTGGTCCGTACAATAGTTTTGTAAGTCAACGATGTGTTGTTGGCTAGGTGAGTTGTCTGTCAGCTGGGAACTGATAAAAACCCAAAACCCGATGCATAGTGAAGAAAACACAAGCAAATATATATAAAACTGAAGAAAGTTTTATTTCATGAAAGGATCTGCAAGAAGATGAGGAGATAGACATGTTATTGAGAAGTGAGAGGATGTGATGCGGTGTATGTGTAACATGAAATGGAAAACAATTCTTTGGCCAATATGTATATATAGAGAGAAAGATCTTTACTTATCTTGGGCATAATTCGATATCACTGTTGATAAACTGTTGGTACAAGTAATAGTGTCCGTGGTAATAGACGAAATCAGGTGAATTTGTCTTCAATTCAACTTGGCAAGTAGGTCCGAACTTTTCATAGAAGAGAGCTCTCTTTCTCGAGGCAAACACTTCAAAATCTTTTCTTCAACTAACTTTCTTTGACTAATCGCCAGATCGAAAGCAGTTTTCCAGTGATGACTAATCTATAGATGAAATGCGGTTTTTCAGTGATGACTAATTGCCAAATCGAATGCGATTTGTCAGTGATGGTACATATTGCAGATGTGAGAATTCTACCTTATTGAATGAGGAATTTGTATGATAAAATAAATTGACATAAAATAATAAACAAAAATGCCATTTTCGTATTTGTTGTACTAAGAAAAAAACCCCAAAAGAAACCTGTCTGTTGTTTTGTTAACAAAAGATTCAATTTATTTATAAAAGTTCTTCTTTTCTTCGTGTTTTTCAGCCAAATAAAACGAAATACGGAGACAATTACAGCCATGATTACAGAACAGACGGCAGAGGGTAAGTTCAGGAGCAGCTTCCTTCCTCACTTTTGGTTTCCCTTTTTTTGTTCTTCAGTTTCTTCAGAATTTCTGGAATGATCAAAATTTCTGAACTGATGCCACTGCCGAAATTTATCTGCGTATAAACCAGAGTTCTCAAACTCCACGACACAAAAGAGGCTGTTACTTAATGAGATGAGGCACTGCTGACCAGAAGTAGGCAACATCAAGGGGATAAAACTCCAGAGAGTACAATTCAGATGTGCCCCCCCCCTCATCCTTCCCACCTCACACACACACACATTAGTTGTTGCCAAATTTATTGCTTTTCACTTTTATTAAAACAAAATATCTTTATTTGTTCAAGTCCTATCTTAATCTCGATCAAAGCACACATCCATATTAGAGAAAATGGAAATAAGTAATCTATTTTTATGTACATTTTAAAATAAAAGACAACACCACTAATAAAATTGTAATCTTATAGAGAATTCTTTTTATGCAGAAGTCTTGTAATCAGTTGTAGTTCATTGACATGTTTTCTCTTCATAGTAGTAATAATGATAACCATGGCAATCGTAGTTGTAGCCATCGCAGTGATTTCTTGTTTTTCCATTTTCTTTTTCTTGCAATCGTATGTACAGCTGTCGGATACGTTTTTAGTAGCTGTTGTCATCTTTTTAAAAGCAGCGGTTGTAAAAGTTATTAATAATGGGGCAAAAAGTTAATGCGTTTAACTAAGAACGAACATTTCAGCCAAAACCAATCAAAAAGTCAACCCAAAAACATTTGTTTGTAATTCAAGGGAAATAATCCTTCAATTTCTGAATAAGTTATCTCCCTTGTTCACCATAGAAATTGTAATCATTCCATAGTGAAAAATGAAACATTAATTTTTTTTTTTTAATTTAAAAAATAAAATTAAAAGTTTTTATTTTAAATTCTTTTTAAATTAAAATTTTTTTTTTCAAATAATTTAAAATTTTATTTGCATTACAAATAAAATTTTTTATTTTTAATAAAATTAAAAATTTTAAAACTTTATCTTTATCAAATTAAAGATTTTGTATTTTTCTGTTGGATTTTAATTCAATTTAATTGTTTATTATTTTTTTTATTCATCTCTTTTGACCATTTAAAAATGAAAAAGTGATTTGTAAATTTGCTATTTGCTGGAAAGAGTTTGTAAATGAAATCTATAAAGAACAAAGAACAATTGATTTTGTTTTCAAATCGATTTCATGTCGCAGAGCACACATGGTTTAATGGATGACGATGGAGACTATGGAATTGGCTAATCAGAATCCAGTTGATCTCTTGCATGATTCACTTACTTGAATACCACTGGGAAAGGTATAAACCTACTTCTCCACAGTGAGAACAGGGAGTTATTCACATGTGTTGATATATACAGGATTGCAGAAAGTATCATTCGATTATGTTTAATTGCAAGTAATAAAAAATATATAATGTACCATTGCCGGGTAATAAGCGACTTTTACCATTGCGTGGAGAGTTTTTGACGAGCCTCATTGTGAACAATTGGCCAAGGTTGTGTTGAAAATAATGAAATGAATTAATAAAATTTGATGATTTATGATGACGGTTTTAGATTTAAAGATGACCATGTTGTAGCCTGCAGGGAAGCAATCTTTTGGCAATGTGTTCCACAGATTTGGGGAGGAGGGGTTCTTGGAAATTAACTGTTCATGAAAATTCTGTTTGATTTTAGGGTCACGGAGGAAGAAAAGAAGTTCTTTGCAGTGGTGGCAGAGACGAGGTCTTGCTATGAAAGTTTTAAAAAGAGGAATCAAAGATTGACGCTCAGTTGAGCATTTTCCATGGAAATAACGATGGAGTAGAGAAAGACTAGCAACACTTCTTCTGTGTGAAAGGGCTGTAGAGATCATCCCCCACTAGGTTGCGAAGTCGATTTTATAGTCTGTCAAGGCAAGAACAAGTGCTCTGAGCGGCACCTCCCCAGATATGGCAGCAGTACTTCATTTTAGGACGGATCTGGCTCTTACATAGTATATCAGTCCTGGGTATGACCTTAAAAGACATCCAGTGGTGACACCTCCATTTGGGAGCTGTGGGGAATGTGGACTTGCCCCCTAGTTGCCATTGCTCCCAGGTCAACTCTGGCCCGGAGTGGTAGTACCTGTAAGGGCCCCATCTATGGGTCAAATAGAACCTACTGGCACTACCAAATCAGGCTGTCTGAAGTTATTGACTTCCTGACTCAAAATACACCAAACATTGATGTTTTATTGTTTTTTTTTTCCTTTGCAAAACTCAATCATGTTCTGCAAAATCCAAAACAAAAAACAATTTCCCTCCCTCCCTCCCTCCCTCCCTCCCTCCCTCCCTCCCTCCCTCCCTCCCTCCCTCCCCTCTTCCCTCTTTCTCTCCCATCCCCCCCCCCCCTTTCACTCAACCAAACACCATGAATAAATACTTAAACATATAAAGAACTTGAAGCATAAAAACCTTCACCAAAATGACCAGATTCAGCATTAAATAATCTGAAAAGGGGTTGATGTCGTGAAACAAAACAACCAAACCAAAAACCATGATTAAACATTTGAACATATAAAGAACTTGAATCATAAAAGCCTTAGTCAAAATGACAATAATTCAAAATACGAAAGCTTTTAACTAATGACTATAAATGACCCACTGACTTAAGACTCAAATGAAGGATATTTCCTTCTACATGAAGTGACCCTTAGGGTTGATTTGCCATTAAGCAATATCTTACCTTATATAGTATAAGAATTAAATGTTTTTTGGCGGCAACATTAGGAAGGAAGGAAGATGAAAATAAATATGTGTTTTTATAGCCTTATTGTTAAAATGTGCCAGAGGGGAGAGAAAGAAAGGTTCTCTTTCTACTCTGCGAATAAGCCACAACAGAGCCTCTCTTTGGTTGCAACCCTCACCTTCCTATACCATTTATCTGAAAGTTACGACTTATTGCTAAAAATCACAATAATTGGTAGAGTATTGCATCAAGGCTGCTGCAAAGGTGGGCTCCCTTTAAAGAGCTAGAAAACTTCTCACATCTGCCAATATACTATATCACTACAAAACCACTATTCACCCATGCATGGAGTATTGTTGGCACATTTGGACTGGTGCACCAACCACTAGCCTCTCTCTCTCTTGGACAGAGTCCAAAAAACAATCTCTAGTCTAATATCTAACAAGCTCCAGCTTCTGCCCCACCGCTGCAATGTTGCATCCCTGCGCTTGTTTTACAAGTATTTTAATGAAATGTGCTCTGACGAATTTGCTGCACTGATGACCCCCTCTACTTAAATACTAAATACTATTGATCAACCCTTCATTCAGTCAGCATGATCCCACCTCTTCACTGTAGAGGTTCCCAGATGCTGGAGGACTTTCTACTCTGATAGCTTCTTTCCTCACTTTTAAATTTCTTTATTAACGTCTTTAAAAAAAACATTTCTTATTTATTTACAGGCCCCCACCTCCACCCCGACGTCGAATGGGAGGAATCGGTTTTGGCTCAGGTTTGTTGTCCCCTTTCATGCATTCCAACTGCTTCTTTTAACTAGACATGTTCTTTTTTTTTTTTTTGTCTGGCATATTTTATTAAAAAAAATTTTTTTATTTCAATAAATTAAAATAAACAAAAACAAAACAACATGATTAAACTTTATGAAATATCATGATTTTCTTGTAACATCCGACATAAAAAATGTGTTCTAAAAATTTTAGTTGGATTTACTCAAGAATTTTGAAGTTATTTATTATTTGGTCGGCTATCAGATCCACTACAGGAAGCATTGAAGACACTGAAGGATACACTGTTGGATGTAATAGACCAGACTTGTGGGTGTGCCATTGTGATAGAATGAGGAAGTTAAGAAGTGTATCAAAGAAAAGCGGAAATAAAGGTGTCAGTGAATAAAAGGTTTAGAAAATAAGGATATGTATCTGCCAACAAAGAGTGAAGTAAGAAGAGCAATATTCAAAGCAGCAGGTTACCAGCTATACTACAAAGAGATGACCAAAAGAATGAAGTATTAAACATAGCTAAACAGATGGCAAAAGTAAATATGGATATTGTTGGAGAGAAATGCATTCGAAATAACAATGGAGTGTTAGGAATAAATGAACAGGACGAGAGGGATGCTTTGAAATACCACTGAGAAATTGTTGAATACTGAGTTTTCATGGAACCGTAAAAATCTAGAAGTTGCTGAAGGAGTATCTGGTCCAGCTATAAGAATTGAGAAAGAAATGGTATGGGAAGCTGTAAGATGAAAAAGGATAAGGCTGGAGGACCCTCAGGTGTTGTTACAGAAAGGTTGCAGGCTGCGGATGAAACAGACATTGAGATGATCAGATCTGACAAATCAGATTATAAAAAAGGTTATCCCGAAAGACTAGGAACTTATTCGTTTTGTATGAACTGGATGATTCTATTGTTGGCATTAGTTTCCCCGATATTTTTCTAGTTGAAATTCTTTCTAGAAAGACATTGGGTATTTACAGGAGGGACCATGTGAAGGTTGCCAACATCCTAAGTGAAAGTGTTTCTGTGGAACGAACTGGATTCGAACTTGGCATACTCAGGTTGTCAGTTCGTGTCGCTAACCACTTAGCCACCGTCACCTCTCGGGAACTTAGTACAATTGTTAATTGTTACAAGGGTAAAGGGGAAGCACTTGATAGAGGTAATTACAGAGGCTTAAAGTTGATGGATCAGGTCCTAAAAGTGATTGACAGAATAATTGAGCAGCAAATAAAAAGATGAAATGCAGTTTGGTTTTATGCCTGGCAAAGTACCACTGGATCCTGAGACAAATGCAATAGAAGTTCCTTTAATGATAATAAGAACCTGTATTTTTCTTTTGTGGATCTGGAGAAAGATTTTGACAGATTGCAAAGAGAAGTTGTCTGGTGGGTTTTGTGTAAACTAGGGTTAAGTGAGTGGTTGATGAAAGCTGTTCAAGCAATGTACAGAAATGAATTAACAGCACATTTAGTGACAGCTTTAATGTTAAAGTAGTAGTCCATTGCTTTTCATTTGTGTCTTAGAAGCATTGTCCAGAAGAGATGCTGTATGCTGATGATTTAGTACTTGCCTGTGAAACAATATAAGACCTACTTGTTAAGTTAAATACTCGGTATAATGCTATAGAAAGTAAAGGTCTGAGAGTGCATGTTACCAAGACCAAAATGATGATCAGTTGTAATGTTGGAAAGCTCCTAAAAAGAGGAAAGTTCCCCTGTTCAGTTTATGGAAAGGAAATTGGGTGTAATTAAATTTCTTATGGTATCTGTAAGCATTGGGTACACATAAAGTGCAGTAGAATTACTGGTAGGTTGAGAGAGTATAACCAGTTTATGTGCAAGAAGTGTGAGACATTGGAGATGGATGAGTACTCTGATATGGACAAAGTATATCTGGATGGCAAAGCTATTGAGGTGTTCGAGAAGTTTTGTTACCTTGGTGATACCATTGGAGCATATGGTAGAGCAGGTGCTAGCATTATTGCAAGAATTAGGAGTGGATGAACTAAGTTCAGGGAACTTCTGCCATTACTAACTAGCAGAGCATTCCCACCAAGGAAAGAGTCTATCAGGCATGTGTACGCAGTGAGATGATTTATGGAAGTGAAACCCGGCTAATAAGGATTGAGGCCATGCGTTGCATGGAGAGAAATTGTATGAGAATGATATGATGGATGTGTAATGTGAATCTTAAAGACAAGCTTAGATCTGATGACCTCAGAGGAAAATTAAGTCTGGACAGTGTAGGAAGATGTGGGCAGAAGATTAGACTTTGGTGGTATGGCCATGTTGTAAGAATGGATGAGTTTTTGGGTTATTAGATGTAGAACAGTTGAGGTAGCAGGGCCAGTTAACAGGAGAAGGCCAAAGAAAACATGGGAGGAAGTGATAAAAAATGGACTTGAGAGAAAGAGGGACAAATAAAGACCTGATCAGAGATGGGTTAGTTTTGAATTGAATTTCTTAAAGTTGTCTAATGGATACCAGCATGTAAAACGGACGTTAAACCAAATGTGATGATGATGGTAACAAATTAAGATATTAATAAGATTTCCATCTTTCTGTCACAGTTAAGATGGAAATAATAGCATTTTTGTTTTCTGTCGTACGTGGGATTGAAAGAATAGCATTTCCGGTCGAGCATCGGATTAAAATAATAGCATTTTCATTTCCTTTCTCGTTGAGAAGTGAAATAATAGCATTTTTGTTTTCTGTCGTACGTGGGATTGAAAGAATAGCATTTCCGGTCGAGCATCGGATTAAAATAATAGCA
This sequence comes from Sepiola atlantica, assembly GCA_963556195.1. Taxonomy (NCBI): domain Eukaryota; kingdom Metazoa; phylum Mollusca; class Cephalopoda; order Sepiida; family Sepiolidae; genus Sepiola; species Sepiola atlantica. Next base: position 59,151,416 of record OY744522.1, on the reverse strand, counting down.
TTTTCATTTCCTTTCTCGTTGAGAAGTGAAATAATAGCATTTTTGTTTTCTGTCGTACGTGGGATTGAAAGAATAGCATTTCCGGTCGAGCATCGGATTAAAATAATAGCATTTTCATTTCCTTTCTCGTTGAGAAGTGAAATAATAGCATTTTTGTTTTCTGTCGTACGTGGGATTGAAAGAATAGCATTTCCGGTCGAGCATCGGATTAAAATAATAGCATTTTCATTTCCTTTCTCGTTGAGAAGTGAAATAATAGCATTTTTGTTTTCTGTCGTACGTGGGATTGAAAGAATAGCATTTCCGGTCGAGCATCGGATTAAAATAATAGCATTTTCATTTCCTTTCTCGTTGAGAAGTGAAATAATAGCATTTTTGTTTTCTGTCGTACGTGGGATTGAAAGAATAGCATTTCCGGTCGAGCATCGGATTAAAATAATAGCATTTTCATTTCCTTTCTCGTTGAGAAGTGAAATAATAGCATTTTTGTTTTCTGTCGTACGTGGGATTGAAAGAATAGCATTTCCGGTCGAGCATCGGATTAAAATAATAGCATTTTCATTTCCTTTCTCGTTGAGAAGTGAAATAATAGCATTTTTGTTTTCTGTCGTACGTGGGATTGAAAGAATAGCATTTCCGGTCGAGCATCGGATTAAAATAATAGCATTTTCATTTCCTTTCTCGTTGAGAAGTGAAATAATAGCATTTCCACTGCAGAATTTACTGAATGGACGGATTTAAAAAATGAATCTGTTAATGTTTTCTAATTCGATGGTTCTCATGATCAATCGTAATTTACATTGTGACAATCGAAGAATTAAGAAAAAAAATCAAGACCATTTTGCAAAGAAAATGTTTTTCTATCGACAAACTGAGAAAGAAAAATCTGTGACCTGTTGGGTCACTGATTGGGCTAAGATTAAATTGTTTGAATCAGGAAAATGTGAGTTTGCAAAGCCAGTTACATACAACACAACAAAAAAGACAAAATCCAAAATTACTCTCTGCTAGCTATATCCCCCCCCCTTCTCTCTCTATGGTTTAAATAATATTACTACTTGTGGTGATATTCCCTTTTGTTTTAAATTGACTATTCCAATATTTATATACTTTCCTTTCTTTATTACCTTCAACTGTTAATAAACAGAGAGAGAGTTACAGAAGTGCGAGTGATAGATACCATATAAAATAAAAGTTGGGGGTGTGCGACTGATAGAAGCTGAGTAAGAGATGGTCACTTGGTGAGTTAATTGCAAATTGTAGCTTATTCAAACAATTAAAATGAAAGTTTTTTCAAACATAACTCAATCCTAAAACTGAGGAATATTTTAGCATGTATTTTGTGTGATTAAAATATATTTTTTTAATATATTTTAATCACTTTAAACTCTCTTTTTATAATAGATAAACTAGAATGTGTATTGTGATATTCTCAGAAATGTTGAGATCGTTCCACATAAAATACAGTTATGGTTTCATATTTACCAGGAAAATTGAATGTTAAAAAAAACATAATCTATTTTTTTTTTTTTTTAAATTTTTGGCCTGACATTTTGAAAAAAAAAAGAAAGTAATATCTAAAAATTTTTTGCTTTTCATCAGAAATCCTTATTATTTTATATCGTTATTTTTATTTATTCACTAAGAGTTCTCCAGCAAATGATTACCTGTGATCGCTCACTTGCAAAAACAGGTGTATGTTCACTGGAGTCTAAGTGGCAACAAGTCTCCAGACTTACAATACTCTCCACTTCTTTCGATAACCATTGTAAATCACTTTGTGTTGCCGCAACAGTGGTTTATCATTGATTTCTTGCCGGTAACAGCTGTTGACTGTTTTCTGGAATTTGAGTGGCAATAAACCTCCCCAGGATTCCAGTGCTTGTCATACCCTTCTAGTGAAGGTTTGGATGGTGCTGCCCTTCCTTGAACTTTCCATTCTCCTTGACCTTTCATGTTGTGTGGTACCAATTTTTTGTGAGGGGGGGGGGTAGGTCATGTTATAGGATTTTACTGACATATCTACCTTGGCAGTTTCAGTTCCTTGATGTCGGTTGGCTTCCACACTGTTACTATTTACTCACTAGGAGTTTTCATACAACGCATTATCAGTGATTGCTCACTGGCAGTAACGAGTAGTGTTCCCTAGAGTCTGAGTGACAACAGGTTTCCCCAGATTTCCAGCATTCCGTCTCTTTCGATATGCGTTTTCTGTTATTGCAACAGCCATTATGCTAGCAACGACTGTTGGCCTTCTCTGGAATTTGAGTGGTAATAAACCTGATGAAGTTCCAGTAGTCACTGCACTCTTCTCTGGTTTAGGCTCTCCGTCCTCGTTTCCATCCTCCATGACCTTTCATGATCACTGGCACCACCCCATGTGTGTGTGTGTGTGTGTGTGTGTTTTTTTTTGGGGGGGGGCGATTTCAGATTATGAATTTGATTCTGTGCAATGTTCTTTCTATATTTTTGGTTCTAATCCTATTTTAATCTTATGTGGTTGGTAGGGTTAGTTAAGTGGGTTGGTTTCTACACTCAGGGATTTTCCATAATATTTCAGCTGCTTTCATCAGTGCTGTGCATTGTATGGTATCAATCATCTCTTTGATTCCAATTTCTCTTCATCTTTTTTCCATTATTATTGTCCATTATTATTTGCAATAGTAAAAAGTGGTTTTAATATTAATAATCTTCCTCTAACCTGAGAAAACAAAAAGTAGCCATAAATGTATGAACGTATCAAAATCGACGAATATCGTCTGCTTCAGTAATATCTATACTAAACAGATTTTTCGAAATTTTCATACGTTTATAATTTTAGAAATTCTATCTTTTAATCTTTCAACATTTTTCTTTATTATTTAAAAATCTTTTTAAACATACTTCTAAACAAAACTCCTATTTTCTCCCGACTGACACGAGTTCAACTAAGTTGGTCTATTATTTGTTTTGTGACTTAAAATGAATTAATTTCTATTATTTGGACAGCTGTTCTCATGTTGGTTGTTATTTTCACAACAGATAAAGGTGTTTTTATTATTTTTTTTTTAACTAACGAGTCACCACTTACCAAGACCAAAAGCCACTCGAGGATAAGGGTTAATGAGATTGTCAGTTGAATGCTGAACTATTCTATGAGAAGGTTAAAAACGATGGACGAAAAGAACAAAATTTTATGACTTAAAAAGACAGCTCGACAAGTATTTGTTGACATTGGACTTGAAGACGACACTGTTGTAGACTGCAGGGAAGCAGTCCCACGACAATGTGTTTGACAGATGGAAGTTCTTGGAAATAAACTCTGTTCATGGAAGTTCCTTTGGTTTTAGGTATACAGATTAAGAAAGTAAAGTTCTTTGCAGTGGTGGTAGCTAGAAGAGTTTCCTTTCTTATGTGGACCTAAAACCAAACGGAACTTCCATGAACAGAGTTTCTTTCTCAGAATTTCTCATGTGTTGAAGAAAATATCACGGGGCTGCTTTCCTGCTGGCTACAACATGGTCGTGTTCAAATCCAATATCAGCAAATACTTGTTGAGCTGTCCTATTAAGTAATCAAATAGTGTTATTTCTATGGAAAGTGCTCGACTGAGCTCCAATCTCTGATGCCTCCTTGTAGAACTTTTATAGCAAGAACTCGTCTAGCTATCACCACAGCAAAGAACTTTTTTCTCTGTTTGCCTAACATCAGACAGAATTTTCATGAACAGTTTCTTTTCAGGAACCTCCCATTTATGAAACATATTGCCACAAGACTGCTTCCCTGAGAACTACAATATTGTCCTCTTCAAATCTAATGTCAATAAACACTTGTCATAACCCTTATCCTTGAGTTGCTCTTAGCTTTGATAAGTGGTGACTCATCTCTTGAAAAAAAAAAGTTATTCACATTTTTTCTTTTCCGACTTTTTTGTTGTTTCTCAACTGTTTATTTGTTTTCGTTTCTTTCAGGTCCAAGCCCTCCCCCGATGTCTGGTGGATGAGGCAGGTAAACGGTCCCCATTTACTGAATATTGCAATCGGTAAATGGGGACCCTATCCGAGCAATCGACATGGCACCAACGGAATTAGAGGAATAGAAGAGTGGAGAGTTGCCCTCCCAAACCTAACCCGACCCCTCTTTTTTTCCTTTCTTTTGTAAGTCTTTTGAGGGGCTTTACGAAAAGAGTTTTCGGTTCCCCTGACATTTGCAACAATTTCTACATTTCTTGTTTTTTTTTTTGTTCTTTGCGGCGATTTAAAGACTTTTAACGTTCCAACACTATTTAGGTAACATAACATTTTTATATTTCTTTTCCTTTTTGTGGCTGAAATAGAAATCAGTTAAAGTGGGAGGTGATGGGTGTGGGTGTTTTTGTATAGATAATAAAAACTAATAGCTTTAATCGGTAGGTGAATGTAAAACATATTTGCTTGTGGAAGGGATGATGAAATGGTAACTCTTGCAGTTGGCCTAACGAATTCCTCCATAGAATGAAACACAAAGGTTTTGGTGTTGCTTACTTGCCATAAGTATACTATATCGCCAACATATTTAATAAAAGATTTTGTAGGTAATTTCTGAATTAACATCTCAGAAAAATGCAGTAAGGTTAGCAATATAAGGACGTGTGCCACGAAGGAGCCGTCCTAATAGGCAAATATTCACATTGTATCTATCGGCCAAGAAAACTAGAAAGTCTCTGCTTATGGGCTGTTTGTTACTGCTTTAAATTTTTAATTTTTTTTTTTTTTTAAATAAGAAACAAAATTTCATAATAAAAGTTAAAAATGTGTCAAATAATTCTCCCCCCCCCCCCTTACCTGTATTTTGGTGAGATTTCCTCTTATTCCTTTGGTGTGTTGTGTCGATGGCTTGGTCGAGCTGTTGACCTCCAGTTTGGTGCTGTGACCCAATTTATGAAGATCCTGCTAAAACTCTTGGAGAAGGCAGAGTTGGAATCCTGGAAAAACAGCTTGAGAAAAATTCCACAATTTTTTTTGTTTTTGTTTTTTTTTTCAGAATAAAATTTCAGGAATTCTTACATTTCAATATTTGTTCATTTATTTAAATTTTTTTATTTCATTTTTTTCAACAGATTATGATTAAAAATGTGGATTTGCATTTTTCTAAACATTATTTAAAAATGACTATGTTGCGTTTATATTAAAATTTTGGTTTGATTATTGCCAAAAGCCTTGATAAAGGCCGTACTCAGGGCGAAATATTCAATCAAAGCGCGACTCTGTGCCTTTTTGTTAAAATTCGTCTTTTTTTACTTTTACCTATACATTCTGTCGGTTTTATAAGTCAGAGCTTTTAAAATTTTAGTAATCTGAGTAGTGTTTTGCTTCCCCATTTGACATTCCCAGTTTCAACATTTATAAATGATTTAAAGATTTTGTTCATTAAAAGCAAACAAAAAATGTTGAAGTGTTGAAAAATCGTCTTATCTTATTTAGAATCAAAACACTATGAATAATATGTTAAGGTTAGCTACTCCACTACCCCTTCAATAAGAAAAATCATCTCTGTGGAACCCAAAGCAATTGCAAACGCAGGCTGCTCATGCCAGAACAAAAACAACTGCCCACTAGAGGGGAATTGCAAAATCAATTCACTCGTATATGAAGCCACCGTCACAAACCAGACTGCCGGTAGAGCAGAAAAATACATTGGCATGATGCAGGGAAGCTTCAAGCAAAGATTATACGCACACAGAAACACCGTCAGATACAAAAACAAGGCAAATACGGCACTCGCAACCCGAATATGGCAACTTAAAGAAGAAAATACACTCTTCATCATCAAATGGAAAGTAATTGAGAAAAAACCATCCTTCTCTCCAGCCATAAACAGATGTCCTCTATGTGACGCTGAAAAATACCACATATCAAGGGCTATCATTGATCCGAATACAGCCTGTTAGTATATTCGCAATGAAATCTTTAAGGGATGTATCCACAAGAGACAAGCACTACTCATAAACTGGAATGACCGATACACGTAATAAGCCTAGGTACTCCCCCCCCCCTCTGTTTCTACTCCAGTAAATTTCTCAACTATAACTAATATTAATAAATTAAAAACTACGTACAAATACCTTAATCAACCAATATCGACATTAATTTTCAAGAATAAAAACTTCAACTTTCCCATAAATATTTCTCCACACTTACAGACCCATTTAAACGGCTTTAAACCATTTAAATCCCGACAGAATTACTTCACTTGGACCGAGCGTTTTCTTTATTTAAATTACTTCGAGTTGACTAAAAGTCGTTTGACTCAAAATTTAAACATGAAATTAAGTAACGGTTTTCCCTTTATCCTTTTTTTCTTTCTTCCTTTCTTTCTTTCTCCCTTTAGAACGCACACCATCAAATCCCAAAACAGTAACGGCCAAATATACAAAATTCATAAAATTGACTCACAGGAATTATATAGAAACATTCTCTTTATTTATTTTTTTACTCTTTTTTATTCTTTCTTATATTTTATTTTTTAATTTTTTTAATTTTTATTTTATTATTTTATTTTCTTATTCTTATTTCATTTTATGTTATTCTTATATTTTTATTTTTTTTATATCTCTTCAAATCTCCTCCGGTTTTAAATTTTAACCGTTTCCTTACACTAAATTTAAATTCAAACAAACATACATAACATGCTAAGCAAATTACGCGTCCCAACGAGAGTGTCACGTGACTTCACATTTCCGAAACAGATGACAACAGAAGCTGAAGAGAGCCGGATGGCTAAGTCTTTCCGTGCTTGAAACCGACTGTATGAATGTTGTACTAACTTTTCTGTGCCAAAATAAATAAATATTATGCTCTTAATTTTTAACTTCAATTCTTAATTAATCGAGCACTCTGCTGGGATTTTTCCTACTATATTACAAAGAAGTTATATATATATCAGGCACGTAGCCAGGCTTCTAACTTAGGGGTGGGGGGGGCGAGGAATTTTTAGGAGGGGCAAAACTAATATTGATATTCTAATATGAGTGACGTTTTGGTTCAGTGTGTGTCTGTGTGTACTGATATATAAATATAAATAAGTAGTAAAAAAATTTCAATTTCTTTTATATAATCTAAATATATTGTTATGTATTTCGGTAGGTACATGTAAATAACAACATAAGCATAGTAAACACAATAATAATAACATAAAGTGCGTAAAATAAGGTAGCTACTTGCTAGCTCTACAGAATTCTATGATAATCTCCTATTTTTACAGTTATTGAAATGCGCAAGAATGCGCTCTCTGTCAATGTTTCTCAGCAAATCTTTTTCAAGGAATATGAGGTAGAGTGAGGTCAGTCTCTGTTGACATCAAAGATCGCATTCTTGTTTTGTTTCGCTTCACTGAAGAGAATAGTCTTTCAACGGTTACTGAGGTCTGTGGGGTGGTAAGGAGCAATTGCAATACTCTATGCATTGATGGAAAAATATCCCTGTCACATTGTTCGAATAATTCTGAAAGTCCAAGATCTTCAGTAGGGAGATGTCGCTGAATGTATTTCTTGAATATTTCCATCTCACTCTCCTTTAACAAAACTCCAAACAGTGGGCCTAGCTGTTTCAGCGTCTCACTGTTGATGAATGATTCTGATGACGTGTTACACACTGCAGCAGCTTTCATCACTGCACATTGAGCATTTCCAAATCGAGCACGGAGTTCTCCTCTAATGTGCCCCAGCAACTGTGAGAGTACCAAATCAAAATCTTCCACTGTACCCACACAGTAATGGCGAATGGAACCAGTCACTAATGCGCCATCTAATTTTCCGGATAACTTTTGTGCCCTTCCAGATGGCCGAGTATCAATATCCGTGATATCGTACTTTGTGGCAAGCTCCAATGCATACTTCACCACCTTCTCTGTATCGAATGATTCTGCGTGTTCAAGTAGTGTTTCCACCAAGCTAATAGCTGTCTCTGCATTTGTTTGTTTCTTTTGCAGAACATCTGTATAGTCATATAATTTTCCAAAAAAGATTAGGAGAACTAGGAACTTCTTTGTCTGAATTGTCTTCAGCAATAGCAGAAAGTTTTGTTTCAGCAGCAGGATCATTTTTAAAGGATGTCAGGGTGTCCAAAAATTACATCAAAATGGTGCAAGAACTTTTCAACCTCTAAGGATCTGGAAGACAACCTGGTTGTAGATGAATGGGTCAGTTCCAATTGTTTGTCTTTCGGATACATCTTCTGGATTTCCAGGTATCGGGAATGACGTTTTGTACCTGTCATGAAAGTGTCTCGAAGAATGTCTTAATGGCAGGATCAATCTCAGTGACAGATGCGAGAACTAAATTCAGCCTGTGAGATGCACAGTGCACATACTGGGCATTTGTATAGCTAGCCCTTTTCATCAGCGCTTGGACACCACCACGCTCACCTGACATCACACTTGCACCATCGTATCTTTTCTCAACACACATCCCCTTCTCCAAGTTCATAGACCGCAGCATAACTTGCAGCTGTTCTGAAATACTGGCAGCTGATAAGTCATACAGCTCCATGAAACCAATGGCCCGTTCATGGACTTTTCCTCCGTGCAGAAACCTTAATGAAACACTAAGTAATTCTTTGTTAGAGATGTCCTTAACCTCATCAGCTAAAACCGCATAATATCCGGCTTCCTGAACCTGGTCCCTGATTTCCTCTAACAGAACCTTCTGTGCTGAAAAGAGTAAATCATTTTGAATCTCTGGGCTTAACATTTGTGCATTTCTCGGAAGTTTCTCCAAGTGTTGTTGAATAGTTGGGTCATACTTAGATAAAAGTGAGAGTAACTCAAAAATGTTTCCTCTGTTTAGTGATTCTTTGCTTTCGTCATCACCTCTCAGTGCTATCTCATTCTCTGCTCAGAATAATACTATGCCCAGTACTGTCACGAGATGCTGTTTGTGCTCACCGATTAATTTCTTGTCTCGGTTGCATGGATCCAGGAGTTGATCCACTCTCCCTACTTTCTGAACATTTTTTAAGGTGATCCGAACCTTGTCCGCTTCTTTGTGGACATCAGTGTCATTATGTGCTTTCAATTTTTGTCCAATTTTCCTCCAGTCACGAAAGCCAAACTCTGTCCAGACTCTACTTTCCTCCCGTCGTAAATGTCCAAAATTCCTGCATGTATGATACCATTCTTCTGGATGCTGTACTCGATCTATTCAAATTTGGCTAACCACTGACTTGAAAAACGACGTCCCTCACTGAGACTTCCACCAGTAGCCTGATTCTTTGGGAACTCGATTCTTGGCTGAACCGGTGGCTCTCCCTTTTCAGATAAATCAGAAACTGTTGATAGAACTTATGAAAGAGGGACCGACTGTTGATGTGATGAAGTAGGTTCTGATGATAGAATTGAAGAACTGCTGTTTTTTTTAGTTAATTTTTTTTACGTTCGTGGGCTTTTGTCCGTGTTTGAATTATTTTGGTGAGCTTTTGTCCGGTCGCGATCACCATTTTATTTTTAGAACATTTACATTTTTATTGACATGTAAAACTATTGCAGATTTGCATATATCATGTATGGAAGGTAGCTCGAGAAATAATCTCATGATGACTAAAGAGAAAATGAATACGGAAAATAGTTTTACTGAAATCTGAAATTGTGTGTGTGTATGTGGCAAACGAAATCGCCAGATTTTAAAGAAAAAAATCGCTAGCCGCTAGATCCAAATTTTACTAGCCAGATTCAAATCAAAATCGCCAGATCTAGCAGGTAACCCGCTAAATTGGCAACACTGGTAGAATAGTAACTTGTCTTGCCCTTGCTAACATTTATTTGTTGCACATTTGTTTTTTCACCCTTTTTTCGTTCTTCCATTCTGTTGATTATAGTAAAACATTCCCCAATTTTTACTATATCTTTTGTTTATTACATTTTTAGGTGAAAGTACAGAATAGTTAACAAAGCACCCCTCTCTCCATGTTAAGAATGGCTTTCTAAATAATGTTATTATTTCAACCCGGTTCGTAATTAAATTACGAGATTAAATCCATCATAATGCATTTAGGTTTCTTTGTAAACAAGTCAACCATTTTAATATTTTGTTAAGAATTGAAAAATATATCAATTACTTCGTCTCTGTTCGAAATATGAAAGGAATTTGGAAGTATTTAAACTATCGAATAGACAGTCATTTGAACTGGCTTTGAAATGCTTAGAAAATCATGTATTTAAAAAAGAAAAATTGTTTTTCTTGTCATGAACTTAATTTATTAGTTTTTTTTTGTAAATGTAATTCAGTTTTTTAATCTCTGGTGGCCATCTTGCCTAAAAGTAAGTTTATTTACTACTTTTAAAATTTGTTTACTTCTTTCAAATTAATCGTTGAAAGGTCGGAAAAGAATCAGAAAAATATAGCCGATATATTGTCTGCCATTTTGGCTATGAAACGACGAATTAACCACTTCATCTTACAGTGATTTACCAATTTTGAAGTAAAAAAAAAACGACTCGACGAGCGGCCGATTTTCAACACATCCTCTTTCCCGCCGAGATTAAAACACTCAATTACAGTTACAAAAAATAAATTAGAAATGTATTTCATGACAAGGAAAACAAATTTCCTTTGAAATTTCGAACAGACACGAAGTAATTGATATTTTTTTCAATTATTAACAAAATATTTTTTTAACTAATTCCCAGTTTCATTTGAAAATAATTTAGGTTGCTATTATTCATTTCTATCTTTTGAATGAAGACAACACTTTCTTTTATAAATTAAAAAAAAATATCTTTAAAAGAAGCTGGCAGAACAACAACGTGAATTCATTTTGTGTTTATATTACATCATTTGGATTATAATTATTTAATTGATAATTTATAATATTAAATAGTGTGAATTAACAATATTTAAAAATATATATTTGGTAAGTTGACGAAAAAGACAGATACACTGACAATCTCTTTCACCAAGCAGGAAACCGGTGAAAAGCATTGCGGCTTTGTTTCCCTCACCACTTGATCAGAAACTAGCGACGTTATGTTTAAGTTTGAGAACGCGTACATTTTAATTTTTTTTCTTTTTACAAGGTAACAAATTTAAATCATATTTAGATGTTATTATCGTCAATAGTTTTATTTTAACTGGTAGTTTAAAATCCGTAAATATTTATTATGGTATCATTAGTACCAGCTATGGAAAATTAAGTTTTAAACAAAATAAAATCCAAATAAGCGTTTTTGAAATCGGAAATTATGTTAAAAATTGGTGGGAGGCCCGTCTTGGTGGGTGGCCCAGGGCCTCAGCCCCTTGGCCCCTTAATCCGGCCCTGCTGTAAAATATATTACAAAAAAGTAAATACTGGTTCATAATGAAGAAGTATAGTTGACTACGAAATATAAGAGTATTTATATTTATAATATTTTTTGGATCACAAATTTCAGGGGGTGCAAATGTAATTGCAGGGGGGGCCTTGGCCCCCCACAGGCACCCCCTGGCTACGTGGGGGATATATATATATACAGGGTGGCCCAAAAGTAGGTTTTCAGTTATCATTTAATATTTGAAGTTTTTTAACTAGGTTATTCGAAAAACTTTAAATAGGTTAAATATTTATAAAAATAACTGTAAACCTACGTTTGGGCCACCCTGTATATATATATATCAAAAACTGTTAAAACACTGGTTTGAATTTCAGATGCAACCCAAATCTGCTTTTTGCTAATCTATATTTGTAAACTTACTTTTGTAACAAAGACAGCCATCATCATCGCTGCCATTACTAGTATATATATATATTAGGGATTTGAGTTTCCGCTTTTTTCTTTATGTTTAGAAAAGGCAGATTTCCGATTGAATCTGTTTCTTTTTTTTATAAGAGTTATTTCTGTCGAATTGTTAGATCTTATTTATTTATATCTCTCTTTTGCTTTCTCTTCGTTTCTCTTTTCCTAATCTTTCTCTCTTCCTCTTCCTCTTCCTCTCTCCATCTCGGCTTGTCTTGCTTTGTCTCACGCCATTCTTCAAACAATTCGCGATGCAGTTAGGGGGAGGTAGAAGACTTTGGTTTCATTAAAAGAATGATTTCTTGTCTCCTTTCCCCACATATGCACTGGGGGTGTTTCTCTTGCTAACGGCCATGATTATTTCTTGAACCAAACATACTTTTAACACAAAAAATAAACTTCAAACATTCTTTTTACACAAAAAAGTTAATTTTTTAATAGAATTTAACGAATTTAAAAGCAAGAATGAAGTTAAAACATTTCAGTCAATACTTTCAGTATGAAAAATAAGGTATTGTAGATTAACATTCTTCGCTAATGCCCCCCCCCCTTCAAAAGAAAATGAGTTTAATTTTTTAATGGATAATGTAGGAACACCTTGAAAAATTTGTCAGGGAGAAGAAAAGAACAACTAATTTAGAATTTAGAGTGTGGGATCAGTTTCGCATATGAATGTAATGTAAAATGATCCCTCATTTCCGGGATATTCCAGCATTTTAGAGCAGTAAACCAATTTTTTTCCCTTATGTAGATAAATTCTGTACATTATTTCTTCTTTTTTTTTGGGGGGGGGGGTTCTTACTTGGACTTAAGGTTAGTAATAGGGTTAAGGGACTTTTATTTTTTTGGTGGGGTAATGCTACTCGAACTTAGAGTTAGTAGTAGGTTAAGAACATTCTTTTTTAGGGGAGCTTACTACTCGAACCTAGGGTTAGTGTTAGGGTAAGTAATTATTTTTATTTTTTATTTTTTTTACTAAGTTTTCAGCATGACCCTTCCCCCCCAAAAAAAATCTTACACAGAATTTATCTCCCATAGCAAATTTTTTTTTTTGCTATTAACCACTCGTGTTCCTTATATATCAGTTGATACTGTTGGGTGTAAAGAAATCAAATAGTGCTCGATTATTGTACAAGAGCGTGATAATTATGTATTAAGGATTTTACAGACATTTAGATCATCTCGGGATACCATGGTTTCATGATCAAGATGGTACCTGGTTAAGAATTTGCCGGGTGTTATTCGCCGTGTTAATCGTTGGTCATGTTTTATCTAAATGGAAAATTTTCGGTCTGATACATGACAGACATTTGAGCAGCGAGGAGGGAGAGGGGGGGGGGGCGGGGGCTGCAGACAGAACAGCAAGGAGATTTTATTATTATTTAATTATTTAAAAAAATTTATTTTTTAATTCTATTTTATTTTATTTCTCTTATATGAAATATCAAAAGTCCAGCATGCACCAGACTGGAAGTTAACGGTGTAACCAACCTCCCCCCACTTCCATTTAGCTAACTGATGCCACCAGATCAAGTGGTCTGAAGATACCGGCTTCCTGACTTAAAATGCACCAAACATTGATGTTTTTTCCTTTCTGTTTGCAAAACTCAATCATGTTCTGCAAAGCTAAAAACAAAAACAACAATTTTCCTCTAAAAACCCCCAAGCCAAACACCATGAATAAATATTTGAAGATATATAGAACTTGAAGCATAACAACTTTTACCAAAATGACGGGATTCCACATTAAATTACCCGAAAAGGGTTGATATGCTGTAAAACAAAACAATCAAACCAATCCATTTAGCTAGATACTGTCTTTGTTGTGAAACCATGTGAAACATGAGATGATGCTAAACTTTTGTAAAATCCTTAATAAATCAATTATATAACAGAAATGCGAGTTCTTTGTTCTTTAGCAGAATTTCGCTTTTTCTTAAATCCAGAAAAAGTGGATTCCCGCTTTAATCGCTAGAGCCTACCATCGATGTGTGTTCCCTGCTTTTTGGTTCAAAATCTTTTTTTTTTTTTAAATAATAAAAGGCTGATTTCTGTCAAATCTCTAGAGCCTTACTTCATTTTTTTATCACTATTTGGTTGGATTTTATTTCTCTTTTTATTTCTTACTCTTTTCCTGTTTTTCTCTCTTTCTCCATCTTTTGACTTGCCTTCCTTTTCACTCTTATGACAGTTCTCTCTGAAAACTGAAAATGTTAATTTTGCCATGAAGGCAAGGACTTCAAACGATTAATGAAGTGGGTAGAGGAGTTTTGTTTCATCAAAGCATGACTTCCTGTCTCTGACCCCCTACATGTGCACTCAGTGCAGTTCTTGTTATTTGACGTAGTTGATACTGATTGGAGTTTTTATTTATCCTTTTAAGTGATAGTGATTTGCACAAGGCCAGAAAAGTTTTGAGGATTGTGGAGGATCGATGCTCTTGCTTGTCTATTTCCGACACTTTCCGACTCCGCTATCCGACTCTGCACATGTTTTACCGTTTCTACAAGATTGTTTAAAATTCAAACTTATTTTAAACAATTCTATTAATTTAATTACCAAACAATAACTTAAATGAATTTTACTTTCACAATTGTGCCATTTAAAAAAAAGGAAATAATCTGTCATAATTTTATTTACACAGAATTTGTTTCATTTTCGAATTATCAGAGAACTTAACTACTTTTTAGAAATGGAAAATATTGCATTAATAGTAAATAATAAATTTCAAATAAATATATTGTACTCCATGACCGGAAATCGAAACTGAAACCTTGTGAGCTCAAGTCTTAGGTTCTACCAACTGAGCTATTTGGACTTTCTTATAAATAGAGCTTAAAACATTACCTTAGCAGAATAATTATAGCTTTGGTGTGACGTCATAGATTTACGATTTACGTCATGTTTTAAAACATGAATTCAAACATAAGCGATAATAAAAAATAAATGAATGGGTAAATATTATCAATAGCGTTGGAAGTTATTTTTATAATCAAAAAGAATTCATTTTGCTTCAACTAAGTATTGTATATGTTTTTTTCACAATAATATAATTTTCCCAGCCTAGCAAAAATATTTGACCGAAGGGAGCATATATTTGCTAGT
>OY744522.1:59094087-59131587 GCA_963556195.1 Sepiola atlantica | reverse complement strand
CCAAAAAGGATGTTTGTTCTATGTATTCATCAACGTTTCGTCTTTATATTTAAGACTTCTTCAGGATGATAATATTAAGAAAAATGTCATGCAAGTAAAGGAAAATATTGGGTTTACACGATGAGTTAATGGATGGCTGCTACTTCTTCCCATCAACCCATCATGTAAACCAAATATTTTCATGTACTTGTATGACATTTTTCTTAATATTATCACCCTGAAGAAGTCTTAAAAATAAAGACGAAACGTTGATGAATATATTAAAAAAATCCTTTTTGGGTTTTCCATTTTTAATTTCCCATATATATACATATATCTATATGATGTTTATGTGTGTATATAATAGTAATAATTAATAATAATACTTTTCCACGTGGACTATTATTTTATAAATAAAAAATGTAGACATTCCCATGTATAGGGTACGACGTACGAATAAGTGTAAGTGAGATTACTCCCTCATATTATTTAGGAAAATACGTCACCACAGATAATTAATTCGTTCATTTGTCTTTATCGCAAAAACAGTAACAAACAAAATAATGCATATATATGGTAAAACGCTGGACTACAGACATCAATATCGAAGGTTCGATCCTTGTCTAAGTTTGCTATGCTGATGACGACTGTGAGTCAGAAACATGTGTCCATGGATTACTTTTATGTACGTATAAATTAAAATATATATATTGACGAAAAATACGTCCTATAAAGTTAAGAGCGACTAATAATGCAATTTTCTACATCTTAATCACTAAGGAAGTGAGACAATCGAAGTAGTAGTGAGCAAAAAAAAAAAACAACGAACGCTGCAATCACCAATAGAAATAATTACATAAAAATTTAATTATATATATATATATATATATATATATATATATAGCTACACTGATGAGCCGGAGACAGCGAAATACGTGTCCGTAGATAAGTATATTTTATAATATATACGCTCCTATATGGGGCATTGCACTGATGAAGGATACAATTTTCCCCACTTAACAATTAGATAAAATGCCTCTCGTAAAATGATATTTGAATACGTGCAATTATCTATATTAAAAAAGAATGAATAAAATAGAAACATTTATGCGATATACCTTCTCCACTACTAGTAAGATTTCTTGGCCCAGTGGTAGCTGGAATATGATGTGTTTAGGTGAAACGTTTAAACTAGCATTCTTTTTTTTTTGGGGGGGGGGGGTGTTGTTCAAACTAACGCTATGAACAAATAATATCAGCACACATTATATGCATTGCGGTGCCTTTCTTGTGGATGCTCATCTTTGTGTGGGCAATATCATTAAATAAACAGAAAAATCACAAAGTGAAAAATGAGACTCGTACAGGATTCGAACGTGCGTCTTAGAAAATAAACTTTGGTAATTCATAGAGAATAATGAATATTTCTCACCAGGAAGAAAGTTTCTCCAAGATATAAATACGCCAACTTTTCTCTGTGGAATGCAAACTCTTACACTAATTTGACGATACGTCAAATACAATAACAACATCACTACCCGCACAACAACCAGGTTCTAACCAGTTCTTCCGTGTCTGTTGAAGTTGAAAAATTCTAACAAACACTCAGTTCCAACTATCCCGCCGTTCCAAATATCCCCACTAATCAAAATGCATTCTGAAATATTTTCAAGAAAGTTTACACTTGGAATATACAATGAATAAAAAGTCCTACCTGAAAAGTAGTCGATATAAATTTCAGTTTTAAAACAAAAATAAAAAAAATAAAAATAAAAAGGATTAAATGTTACATGAATTTCAAAATTTCGGAGCAGACGACATTGCTCATTAATATTCATGACGAATACAATCGTAAAAATAAAAATAAAATCCTCGGTTATTTCTTCCAAAAGACATCGTCTCCCCAACTATTAAATTTGGAAGTGTCAAGTTTCGTCGTAAACTTCGGGGAATTGTATGGTTGGTAACCTCGTCTTTTGAAGAAATCCACTAGATATTTCCGTTCATTGTATGACAAAATAATCCATTCCATGAAGACATGGCTTATGTCTATAGCGTCAAAGAAAGCCAATGCACCGCGAATCACTTTCCCTTCATTGCCTTCTACATCAATAACCATCACGGCCTTTTTACGTGGCATCAAATCTATCAGCTCGTCCATCATTAACGTTGTCTTATTCTCGTAATGCAGCGCACCTCCCATTCTCGGAGCCTTGTTTTCGATTAATCTAGAGCGTCCGAGGTTATCCTTACTTACAATGAATTTGAGAGTTTCGTTTTTGTCAGACAAAGGTCTAGTAACAAGCGTTATATATTCCTCAAAACGATTGATGACAACGGATTGGTGGAACTTTTCTATGTTAACATCCATCGCCTCTACGGCCAACACCGGTCTTTTAAGGTTGGCCGCAAGGAGGCTGAACATGCCAAGATTTGCGCCGATATCAATCAATCCGTAATCCGGGTTTTCATAAAGGATCCTTTGGATACTATCTCCATGCGCCCTTTCCCAGACGCCGTTGGCGACGATTGCACGTGTGATGCATTCCTGGAGGTTTTGGTGGACGCATATCGGTATTTTACCGCGCATCGTCGAATAAGGGACGCAGCGTATAGGCAGGTGGACTGGCTGCTTGTAGTTGAGCACGTAATCCGGTAAATTCGTGAAGGATAAAGAACGAGGCAGGTATTGTCGGTAGAAATTTGTCTGCGATACAATTTTAAGCAAGTGCTTCTGTTTACGCGTCACGGCTACCAGAATAATCGAAATGATGAAAATCGAGATTAAAATGAGCGGAGATTTAATATTTCTCATGATCATTTTGTTTATCGGATACGAGTCACGGATGGAAACAAAAGCACAGCTTGAGAACAACAAGTTATAGAAGGTTGTGTAACTGTCTGCTATTTAAACAAAAAAAAAACACGCTTGACATTTAATTCTAGTGACGAACACATACACATTTAAGAAGGTCACCATAAATCAATATGCTCCCTTTTCTTTTACTGTAACTTTCCCTTTTGTCATTCTGATTTTTTGTTTTCTTTATTCCATTGTAAGGTAATTTCTGATGTATATCTGTTACAGGGTTAACATATTTTATTTTTATTATTTGTTCCTTCTTTAATTCGATTTCTTTCTTTCTTTTTTCTTATTTTGACGCTTTCTTTTTTACAGGAAGTGTTTTGTACCTGAATAGTGCTTTTTAAGCTTTATCCCCACATTCCCAAATAGAGGAACAGGTATTACTATTTTGATTGTCCCTTTTTAAAATTTTCTTTCTTTCTTTTTTCCTTCATTTCATTTCATTTCATTTTGTCCCTTTCCTTATTACAGGAAGTGTTTTTTTTTTAGTTTTAGCTTTAGCCACAAAGCCAGTCCTAAATATGGAGGACCAGGTATGATTTTTTATCTGACCCCTAGCCTGAAACTTACCCGGCTTACTTGAACCTGCTTGGGGTATCACACTCATCAGTATATCCATTAAGGTCATGCGAACACACAAAACTCAAACGCCGAAGGATAAACTAGCAGAAAAAAGCGGACGTTAGGCGAGAGTCAAATGAAAAATATGATGATGGGGCAGGACATGCAGATATTTAGACGATTCATGTAGATTATGCTTGAATGAGAAACTAGAATTAAATTGTTTTTAATGCCGCAAAATGATCAAATCGTAAGAGCGAAATAGCAAATAACTATAGACACAGAATACACTTTACTTAAGGATAACTGCTAAAACAATTACATTAAATAAATACAAACACCGTAACTCAAAACTAAATCTAAAATGACGATACTTAACATAAAAATAGAACAAAAACAATATCTTAGTATTGACGTGTAAGAGTAAGATGACCTTCGTTAAATTGACCCACTTTAAAGTGGAGTAGGCTAAAAATTATTTCAAGCAAAAGGCTTGACACCCATTTGCTGATGGAAATAAAAACCCGGGAAGGTGTAATAAAACCTACAAATCTGATTGGTTAGTTAACTAGAGTAAACATTACTTTGATATATAACGCAATCGCAACCCATATATTTACACAATTGGCCCGATGATTTTTTCCGGGAATGACAGATGAATGTTTCTGTGTAAATAGATTTTCATATTGCTACCAAGGTCTACTCGTGTAGTGAGAAATTTGGAAGTAAATGCTGAAAATATATACGTAAATATTATATTACTTTATAATATTATATGTGCATATACATAAAATAGTAATGTACAAATATATAAACATAAACATAAATATACCTAACTTTATAAAGATACTAATAGAATACCCGTCCCAAGAGGGGTATAAGCAATAAATATAGCATTAGTTTTAAATGTAATGTTTCTCCTTTCTTTGCGAGTATAGTACGGTTTCGGTGGCATCCCTTAAATAGTAAAGTTTACAAAAAAAAAATAATATGTCTACGTTACTTACCTTGCTGCCTAGAATCATATTCTTATAATTCATAATGATTATTTAAATGGTTTGGGATTCTACCAAGCACATACATATTATTGACGCCCACATGTATGACACAATGCGTGAGATTTTGGGGAGCTGAGGGCTTCCCACTGCATTCGTCGACCTTGTGCCAAACTTGCGCAGAAATTTTGGGAAAGCAGGAAAGTTCAACAAAAGAGATTTTGTACTCGGTGTTATCGTGACACCAGAGCTGACAAGTGAAATATAAATGTCAAACCAATTCAGTGACAGGTTTTAGTTGATGGGGTCACAGATCAGATATATTTGAGTTAAACTCAAAACATATTACCCGAGACGCAAAGAAGCAGGTGCACCTCGACTGGTTCTATCTCCCTCTTCCTTTCTCTCTCTCTCGCTCTGTCTCACTCCCATCTTCTCTCTCCTCCTCTCTCACTCACCTCTCTCTGTTTCTCTCTCTTTAGTTGGTAAAGAGATTTTAACAAGAGACGGTGTTTTGAATTCGAACGATACGCACGCGTTTTGCTGCGGTCCCACTTTGGTTTTAATAATATCTTCAGTGCAAATAAATCTATTTTTATAAGAAAACGGAAAAATGGTTTCTTTCCTTATTACAAATAAGGTTCTTTTGCAGCACAAAAGGTCCCTCTCAGCTAGCCGGTTCCAGAAGAGAAGGCGACATCGATTATCGTCTAAACAATGATTGCTCACTGGTAAGAACGGCGAATAAATTACGTGCACATGCAGCCAAAAGTCTCCCGTTCGATATGCCGGTCCCAAGATGTACCCCACATGCACGCATCTGGATCGGAATGTATTAATTGATATAACTCAACATTTGATGTAGAGCAATTCTTTTCTCTATTAATTTTGTTGTATCTAACTTATTAAACAAAAGTTTGGGGACGAATGCGAATTTTGGTAACACTCCCCTAAATGGTAAAGTTTACATTAAAAAGATAATGTGCCCATGTTACTCACCGAGTTGCCGATATTCTAAAATCTATAATTATCAGTTCTTAAAAATATTTAAAATTGAAAATTAAAAATACGTTTATATATATGTACATCTGAAAGGTTAACATTTATAAAAAATAATAATAATAATAATAATAATAATAATAATAATAATAATAATAATAATAATAATAATTTGCCAAAGTTAGTCACATACGCGCACGGGGTCCAAATGTGTGCTATATGTAGTCTAATTTAGTTTTATGCAAAGGGTGTAAAAAGGGGTTGGAAGCACTTTGTAAACGTAGGAGTTTCACATGTTGGTCGGTCATAATTCAGGAAGGGGACATTTTGTATTCAGCACCGTCCTCTTCCGGAAGACATGTGCACGGGGTAATTGTCGTGCCTCTACACCGCCTGCTTGCCCAGAGGCGGTCTTTTGGAATCAGTAAATATGGGAGTCGGACGCTTGTTCCGCTTGTGATAGACGTTGACTCTGGGGCAGGTAACTTGGCAAAACACAGAGGTAAGCACGCATAGTTCTGTAAACCTATTTGAATTTTTACTCTTTTATAATTTGCTTTGTTTTGTCTTAGAACATGTTTGTAAGACGTGTTTATTTTCATGTATTTCCAGTTTTACGGTGAAAAGATGTCATAGTTCAGCGTTGGCCACGTGCCCGCAAATAAATACATATTCATCAGTATAATTCGTGTACGAGATTTTGCTCCAGTTTGCTTGCTGTTACACACTTGCTGAAATATTCAGAAACCTCCGACTTTTGTGAAATTTTAACAATACGTATTAGACATCAATTAATAAATATTTCTCAAATTTTAGTTTCTTTAAAGTGTTTTAAAGGGTTTAACTATGCTCACAACTCTTTAATTGAAATTTCAGATTTGCATTGAATTTAGTCCATAGTAATTTCACACCGAGCAAGATTCCCTCATTTGTCAATTTCTTCTTAAAACTCCTTAAGCTTAATCCTTAATTTTAAGATATTTTCTAGAATCAAAATCATGTAATGTGTTTGAAAAAAATAAGAATGAGGTTTATTTCATTATATCTTGATTTTAATTTTAGTAAGGAGACCTTAAACTAGTGTAAACTTTTCATCCGTTCTGCGACAGGTATTGTTCTGTAATTTATATATATACTAGCGGAACCCGTCGCCTGGCGTTGCACGGGAGAAAGTACTACCTATTGCATGACGTCGAATAAAAAAAGAAACGGACTATTGTTTTTTCTGCCCCGTCTACTGTGTTGACGAATGTTTTAAATTAAAAAAAAAAAGAAAAAAGTGGAAGAATGGAATGGGATCGAACTCTAAAACTGGCGATAACGAAACCTACATTCTTGCCGTCTGCGCCACGCTTCCGGGTTAAAAACAAATGTGAAAATAGGCCAATTAACCTAAGCTTGATTATTGGCATGCGTGTTAAATTAATACCAGGCAAATAATAAATAACAACCGGTGTTTTGTGAAAATTAAACTGTGTGTATTAGTTCCCGATGTCGATGAGTAGAGTGACAGTACAGAATTGTTAGGGAGAAAAGTTTTTTCTACCACCTATATGGAGTTGGTTTTTTGGAGAGACGTTGATAGTGGGCCAAATGTAATATTTAGTGTTAGGAAGGAAAAAATAATAACAAATTTACTAAAACACGCTCGAGTGAATAAGTGTAATATAGTGGTGAGTTTAGTAGCCTGTGATGCATGTGGTTATTTTCCTATACTCCGAGAAGGTACAGGAGAAAATCGTCTCCACTTTATATATTAGAAGAAGATATATTACATTATTTTTGATATTAAAAAAATGTTTATTTACGTACACCGTTGTTTCGAGCTCATGGCTCTCATCAGCGCAGGGAAATAACAATCTCAAACGGTCATAGGGGGCGAACCCCGTTCACAGATACATCTTAAATCTGTAGGCGTTCACCTAGTCCCATTAGGCCACGATGAGGGATTGTCACATAATACCGGATAAATTAATTGATGATTACACTGAAAGCGGCGAGTGTTGAGACCTAAACATTCAAGAAGACTCAACGACAGGATCGGAGCATTGCAATGACGCCTTTTTTTAGGTGAATGTTTATTTTTAATCTTTCCAACAGTGCTCAACTTTCAATTTTACTTGGAAGGGGCTTATAGTAATATAAAATTATTTTTAATATTCAAAAAAAATATTTTTACCTACGTACGACGTCGTTTCGAGCTTATGGCTCTCATCGGCGCAGAGAAATAACAATCTCAGACATTCACAGATACATCTTGAATCCGTAGGCGTTCACCTAGTCCCATTAGGCCACGAGGGATTGTCACATAATGACGGATAAATTAAGTGATGTTTACACTTAAACATTCAATAGCACCCAATGACATGATCGGATCATATATATATATATATATATATATATATATATATATATATATATATATATATATATATATATATATATATATAGTGAATACTTTTATTCAAACATGTACAAGGTCTGCTACACTGGCATGTCGATGTTATCGATCTACAGCTATCAAGAGCTGAGGTCTCATCAGGCAGAAAGTTTTTATGATCCAAACCGGTCGCTGAATTCCAGGAAGAAACGAGCACTCTTTTATAAGCCCGGTTTGGATTTCTACCCTGTGGATTACTATATATATATATATATATATATATATATATATATATATATATATATATATATATATATATATGGCCGCATAGATTTAGAGGTTCAGGCTTGAAAGTTAAAAGGTGACTTGGGCTACCTTTAACTTTTCGAGTCTGAACTTCTACTACGTGGCCAACCCAACAACTACCGGGAAAGGAGAGAATTAAACATATTTTAGTCGGCTGTCATAACTGTTCAACAATCCAGACGAACAGAACTTTGCATTACGCATTTAATTGACAGCCTATTATTTTTTCTAATTTAATTCTTATCCACATATACATGTGTTTGATCCTTTATACTCACAAAATCTACCTCCCCCTCCCACCCTCTCGGGTAGCAATTACTCAAGCTGTAGCCTTCGTTACAGAAAAACGAAATAAAAATTTTCATTTCACATTTTGAGGAAATGTACTGTGTATGAACATAATCACATTTAATTAATTAGGAAATAAACAATAAAAAATATATATAACCTCTTTGATATTCAAAGTAAAGGTATTTGATTTCGCATCAGCAGAAAAATTTAGATAAATTCACCATTAAAAACTGGTTATATAATGAAATAAATAAACGAAAAAGTTAACCTCGATTGGCCAATAAAACACTTATATATTACTGAGTAATGTAAAATGGTTAATTTGTGCTTTTTGAAGACAAGAAAACTTAATGAAGATTTAAAAAATGATTCTATTTTGTTTGTAATTTAAAAAGATGACAGGAGAGCCGTGGTTTATCTTTTTTCATAGCAAATGTAATGATTGTTATCATAATCACCACCACCACCACTAACACCACCACCAACAACGAATTTCGTTTTAAAAATAAATGTATCTATTTAATTATTAAAAGAAAAACATTGTAAGCACTTGCGTTCAGTGCAGAGTTTATTTGTAAAAAGAAAATCTTCCACAGTAATTTGGGGTATGCAAATGTACTCGTGCGTAAACTTAACCGGAAGTTGTCATTTGAATTTCAAAATAATCAAAAGGAAGTTTGCATTTGTAATTTCAAACCTTTTTCATTAAATCGCTTTGCGGAGGACACTGAGACCTTGGGGAGGCTTGTTGCCACCCAAATCCCAGAGAAGACCAATGGTCGCTGCCAGCGAGAAATCAATGGTAAGCGACTGTTGCGATAACGCAAAGTCATTTGCAAGGGCTATCGAAAGAGGTGGAGATTACTAGAAATCAAGGGAGACTTGTTGTCACCCAGACTCCAGAGGACACAACCGGTTATTATCAGTGAGCAATCACTGGTGATGACCTGTGTGAGAACTCCTAGTGAGTTGATAATAATAATAATAATAATAATAATAATAATAATAATGATAATAATATCAAGACAACTATTGTGTATATATAAGTAAATAGGAGAATTAAATTACAAATGAATCGTACATGATCTTAATTTATGAGAAACTGATTATAAAATAAATATTAAAATGAGGTTTAGCTATGACTGTGTTTTGTAAGTTTCCGATCAGTATATATAGCGTATTTGAAAATTGTTGCAGTGTCATTGAATTAAATAAGCCTAAGGTGTTTTGATACAAATATAATTACGATTAATGGGGAAACAAACTTTCGTATTTATTCATTTCGATATATAAGCCATATTAAGAATGTAAATTATATTTTTCTGTTTAAAACTACCGATGTTCGGTAATAGATTCCAGTGACATTTGCTGTTGCTTTCTACCAACAAAAGGAATCAAGTTTAATCAATACCTTTTCAAATATCTCTCGACGCGGTATGAACGCTGTGGAGGTCAAGACCGTCGCAAAAGCCTTTCCTGGTAGTTGCACTTTCACGGCCTGCCACAAGTCCAAATATTGAATCAAATAATGTTTTATAGTTAGTTTTATTACCTTTGACTGTTAAAAAGTTAATAAACACACACAGAGAGAGAGAGAGAGAGAGAGAGAGAGAGAGAGAGAGAGAGAGAGAGAGAGAGAGAGAGAGACATACATACATACATACATACAGACAGACAGACAGACAGACAGAGACGGAAGATTAGTAGGAGATTGGTGACTTGCTGAGTAAACTTAAAATTACAACTATTTATTTCCCCGCCATGAAACTTGCTGTCGTGTGAGGCAGATAAAGGAGGTTCGACTCTTCTTTTTATCCCAGCCGGAGAGTCCTTGACGCACTCTGATTCTAGGGTGTTATTTGCAAAGAGTCCAACTCTTAACTGCTTCCAAATAGTCTAAAATTGCAATTCATTGCGAATCCTTAAATTTTTCTTCATTAGATTTAATTAATAATTCACAAAAATTTCTGATTCAAATTATTTACCCGAAGAAAGTTCTGTTCCTATTTACTTGCCTTCCCACGAGGACAGAGTTAAACACAATATCGGTTTTTAATCTGATGAAAAATCCAGCTCCCCCAAATATGGGCACTCTGGATAGTAACAAAAATAAAATTTACCTCAGTCTAGAAGGAATTCTCCTTTAGACTAAGTGTAGCATCAGAACAGATACTGTTGACTTCGGGAAAACTCTGATTCGTCCCCAAAGAGGATTGCCTTCCGCCCTTGAAAAATGCACTTTTTTACAAAATCATTCGCCCTCCCCCTCCGCTAAAATGCAAGCCAAATTGTGATTAATCCTGGTTATATTTTACGTTTTCGATCGAGTTTGATTGTTTCGATCGAGTTTGTGCGCAGCCTAACGTCCATATTGCTTGACCAATCGTCAACAAACTTGAAAACGCAATTACCGATCATAGTCTAACTTAGAACTGCTTTAATTTTCGAATATATAGGTCAAAGTTCAAGGTCAAGGTCACGGAAGAGGTGAAACACACATTTTGGGCGATAACTTTTGTTCATCGTCGAGACTACTTCCATATTGTAGCCAGTGACGTTCCGTATATTTGACCCTGACATTGACCTTGAAAAATTCGTTTCGATCTAAATTTTGACAGAATTTCAACTTCGATTTTTCCAAGTTTCATGTATGGATCGCATGCTTTTTGCACAGTATCAAGCATGCAAAATATCAGCCTGACAGATAAATAGTTTTTGAGTTATCAACGTTTCCATGGAATAACTTCGGGAATACTTCATGCAATATCGAGAGGTAAGGTCCAAATAAGACTTTGACCCATCCTTACGTTATCAAACGTAAGTATGCAGTCTCAAAACTGACTGATGTTCTTGTTTAATCTCTATACTAATAAAACTATCGAACAATAGATCGCGTGTCTGTGTGTGTTTCCCGCCTATACGTAACTTTGATAAATACATATTGAATTCTTTTTTTATTTAGTAATAATCGTATATTGAAATACCACATAAAATTAGAGAAAAATAAAACGAATAAAAAATATGTAAACACGAATTATCTTTCTTTAATCTCTCCACCCGAGCAACATCAGCTAAATACAGTTAGATTAATATCTAGTCCACTTAGAGAAGCAAAACAAACAACAAAAAAGGCTCGTCACCGAGAATGATAAATTGCTGGCACTTAATCGATGAAAAAGTGAAATAAACACTGTAGGAACCTTTGTAGGACTTTTCGTTTGTATTTAGTTTTGTTACATATTATATTTTATCACATATAACAAATGGATTGCAGTCTGATTACCGTCAAGATAAAATTTTCAAGCCGGTGTCCACCCGTGTTAAGTAGGATAATCACATCGTTTAAGAAATACTAAAACTTGTGAGACTTCATCTAAAATTATGAGTTAATTTATCTCTCAAAAAGTCCTGGACTTTACATATAGATGGCACCACTAATACAAATCCACATGATTTTTATCAAGTACTAACCTTCAAATCGCACGTGTGAAAATTTGAATTTTCAACACAACATATAGGAGTTTTTGCGTCAATATTTGACAATGGATGAAACACTTCAAATCGTCAGTCACCTGATTGGACAACGCAATGGATTTTGTTCAGCGATACCTTAAGAAAAAAAGGACTATCAATAGCGAATATTATATAGTATTATTTTTTGCGGTCAAAAGAAGATCTCCTCCCAAAACGGCCCCAAATGAAAAAGAAAAAAGTGCTCTTCCAAGAAGACAATTCACTGTGTAACAAGTCAATCTTAATGATGGCAAAACTACCAGAATTGCATTTCGAATTACTTGCGCACGCACTATATTCTCCAGATCTGTACCCAGCGACTACTGACTATTTGCAGACCCTAAAAGAATGCGCCTGAAACGATCTTTGGCTCCAATGAAGAAACGCTATCGGAAACTGAGGCGTATTTTGAGGCTAAAAGCAAACCCATCTACAAAACAGACATCGAGATATTAGAGACGCGTTGAAATCAGTGTACCACACTAGAATGAAATTCTGTTGATGAATAAAGTCGAATTTTGCCTACAAGTTGTTTGTTATATTAGTGAGATCCGGGACTTATTGAGTGATATGTTAATGGGCATATTCTTACGGGGTTGGTTCTATGTAAGATACAATTTTAAGAGTCATACCTGTTCAGTACACATATCTAATATATAAAATTAAGTAAGTCGGATTCTCGAAGTTAGACAGCGATAACTTTGTATCTTATTAATCGATATTTAATTTTGACTTGCAATTTTTTCCTTTTTATCCGTGCACCATTTTCTTTATACTTAAATAATGTAATTCACTACAGTTTCTTTCAGAAAATACTCATTCCAGTTTGGATGATTTTTCGAATGGAAGCTTTTTCCGTTTATGACCTTAACCACTCTATCCGCTTACAAAATTAATAAAAAGAAATGTATACATTCTTCCTCTAGCATTTGATTTGAGATAGACAAGTATATTTCTTAAATAGATATTAACCTATTTATTTCTTAACATTAATTGAATATCACACTAGTCCTCCCTAAAAGAGTCCTTTCGGTTATTAAAAGACTATATGTGAATGACTATATATATATATATATATATATATATATATATATATATATATAAAGGGAACATTTTGGTTGAGGAAATAAAGGTTTTCATTTTGTGTAAAAGCAATACTTTTCCGTAAAAATTGAATACTTTTTGTTATCAGTATTGTAATAAAATGTAAATACAATACATCATTTAATTGAATACAAGATAATTTCTTCGAATTCCAGTAGCAATTTCGGTGGCACAGTTGATAGAGGATCAAAAGCCAACCACTGCGGTCAAGGTTTCCAATTTCGTTACGTCAAACATCGTTGATGCGGTGAAAAGACGAAACATCTGTCTGTGGATAACTCTCTCTCTCTCTCTCTCTCTCTCTCTCTCTCTCTCTCTCTCTCTCTCTCTCTCTCTCTATATATATATATATATATATATTCTAATTTTATTAGTAGATTTATCGTAAACTGAAAAGTAGATTCCATCATTGATATAGAAAAAACGTTATATACACAAAATGAAAAAAGAAATTCTCCCCAAATAACTACATAACAGAACAATGAATGAACAAACAAATGATAAAAAAAACATTTATTTCATCTAAACTATCGGCATGATACAACATTTATTTACATTATAAATATATAATGTTATAAAGTTATAAATTTTTTCATTATAAATGAAAAATAGTGTTAAAATAGTGTAAAAATAGTGTTAAAATAGTGTAAAAATAGTGTAAAAATAGTGTCAAATATTTATAACAAAGTTATAAATATTTCATTATAAATATATGATGTTATAAAGTTATAAATTATATTTACATTATATAAAAAACATTTATTTCATCTAAATTATCGGCATGATACAATGATCAATAAAATTAGGTTAGACAGTAATTGTTGGGAGTCATCCTTTTGTTGATAGGTGTGACATAATGAAATGTTTCGAAGCCCCCAAATTACACTTTTCATAAGGTAATAGTTTGGTGATTGAACATAAATCCATTTTTTAGGTGACAATGTGTGTTCCGGGCACATGACGCCCCATGTTTCGAAACAAGGTGGTCTTTGATCTAGCAATTCTTTTTCTATTCAATAAATGTCCTAACGAGACTTCAACCGTTCTCACCATTCATCGAAACATGTATGCATATATGTAGCCGAAAATGCTTATATAAAGAACTTTATATATGTATAAAAAGTAAAGTCAGTCTCTTTATTTTGTCTTTGTCATCGATAGCTTTCTTCCTACGAAATCAATATTTGATTCTGGTTGGTGAGTTTTTCTTGAGCATCATTGCCGCATGTTGTTAAGAAAAATAAAATATAATTCGATTCTATTCCTTCCAGAAAATATTTTGTCCGGGTAGAAATAATTTTCAAATAGTCGCCATCTTTAAAATCACGTAACTCTGTATTCATACCTATAGAGTTACTTCCCTTTGATTCGATTCAGCATAGTTTTAAAAAGGAAAAGCAAAACAAATTGCAAATACACTACTGGGCAAAAATATCTATTATATAAAGAAGAGTTGTCTATGTGACCGCGTGTGTGTATGTATCTATGTCCAGCTAAAAGTAAAAAAAAAAAACTACAAAAGAAACACACACAAAGCCTCGGAAAACTAATATCTGAAAGTAAAAAGAAAAATAATTCTTTAATGCTTAACTGGAGCAGATTTATTTGGTTAATAAAATCGATTTTTCAGCTATTTTCAATCTAATTATGTACTAATTTGAATAGAAAATACCGAGTCATTACTCGAGAAAAAATCTTCAGGAGATGACTCGGCATTTTCTTCCAAATTTATTAAACACTAAATCTTCGGTTTTAAAGTTTCTCTTCGGACTGTTGTCATAATCAACATCATTTCTCTTTAAATTATTGTGAGGAACGGACAAGAAATTCGGTAAGGGTTGTTTCAGTAGCGCTCCAAAGGCCTCCTTAATTTTATATGGATGTTTTAGAAACGCTCTGGAGGCTGCCTTACTTTCATTTTTCACCCCTTATTTAAAAGTTATTAGAAAAAATATCTACACAGTGACTTAAAAACAGGATTTCATCTAGGAGCAGCGCTCTGGAGGCTTCCTTAATTTTATTTGGGTAATTGTAGTAGCACTCCGAACGCCTCTTTCCTTTGCGCAATAAAGATAAGATTACAGCTTTACGTTTGGTAAATGGTATATAGTAATCTAAAAGTGGTAACTATCCTAGATAGAGCAAGTGTGTTTAATAAAAAAACAAAACTCCATAAACATAAAAACGCCACGTTGCCCGGGAGAAAGAACGTCACTATCTTTTGTAATACTGTTGTATATAAAAAGAGTATCAAATGATGACCGAGAGATGTAATATTAATAATAAAAATTTCCATTTTGTAAGTGCTATAAGTTCATCCAAAGTGCTCCATATATTAAATAGAGCAGGTGTGTTTAATACCGCGTTGCCTGGGAGAAATAACTACACTGTGTTTAAAGTGTTTTGTTACAGTTTTGTATGCTAGACAAGAAACACGAAGTTGCCCGGGATGAATGAAATAATAATACAGTATTACATTTCGTAAGTGGTATATGTTAATCCCATATTGCTCAATATCCCATGTAGAGCAGGTGTATTTAAACTCCGTGGTGCCCCGGAGAAAGAATTTCACTGTGTTTTGTTATACTTTTGTATACAAGAAAAGGCACTCGGCGTTGGCTGGGAGCCATAATAGTAATAATACACTATTACATTTCTTTAAGTGGTATATCTTATGACAAAAGTGCTCAATACCCATGATAAAGCTGGTGTCTTTACACGCTGCGTTTCCTGGGAGAAATAACTTCTTGGTGTTTTGTTATACTGTGTTATACAGGAAAAGGTACTCAGCGTTGCTTGGTAGCCATAATATTAATAATACAGTATTGCATTTGGTAAGTAGAAGAAGTTAATCCAAAGTAATCAATATATTCAAAGCTGGTATATCCATAATCGGCGTTGCCTCGGAAAAATAATATCTGAAATTAAAAAGATAAATACATTCTTTAGCATCAACTGAAGCAGATTTCGACAGGAGAGTCGTTTTATTTTATCCAATTTTAATGTATTTATGTAATAATTTGAAAATAAAAACTTCGACATTTTTTTCTCCAAATTACTACATTTCAAATCTCCCGATTTTATTTAAATTTTCTTAAGGTTCTCTTCGGGCTATTGTCATTATCAATATAGTTGTGAACGGGGAGAGGCAAAAACTCGGAATTGCTCGCGAGCAAGAACTTGAAACTGTTTTGTTACAGTGTTACATACTCTTAATTTTATTCTAGTTGTTTTATTAGTGCTCTGTAAACCTCCTTATTTAAATGCTATTGGAGAAAATATCTATACTTCCCTAAATGTTATTAAAATAGGATTTCATCTCGCCTGAAAAGGATCGATTTACTAGTGCCCTGAGCCCCCTTAATTTAAAACTCGGTGTTGTCCGAGAACAATAAATGTAAGATTACATTATTACATTTGGTAAGTGTTATATATTATTTCAAAAGTGCTCATTGTTGCTCGAGAGAAAGAATGTCACTTTCTTTTATTATACTGTTGTATACAGGAAAAGGTACTGTTATAGAGCCATAATAGTAATAATGCAGTAATACATTTCGTAAATGATATATCTAATGTCAAAAGTGCTCAATATCCTAGAGAGAGCAGGTGTGTTTACACGCCGCGTTACCCGGAAGAAAAAAATCATCGTCTTTTGTTATAGTGTTGTATACAAGAAAATGTACTCGGTGTTGTCAGGGGGTAATACTACTACTACTACTACTACTACTACTACTACTACTACTACTACTACTACTGATAATAATAATAATAATAATAATAATAAAGTAAATAACATAATAAGTGAATGCAGCAAACTAGCCCCAAAAGAATGCAAGAACAGATACGACTGCGTGGGGAAAGTAGTACACATGGAACTATGCAAACGACTGCATTTCAAACACGCGGACAAATGGTATAAATATAAAGCAAAGAGAGAGAAAGAGAGAGAGAGAGAGAGAGAGAGAGAGAGAGTACTGGAAAACGAAAGTCGCAAAATCCTCTGTGACATGGAGGTGCAAACTAATACACTCATACAAGCAAGGAGACCAGATGTCATAATAGTCAACAAAAAGGAAAAATCCTGCCAAGTCGTAGATTTTACCGTTCCAGCAGACCACATGGTGAAGATCAAGGAGACAGAAAAACGAAGCAAACACACGGAATTTGCCAGAGAATTGAAAAGAATATGGAGCATGAAAAAAGTCAATATAATACCAATAATCGTGGGAGCACTAGGAACAGTCCCTAAAAAAACTGAGCAAAAGACTGAGAAACATTGGAATCGAAGGGATCACTGAGACCGTACAATGAACGACAATGATGAAAACAGCTACAATATTAAGAAAAATCATAGAATGCGGAAACCAACCTGCATAAGGTCGGAATAGTAACCAGTCACATGGATGTTGCAACAGAAAAAAAAAAAACTATAGGAAGAACACCACCATATGAAACCAAGAAACAGAAACGGCCATAAACTTCATAAACTGCCCCCCCCCCTCTTCACCAAAAAAGTGATTTCACCAGCTTTAGCTGATATCTCACAAAATAGTCGTTAAGGACGAAGGAGGATAGGTAGACCGGGGAATAATAATAATAATAAGAGCTCCACTGGAAGAGTGCGGAGAGTACTGGGACCTTAGGGAGGCTTATTGCCACCCAAATCACAGAGGAGACCAATGGTCGTTATCAGCGAGAAATCAATGGTAAGCAGCTGTTGCGATACCGCAAAGTCATTTGCAATGGTTATCGAAAAGTGTACTGGAGATCTGGGGAGGCTGTTGTCACTCAGACTCCAGGGAAAACAACCAGTAATTATCAGTAAGCAATCACTGACGATGAATATGTGAACACTCCTAGTGAATAAAAAATAATACATTATTGAAAAATCTTTTTTATTTTAACAAAGTTCAACCCAAAACAAGGCAAGTTGCCAACTGTAGACGTATGGGGCTACTGAGAATTAGGATTAAAGTTTTTTTTTTTGGGGGGGGTCATCCTCAGTTGGGAGCTGTGTAGTGAGATGCTTGTTAACATTTGTTTTAAATTTCTGCATGTAGGTACAGTCAGGGAAACAGGGAGCAGGGAGCGAGTTCCAAAGGCTGGGAACACGAGGAAAGAAGCTATTGAAGTAGAAGGCTCTCCGGCATCTGGGGACATCCACAGTGAATGGATAGGATTTAGCTGATGTGCGGGTTGGTCGAGTCTATTTACGTCGAGGGGGCACACGAGCAAAAAGTTTATCGGAGCATATTCCATTGCAGTACTTGTAAAACAAGCACAAGAATGCAACATTGCGGCGATGGGACTGGAGCTGGTAGATAGAGAGGGACCTATTAGATAAGTGACTCTTTATTCGACCTTGTCTAAGAGAGAGAGAGAGAGAGAGAGACTAGTGGATGGTGCACCAGCCCAGATGTGACAACAATACTCCATGCAGGGGCGGGTGGTGGCTTTGTAGAGATATAGGATACTGTAAGGTGTGAGAAGTTTTCTAGAATGGTAGAGGGAACCCTCCATTTTTGCAGCAGCCCTGGCAATGTCTTCTATGTATTTGTCCAATTGATGTTACTTGTGAACGTTGGACTTTCAAGTAGAGTGTTATTTGCAATGGCAATCGGTGGTTGAAGAGATTTCTTGTAGTTGTTGAAGGAAAGGAACTTTGTCTTATCAGCATTACATGTTACTATACATTTATGCCCCTATTCCACTACAGACTGGAAGTCACTTTCGAATTATTCAGCCATTGTCTCGAGAGTAGAGCGAGATGTCGTCAGCAAATATACCCATCTCAGACACAATGTCACCATGGAGGCCGTTTATGAAAATCAAGAACAATAAAAGTTCAAGAATCGATCCCTGGGGTACACCTGCATTCATGGCATGTTGTTTGGTTAAACAGACATGGATCTTTCTTTTGGTTAGGAAGGATCTAATTATATTAAATATTCGTCCAGTAATACCATATGAATTAATTTTTATGAGAAGACCTTTATGCCCCACCTTGTCAAAGGCCTTGGATATATCAAGCGCTACCACCTTAGCTTTATCTGTCTTGTCCAGTGTGTGGTATATGCGTTCAGAGAGGACTCTTAGGATATCCGCAGTAGACTGTGCTTGCCTAAATCCATACTGATGGTGTGTGTAATTATAGCGTAGTACATTTCCTATGTTGTATATGCTTGGTGGAGAAGAGAGAGAGAGAGACAAGATTCTCAACGTTACCCGGGAATACACTAAAACAAATATAATTTTCATTATATTATTAAGGTGGAGAGGAGGATAAGAAACACTGAATAGATTTAAACAAAAATATATTTTATTATATTTTTAAGGGACGAGGGAAGAGAAACTCTGCGTTGCCTGGGAGCTATCGCTTTACGGTTAAAGCTCAGGTGAACATTTTACATTATTATCATAAGTTTTAATACAATAAAAGTAGAAAGATGAATGGGCTGGGCTAAGGAGAAAGAAGCGGTACGAGAGAGAGAGAGAGAGAGAGAGAGAGAGAGAGAGGGAGACACGGGGGAGGAGGATAGAGAAAAAGATAGAGAGACGGATAGAGAGAAAGGTAGAGAGATAGAAGTTTTAATATAAAGATGTTACACGTTTTTAAAACTCCTTTATTTTTTCTATGGCCCTATGATCTATTCGTATATAATGGCAAATTTAAATTATTACTAGAAATAACGTGAATCTCTTTTTATTTATAATAAACTATTCCAATCTTTTAATATTTTTCTTACTTTATTACCTACGATTGTTAATAAAGAGAGAGAGAGAGAGAGGGGGGGGGGAGAAACAGAGAGAAAGAGAGAGGGACGGGGGGAGGGAGAGAGAGGGGGAGAGAGACAGAGATATAAATAGAGATAGAAACAGAGAGAGAGAGAGAAAAGAGATGGAAGCGTGAGAGAAACGGAAGCGAGAGTGATATATATGTATGGAATAGAGCAGCGTGGGGGTCAAACAACATACAAGGAGAGAGAGTGAAACGGATAGAAAGTTTGAAAGAAATAGGATACTTGTGAGTTATTGGTATATTACTGCTAATTAGAACAATTAAAATGAAAGTTTTTTTCTAACAGAACTCAATCCAAAAACTGGAGACAAAGTGTATTTTATGAGATAAAATATATCGGAAAAAATCATCAAGAAAATACTCGTTGATTGACTCAGCTCCAATATAACAGATAATTATCTCTTAAAATAATTTCTTTTTGCTTTTCCAGGTTGCTTGGCAATACAATTTGAACTCTTCGCACAAAGAACGACATCTTTACAATAAGATTATGGACAATTCAACAGACAAGGACCGAATGGCAATCGAGGCTTGCGCAAGGTGAAACTTTTCTCTCATAGATTCTTACTTTTAGTTAATTGGTTCTAAAAGTGTTTCTAGTTAGTACCCCGTTGTGTCTCATACCATTACAATGTACATGATTATTATGGATTTAAAGCGTCATTATAGTCATTCCTTTAAGTCATTGGCCTTCACACCTTATTCCTAGGACCAACTTAGACGCATACAAAGACAAACTTATCGGTGGTAGAATTACCACACACAGATACCTGATGCATTTTGTGATAGATTGGTGTACATGACCGAATAAAACTCGCAAACACTAACATTAACATTATGGACAGTAGAAAGTAGACCACGTGGTTTCAAAAGCATTTTACCTATTTTAAAATTTGAATTCTTAAAATGCTTTCAAAAGAGCTTTATTCACTTTAAATACACTTTGGCTTTAAACACACGGGCTTTAAAGTTCTATCGCTGTGTTGAATTGTGGAATAGATTGTCATCAAGTTAAATTGAAACCGAAACTGTAAAGTTCTGGATTGACCAAGAAATCAAATTCAACCATAAGGCTACTGTAGTCATTGGACGCATAGAAAGATGAAGACAAGGAGATGGTGCCATAGGACGACCCATGTCCTACCAGAATTCATCTATATTTCTATGTTTCTCTATATAAAAAACGTAATAACTTTACATTTGTTATGGAACACTTTCGATGTCTGATGAAGGATATGTTATCCGAAAAAGTCAAGAAAAATGTTTCAGCTACAATCTGAGAGAGGCTAAGCTTTGTCAGGCAGAGATAATAAAAATCAAACTTCATAAAGATGAACACATGTCCAAGTTAGAGTTGACATGTGACCAGAATATCAGTGTGGCAAACTAGCTGTTGATATTCTGGTCATGATTTTTAAAATACACGTGAAGTATATTCATCTAAATAAATAGTACATACATTTAATTGCAAAGAATTTGTCCTAGATTAGCCGATTTACTAGAGATGGACATTCTTTGATACTTCTTCTGCTAAGCTTTCTAATGGTAAAAATTATATAAAAATAGAAGAATATCTGCCACAGGAAATGTAAAATTAATTCACTTAGGAAGATTAAAATCAAGATATAATGATGCTAAACCTTATGTCTAGAATCCTTATTCCAATTTTGATCAAAATCTATCACACTATTTTGATTCTAGGAAACGTCTCAAATCTAAGGCTTAAGCTTAAGGGGTATCAAGAAGGCTTTATTGGTGTCTCATGACTATGCATAAAATTTAATGCAAATCTGAAAAAAATCAATTTTCGAATAGGAGGTTATTATATTATATATATATAATATATTATGCCACTTAAAAATGCTTAGAAAACAATGAAACTTAAATTTGGGGAATATTTATTAATTGATGTCTAATACCTATTGTTAAAATTTCACAAAAAATCGGTCTCTGAATTTTAACAAAGGTCTTCCACCCCCTTTTTATCACTGTTGCATAAACTAAATCAAAATAAAATATCGCCCACATTTAGACCACTTACGACTTGCAGCTGTGTTTTAAAATACATGATCGGTTAATTAAATCAGGAGTTAATCCAGTACATGAAAATATATAGACGTATAAACATAACTAAATTTATATGAATAGCGAATTCCAGCAAGTAGAATAGATTGGATGTGGAAGCAATTCGAAGTGCATTCGACTTATAACACGCTTCATTGACTTGTGAACGATCTTTTTTCGTCTTCATCTGTGGCCGTCTTTTGGTGATTTTTCCCTTCAAGCGCATTGATAATGCTATATAATATTCACCAGTGATGCATTTCCCTTTTCTCAATGTAATTGATAAACAAAATACCTTGCACATCCCAAAATACGGAGGCATAAAACTTTTCCCGCTGATGTTTGCACGGCTTTAACCTGCTGTTGTCCACTCAGCTGAGTGCCTAAATACCCCCGACGAACCTGACTAGTAGCAAAATCCCACCCCTTCACTGATACCGAAAATTATTGCTATTCAAATAACCGATTTCGTCGAACCG
Organism: Sepiola atlantica; assembly: GCA_963556195.1. Classification (NCBI taxonomy): domain Eukaryota; kingdom Metazoa; phylum Mollusca; class Cephalopoda; order Sepiida; family Sepiolidae; genus Sepiola; species Sepiola atlantica. The sequence continues at coordinate 59,109,251 of OY744522.1, read as the reverse complement.
CTTGCCTTTGGAATTCTCTCCCTGCTTCCTGTTTCTCTGACTATACAAACATACAGAAATTAAAATGTAATGCTAACAAAAATCTTACTGCACACGCCCCCACTTAGGATGCCCACTATAAATCTGGTCCTAATCACAGTAGCCCCATTACGTCTCAGTAGCAATATGTTTTGTTTGTGGTGAAATAAAGTTTTAAATAAATAAATAAATCTTCTGTAGTTGACACAGGAACCGTTTCTCAGAGAGTTGATAAGCGGAAACCTTCAAAATACGTACACCTAGATAACATATTTTACAACCAGTATCTTTGGAGATTCAAGAAATTCTCAGTCCAAGAAAAATTGAAATTCTGCTTAACGTTGAGAGCTGCCATGTGGAAGAGTGGTGGGCAAATGTCTTCCAGAGAATTTGAATAAAATAAGTTTTTATGTCCGAACAAAAATGACGCCATAATACGTAACATAACTTTAATCTTATACCTGGAGAATTATCTAGGGAAAACACTATCGTAATTGTTACTGTCAGATAACAGAGGAATAATGATATTAAAAATTTGATCAGAAGGAAAACAAATGTTCTTTGCTTTTTTAGTTTTTTTAATTCTTTCGAAATAACAACTACATTTTCAGATTATAAAATAAAAATAAAATATTGGACAATTTTTAGTAATGGCGGCCAGTTTTTTATGTAAGTTTTGGCTGGTATGAAGAGAAAACTAGTCAATAATTTAAGAATAAATTACCAAAAGGAAAATGCCAGTATACGTAAAAATCGACATAAAAGTTAAACTTAATACACGTTAAAAGATAATGTCAAAATGTACTTGTTGCCATCCTATTTAAAATAATCTGTTTCACCTGTCAAATTTAAAAAAACCTTTGTGGATGAGAAACATCAAGAAGTTAAATCGGATGATATTCTGGCTTAGCAAGCTGGGAGAAGGCTCAAAGTGTTCTCTAAAAAAATGGTGATCTTCTACGTGTTCATTTTTGATTTAAAATTTGTTAAATTTCCTTAAATAACTACAAGAACGCTCTTCAACCACCGATTGTGATGGCAAATAACACCCTATCCGAGAATCAAACATTTAAACTCCTCGGCCTAACATTCACAAGTAACATAAATTGGGAAAATACATTGAAGACATTGCCAAGACTGCTGAAAAGAAGGTGGGCTCCCTCTAGCGTGCTAGTAAACTTCTCACACCTGACATTATCCTATATCTTTACAAAGCCACCATCCGCACATGTATGGAGTATTGTTGCTACATCTGGTCTAGGGCATCATCCACTAGCCTCTCCCTCATAGATCAAGTTAAAAAGAGTCGCTAATTTAATAAGTGACTCACTATCCTCGAAGCTCTAGCCCATGAACCATCCTCGCAATGTTGCATCCGTGTGCCTGTTTTACAAGTACTTCAATGGAATGTGCTCCGATAAACTTTCTGCTCGGGTGTCTCCTCGACGTAAATACACTAGACCAACCCGACAATCAGCTAAGTACCATTCATTCACTATGGAGGCCACCAGATACCGGAGAGCCTATTACTCCAATAGCTTCTTTCCTCGAGATGCCAGCCTCTAGAACTCCCTCCCTGCTCCCTGTTTCCCCGACTGTACCGACATGCTAAAGTTTAAAACTAATGTTAACAGACATCTTGCTCCACAGCTCTCAACTTAGGATGACCCCCAAAACCTACACCCTATTTCACAGTAGCCTTTACGTTTACAGTAGCGGCCTGCCTTGTTTTTTTGGAGGAAGGGGGTGAACCATGATAAAAACAAATTTTGCTGATTTGTATTGTCGTTCAGTTTTCTATGTTTAACCGGTACTTAAGGTGAAGTAATCCCATTGATAAACAGGAACTTTTCTAAATTTTAATAAAAAACAAAACATTCTAATAATTTTTTAACAAACAGTTTAGAAGTATTGGACGTCTGCCGAGAATTGATTCTTTTTTTCCAAGCCAAAGACATGATGGTATAAAATTATGCTGACATTATAAAAAAAATGACGGAATCGTAAAGACAATTGTGATGGGAATTTTGTCATTAAATTTTCTATCATATTGTGTAAAAATAATTCGTTTTCGTTAAAACAAAATAAATGTATTTGATTGAGAAAGACCTTTAGCGTTATTGCTCCTGGGGACGTTAATGCCCTTGGGGACGTGGGATAACGAAAAAGTGTAAGGTCATGTTAAGAATTTGGAGAAAAATGCATTGATGGAATGCGAATACAATATTTTGAGATTTGAAAAATAAAGTACGTGATTTCTGGGTTAGTTTAGATATGCGGAGAAACAAATAATTGAATTTATACAAACACAAAACAATTGAATGGCTCGAGCGAATTTAGTGACTATACAGAGAAGACGTGTCTTCAGAACTGGCTCTCACTAGGAGGGAGGTCTTGATGTCCCCCATGATAATAGAAAACTTTGAAAAAATCATTGTAACATAAAATTAAGTACGCAATGAAATTCTTTTTGTGTTTATCGAACCTTTTAATTGTACACCAGCCTGCAAGGGAAGGATGCTTCCAGAAATCCAAGGGTAATTCTCGAAGGGACAAGTAAGTGTTTTCTATTTCGTCCTATGCTATTTTGGTGCCGTGAGCAAGATTCCAGAATTATCAAACAGAGGGATAAATAAGTGTTTTCTATTCCGTATAATGCTATTTTGGTGCCGTGACCAGGATTCCAGAATTATTAAACAGAGGGACAAATAAGTGTTTTCTATTTCGTCTTATGTAACGTGACTCTCAGGAAAGAAAAGAGGCTAACTATGTTACATACCAAGATAGCAACTATTGTATATACATCTATATACAGGGTGTGTAATATCCATGAGGAGTGATTTATACATACACAAAATTGACTCTTAGAAACAGATTATATTGTCATTTTACTGGAAAAATCTTTTTGACGATAAGAATAAATATGTTTTATTTGAATATTTAAGACTATTGTACTCACTTTGGATGTTATTCTCACAACGTTTCGGTCGATGTAATCTCCCAACACTTTCAGATGTCTCTTGTCTAACACGGGAATGTTAATATCGAAGTCGGGAATCTGCATGAAATTTCGAACGGGACCCTTTATTTTATCTACGGGGGTAGAATGTTCTCGTAATGTCAGATATGAACAATTAGACGTCTTAAGTAATTTGTAATTATAAGTATTACTATTACTGAGGATTTTAACCTTCAAACTCCAGAACTTAATAACTAAACACTTTTATCCGTTGCGCCACCGATCCTTGTGGACAATTCTGGGGATTTAGAACAACAAATGTTAGGGGTCATGTGATCATGAAAATTTTCTGTCATCTATTTCTGCGTTCCCTCAGCCTAGTGTGGTGGTTCCTTTACCATTTTTGACGTAAAATAACCTGTACTAATCACATAAGACTTATATCTGTTACCTTTGTGGACGACATTTTAGATTGTTCCTTCGAGCATACAGTGTTCTTTTGCGATCATCCTCATGGATTACCACCACGGCGCGTCTGTACTTTCTGAATAAATCTAGATTTTCTAATGTAATCAGTGTATCTGGGAGTCCAGCTACATTGCAATCGAATACCAGACGTAAATAAACAAGAAAACAAAAATACTTTAAACAAATCACAGAAAAAGAGAGAAAAAAAATGACAAATGTTCGGCTGCTGTCGATAAACAAATGCGAAACATAGTTTGATCTTTCCATTGACCTTTACATATTTGAGAAGATTTTGATACAACAATAAATAACCAAATTTAAATTCCATTGAAGTGGCATGGATAGTCAGATAAACGTGCAGAGTTCAAGTTCTGTTGAGGCCACTCAATCACTTTCACTACTACTCTTGAGAAAGGTATGAATTCATATATCATTCCTCCGGAATTAAATAGTAAGGTAGACTTGACACCCAATCTTTGGTTGTGTAACTTGCCTAGGAAAAGGAAAACTTTGAAATAACACCATTATTTCTCTGCTTACCCTGGCATTGTTTCCTGTCGCCCTGAAATTCTTGCCACTGGGCCCAAGCAATGCCAGATCAAGTTATGTTAATAACCTTCTGACACATTGCGTTCTTTTGAAATCAAAATCATAAACGTCGAGGGTGACCACAAACGGAATGCTGTATTTGCCGAATTAATCCAGCTTTTCTAATGCTATCAATGTCTAGAATGTCTCTTACGTTTTCATAATGGTGATATCTTTTCCATATTAAACTTGTAACTATTTGCGAACTCTTTAATCTAAAATCAAGTTACTTAAAAAATGGCTCTATTTCTAAATTGCTACATTCAGCTTTTACAGTCACGATAACCGAGTGCCTCTTCATTTATTGTATGATTATAGGATCTACCATTGATAATTCTGAAATATAGAAAAATATAAAGACAAATAATATTCCTGCTATAGGAAAAATGTCCTCAAATACCTAACGCACTCTGTAGTTTCTGTTTATTTAATTTTTCACGAACTCCTCCTAGGGTTTCGCAGACAGACTCCCATAACCATATATATTCTGAAACTACATCCGGCTGAGGTACTTGGATAAAAATATTTCATGTTTCGGCCGATATAACCTACAACCTTTTTCAAGTGCCTCGTTTCGAACTTTGAAACCTAATAGTTGAACTTGTGAATCTTTATGTTAGAGTGATGAGCCCGTACAGAATCTCGACCTGAACTATTATATTAAATCAAAAGGAGTAGATTGATCGTGTTTCGTCAGTCATTACCAGGTAGAAGTGCAAATTTTTATGTAATACTTATTCTTACTTATTATCGCCTGTAGTAAGTATTTAACCGTCATCCTTCAGAAGTGATACTTTTTATGTAATACTTATTCTTACTTATTATCACCTGTAGTAATATTTAACCTTCATTCTTCAGAAATGCTACTTTTGATGTAATACTTATTCTTACTTATTATCGCCTGTAGTAAGTATTTATCCGTTATCCTTCAGAAGTGCTAATTTTTATGTAATACTTATTCTTACTTATTATCGCCTGTAGTAAGTATTTAACCGTCATCCTTCAGAAGTGCTACTTTTTATGTAATACTTATTCTTACTTATTATCGCCTGTAGTAAGTATTTAACCGTCATCCTTCAGAAGTGCTACTTTTTATGTAATACTTATTCTTACTTATTATCGCCTGTAGTAAGTATTTAACCGTCATCCTTCAGAAGTGCTAATTTTTATGTAATACTTATTCTTACTTATTATCGCCTGTAGTAAGTATTTAACCGTCATCCTTCAGAAGTGCTACTTTTTATGTAATACTTATTCTTACTTACTATCGCCTGTAGTAATATTTAACCTTCATCCCTCAGAAATGCTACTTTTATGTAATACTTATTCTTACTTATTATCGCTTGTAGTAATATTTAACCTTCATCCTTCAGAAGTGCTACTTTTTATGTAATACTTATTTTTACTTATTATCGCCTGTAGTAATATTTAACCTTCATCCTTCAGAAGTGCTAATTTTTATGTAATACTTATTCTTACTTATTATCGCCTGTAGTAAGTATTTAACCTTTATCCCTCAGAAGCGCTACTTTTGTGTAATACTTATTCTTACTTATTATCACCTGTAGTAATATTTAACCTTTATCCCTCAGAAGCGCTACTTTTATGTAATACTTATTCTTACTTATTATCACCTGTAGTAATATTTAACCTTTATCCCTCAGAAGCGCTACTTTTATGTAATACTTATTCTTACTTATTATCGCCTGTAGTAAGTATTTAACCGTCATCCTTCAGAAGTGCTAATTTTTATGTGATACTTATTCTTACTTACTATCACCTGTAGTAATATTTAACCTTTATCTCTCAGAAGCGCTACTTTTATGTAATACTTATTCTTACTTATTATCGCCTGTAGTAAGTATTTAACCGTCATCCTTCAGAAGTGCTAATTTTTATGTGATACTTATTCTTACTTATTATCGCCTGTAGTAATATTTAACCTTCATCCTTCAGAAGTGCTAATTTTTATGTAATACTTATTCTTACTTATTATCGCCTGTAGTAAGTATTTAACCGTCATCTTTCGGAAGTGATACTTTTTATGTAATACTTATTCTTACTTATTATCGCCTGTAGTAATATTTAACCGTCATCCTTCAGAAGTGCTACTTTTTATGTAATACTTATTCTTACTTATTATCGCCTGTAGTAAGTATTTAACCGTCATCCTTCAGAAGTGCTAATTTTTATGTAATACTTATTCTTACTTATTATCGCCTGTAGTAAGTATTTATCCGTCATCCTTCAGAAGTGCTAATTTTTATGTAATACTTATTCTTACTTATTATCGCCTGTAGTAAGTATTTAACCTTCATCCTTCAGAAGTGCTAATTTTTATGTAATACTTATTCTTACTTATTATCGCCTGTAGTAAGTATTTAACCGTCATCCTTCAGAAGTGCTACTTTTAATGTAATACTTATTCTTACTTACTATCGCCTGTAGTAATATTTAACCTTTATCCCTCAGAAATGCTACTTTTATGTAATACTTATTCTTACTTATTATCGCTTGTAGTAATATTTAACCTTCATCCTTCAGAAGTGCTAAATTTTATGTAATACTTATTTTTACTTATTATCGCCTGTAGTAATATTTAACCTTCATCCTTCAGAAGTGCTACTTTTTATGTAATACTTATTCTTACTTATTATCGCCTGTAGTAAGTATTTAACCTTTATCCCTCAGAAGCGCTACTTTTATGTAATACTTATTCTTACTTATTATCGCCTGTAGTAATATTTAACCTTTATTCCTCAGAAGCGCTACTTTTATGTAATACTTATTCTTACTTATTATCGCCTGTAGTAAGTATTTAACCGTCATCCTTCAGAAGTGCTAATTTTTATGTGATACTTATTCTTACTTACTATCACCTGTAGTAATATTTAACCTTTATTCCTCAGAAGCGCTACTTTTATGTAATACTTATTCTTACTTATTATCGCCTGTAGTAAGTATTTAACCGTCATCCTTCAGAAGTGCTAATTTTTATGTAATACTTATTCTTACTTATTATCGCCTGTAGTAAGTATTTAACCGCCATCCTTCAGAAGTGCTAATTTTTATGTGATACTTATTCTTACTTATTATCGCCTGTAGTAATATTTAACCTTCATCCTTCAGAAGTGCTAATTTTTATGTAATACTTATTTTTACTTATTATCGCCTGTAGTAATATTTAACCTTGATCCTTCACAAGTGCTACTTTTTATGTAATACTTATTCTTACTTATTATCGCCTGTAGTAAGTATTTAACCGTCATCTTTCGGAAGTGCTAATTTTTATGTAATACTTATTCTTACTTATTATCGCCTGTAGTAGTATTTAACCTTCATCCTTCAGAAGTGCTACTTTTTATGTAATACTTATTCTTACTTATTATCGCCTGTAGTAAGTATTTAACCGTCATCTTTCGGAAGTGATACTTTTTATGTAATACTTATTCTTACTTATTATCGCCTGTAGTAATATTTAACCTTCATCCTTCAGAAGTGCTACTTTTTATGTAATACTTATTCTTACTTATTATCGCCTGTAGTAAGTATTTAACCGTCATCTTTCGGAAGTGATACTTTTTATGTAATACTTATTCTTACTTATTATCGCCTGTAGTAAGTATTTAACCGTCATCCTTCAGAAGTGCTACTTTTTATGTAATACTTATTCTTACTTATTATCGCCTGTAGTAAGTATTTAACCGTCATCCTTCAGAAGTGCTACTTTTTATGTAATACTTATTCTTACTTATTATCGCCTGTAGTAAATATTTAACCTTCACCCTTCAGAAGACTGTAACTTAGAACCAACGCTTTATCTTGTATGCTACATGTCAACATGAATAATTCTGATTTTGAGGATTTTAAACTTAATGTTTTACTAGATATCTAATAATAAGTAGTAGTCTACTTATTATTATATATTTCTTCTTTTTTACTGGTGTTTTAATCTACTATTTTTAATTATTGCTTCCCATGTTGTATTTAATTCTATACTAGATCTATGTAGAAGGAGGCCATTGTCACTCAACATATGCACTGTTTCTTTGATTCTTATCATCCGCTGTTCGTTTGTGTCAGACAACTTTATTTCATTGTATTTATAACTTGACAATAAAAACAGATCCCCATAACGATATAGATTTTGAAACGAAATTGGTTCTGATTGGAGTTAGACAAGTAATCCGTTGACAGACGGATCACTTGTCAATTGTTAATGTCTAAACAGAATCATCATCATCATCATCATCATCATCATCATCATCATCATCATCATCATCATCATCATCTGTTTATCGTTCGTTTTACATGCTGGCATATTCTGGACGCCTTTTAGAAATAAACTTCAAAACTAACTTATCTCAGGTCATTACTTAAAAGACATAACCGGAAATGCGACAGATTTTCTTTGGAAGTCATTTCTCTAGTTGAGGAAACATTTTTATAGGTTTGATGAAGTTTCTGTGCGGTGAAGGGGACCAGTGCTTTGATGGAGACACCATCTCTAGGTAATTGTCTACTGAGGCTAAAGAGCGCTTCACATGCCCTAAAAGAACCAATGTAATATTTGAAATCACAGTAAACCTAATTTTGTCAAGATATGTAGTATTACAACTTATGTGTTTCACACATACTTTTTTAAGAGGAAAAAACAAACGCAACAATTTTTTGTTGTTGTCACAAAAAGATTTTATTGGTAAATAAAACAATTGTTTTTTGTTATTCTTTTCTGTTTGGTTTGTGTTTGTATTTGGTTTGTATTTTGTTTTGAAGGAAAATAAGGGGTGCAATTTTCTGGATCCGTTGCTTTCTGATGGTGTTACTCGCTCCCGCCAGTCGTTGTGTACATTGTTACCAATTCCAAGTCTGCGGAGAAACACAAAAAAACATGCATTACTTATTTGTTTCTTATGCCTCCTTAGGTCGATCTGTCTTTTTAACCATCAACTCAACTTTTACAAAGAAAACAATTATTGCACATAACATATACAATATTCATACAATAGTCATACAATTTTCATATGCAGATAAAATAATGATAAATATTTCATCCTATAGTTCCCAATAAAATCTTCTTAATTCTATTCTTTTTACCATATTTTCTGAATTCACATAATTCAACCTTAAAACCTGTTGTACTATTCTCATCCTAAATCTAACTTTTGGCAACTTTTTTCAAAAATATATTACTCTATGAGCGAAAGAATTAATTTTTTTTTGCAGGGAATCCATAAAATCTGGATATTGGTCAACTAAGAAGTGCACACGTGCAGCATGTCACTGAACGGTGATAAAATAAAGACTGTTGGAAATTAATAACCGACACTTGATGGACAAGCCAGATATAGACTGAAGTCTATTGTACTAAATATTGTTGGATTGCAGAAAGGATATTGAATTTTATTTATGATTCCATGGATGGCATTTTGGGGAGGATTCATCTTTTTGGGTTCACCCTATAATTTATATTTTTTACTAGGTTAAATATTGATTTCCAAGAATGTTCGCAACCTGATAAATTATTAAGATCAATCTGTGTTCTATCTTCTGGAACAATCCTATTTCGATCAATATTGGAAATGCCAGTAGGAAATATTTGGCTGCATACCAACCGCAAAAACACGGAATATATGTTGTTAAAGCCAGATAAGACAGATTTAAAATCACAAAGTGGTGAGACAGTGAAACAGGTGCGTGATTTCAAATATCTTACTTTGTGGGTTGCAGATAGCTAAAAGGACATAGAAGGTCTAATCAGGGTGGCGTGGGCAGCACTAAACAAGTTAAACAAGATTTGGAAATCAAAACTCAAAGAAGAACTTCAGGTTTAGTTCTTCAAATTCACAGTTTAATGGGTTTTGCTGTATGAGGCCTACCGAAAAGGAAATGGAATAATTTTTGCAGATATATAGAATGACCTCAAATAACAACGTTTCATCTTCCATGACGCCAGCAGAATGTTTGCAAGGAAGCTTAAAACAAATCTGGACGAAAACGTCTTCTTTCGGATGTTCAAAAACAATACTACTGGAAAACAGTGATAGTGGTAAAACGGATTGAGAACATGATTTACATGGTAAAGGGACCCTAGTTTATCCACAAAAGACATATGCACCAGATGAGGAAACGATATTAAGATGCTGTCAAGAATAATACTTTCATGAGAGAAGCTAAAAAAATTGGCTGTTATGGTGTGATGGTCATCTGCCATATTTCGTGACTATATGGACTCTTCTAGACATTATGTATAACTGGGCCTACGACGAAGGAGGAGCAGTTTCTCGGCAACATACTATTCGGCACTTCTGTAAATACGCACTCATGTGTTGTCTTATTTGTCATCGGCCCTTTACAAATGAAACGTGCAAAAGGTTAGATTAGATGGTACCTATACTATAATGTTAAGAGCAGTCCTTAGTGTCATCTGGAGGGATAGGATAACAAACTACGATCTATATAGAGAACTGGGTAACAGCAGTGCTCAAAGCCTGAACGTTAAGTTTTATAGGTCATCTGTGGTGAAGGAATAAAACAGGGGGAATAAGAAAAAGAGTGAAGCAAGCAATTACATATGTGGACCACTTCAGAAATCACACCGGTTTGTCGACGGAAAAACTAAAGAACGCGATTGAAGAACATTAAATGTGGAAGATTTTAGTCAATTATATCTGAGCGAGATCGCACTAAATAACTAATTAACAATAGATAACCATTCCCCTTTAAAAATATATTGAAATAGTAAAAAAGCCACAAAAACACAGACACATATAGAAATAGTAAGGAAGCCACACATATATAGACACATATAGAAATAGTAAAGAAGCCACAAATATATAGACACATATAGAAATAGTAAGTAAGCCACAAATATATAGACACATCGAAATAGTAAGAAAGCTACAAATATATAGACACATATGGAAATAGTAAGGAAGCCACAAAACATACACATATAGAAATAGTAAGGAAGCCACAAAAACACAGACACATATAGAAATAGTAAGGAAGCCACAAATATATAGACTTATATAGAACTAGTAACGAAGACATAATCGTTAGTATTGAAGCTATAGAAACAAACAGAGAAGGCCTGAAAATGACAAAATCTAAATAACTCAAATTAACGCAATTCACAATTTAAATTTGTCGACGGAAGAACTAAAGAACGCGATGTAAGAATTTAGTCAATAATGTCCGAACAAAAAACTAATTATCTTCTAAATAGTTTAACATCATCATCAAATAGTTTTGTTTCTGAATTTATATAATTTCTGTAAATCATTTATGAGTATCAAAAACAACAAAACTCTCAATACTAAATCGCGAGTAACACCGGGTGGGTGAGGGTTGGTTTTTACCAATTTTCATCTTCATCATTCGGTCAAAATCTTTCCTACAATATTTAATATTTCTTAAAATAGTGTAGGAAATATATTCTCTCACCTGGTTTATAATACAATCGTATTTTAACGGGCAGTGGGGAGACGTGACCTTTGACCTCGTAGACCTTTGTCGCCTCTAGTTCATGGCAACTGAAATTGGTGTCCAGCTAAAACGAAATTAAATACAATATTTAAAATAAAATCAAACAAGTCGACCTATTATTAAATATGGACTTTTTAAAAATTGTACACGTGATGACATATCTCAACATTTTTCTCTATCATCATCATCATCATCATCATCATCATCATCATCATCATCATCATCATCATCATCATCATCATCATCATCATCATCATCATCATCATCATCATCATCATCATCAGTCTCTCTGTCTGTCTGTCTGTTTAAGCGATGGTGATTGTTTCATGACGGTCACCGAGGTGTGATAATACTTTTTGACTTTGTTCTTTCTTTCGTGGGATCCTACCAATCGCTGGTGTTGATATTCCTACATTTCCAAGTTTCTTTTCCTTGTATTCTCGAATCTTATTCCATGCTTTACCTGGTAAGAAATATCGACGTACAGAAATAATCAACCATCGCCATATTTGAATGCGATAAAAAAGCCAAAATGGATTAACAGTTCACCTCAAGAAGGCCGAAAGGCACATCAGCCGAAACATAATAAAAAAATAAAAAAGCAACTGTGGGTAAAACTATCGTGAGAACAACATTGCAAATAATTTCCTTTTCTTCATTCTATCTTTGTTTCTTTCTGTTTTTCTTTCTATTCCCAACCCTCCCTACCTTCTCATGTCTATGTTTTTAAAATGGAAGTATGTAAAGAGAAAGCGGTTAATGTTTGTATATTTCACGCTTTTCAATTATTCATATTGATATATCATTTTTCATTCTGTGAACCTATTTCACACATCTTAAAATAAACGTTGCTAAGAGAAGGCGATTCTTCTATTCTTTTTCTTTGCGTTAGTCCCGAGCTACGACAGTCTCTGCAATAATGCATTTTTGTTTTTACTTGGCACGATCACAAGTTTGGTTCGGTTGAAGGCCGGTTTTACAGAGATCATTGTGCAGGGCGTTGACCCATCTCATCATTGGTCTTCATCTTGGTCGCTTCTCGGCGACTTCAAATTTAAAAGTGAATTTCGCGACCACGTCGTTATCGGCCCTTAGCACATGTCCGAACCATCCAACCCGCCATTCCATCATCTTGCTATCGATCGATACGAGAATCCCATTCATAATTACAAAATACTAGCAGGCCTACCTGGCGTCATCAAGGTCCAAATTTCGATAAATGACATTAATTACAGATACAAAAATAAAAGTAAAACTACACAGCCTGCTTAATATTGTGATTTGAAATGTCTAAATTCATTTTAGGAAAAAGTCAGAGTAAAACGAATTATGTCCTGGTCTGTCTTTAAGTACAGCTTACTAACCGATTGACCCACATGGACAGGTACGAAATGGTGATGCTATTAGATAAATAAACCAGACTCTCTTTTTATCTACGGCCCCTTTCCTGGCTCTCTCTCTCTTTAGAGTGGAATTTTGGTCAGCCAAACGCAAGAAAAGAGAGGAAAGAAAAAGGGAAAAGAAAAAATCAAGAATATCTAAAGTATTGTCTGTTATTAAATTAACACCCGGTGATTAAGTTTGCACGATTAAGACTTCTGAACGTTATGGTAAGAACTCCTTCCTTTATTTTTGACTAGTAAAATGCATTGATCTAGACGAAACCCACCCGTACACTTCCAACTGATACCAAATAACCTATGTTTATAAAAAGGGATACACAGAGAAACAGAATATAACGGATTAATCATGCCAGAAAGGAAAACAAAATCAGCTAACAGAACTCTAGCTTTAACTGTTGTATCCTGGGTTGTACGACACTAAATGTGGTTCTATGTGCCATAGAAAGCACTAAGTGTGGTATCCTGGGCTGTATGACACTAAATGTGGTTCTATGTGCCATAGAAAGCACTAAGTGTGGTATCCTAGGTTGTACGACACTAAATGTGGTTCTATGTGTCATAGAAAGCACTAAGTGTGGTATCCTGGGTTGCACGGCACTAAATGTGGTTCTATGTGCCATAGAAAGCACTAAGTGTGGTATCCTGGGTTGCACGGCACTAAATGTGGTTCTATCCGCCATAGAAAGCACCAAGTGTGGTATCATAGGTTGCAAAGTACTAAATGTGGTTCCATGTGCCATAAAAAAAACACTAAGTGTGGTATCATAGGTTGCACAGTACTAAATGTGGTTCTATGTGCAATAGAAGGCACTAAGTGTTTTATCCTGGGTTGCTATGAGGACAACTTGCATTCTGATTGGTTTCTCCGTCAATCGCTTCAAAAGATCCGCAGAACTTTACGTTTGACGCCATTTAGTCGGAAACTTGGGTAAGTACGGATTCAACCAGGTTTTTTTTTACCCCGCCTAATAAACCGGTATTGTCCGGGCCTTTGGGTCTGGATTTACGCCGGTCTATTGGGGGTTGCCGGTCCTTTGCAGTTCTAGGAGGTGCACCCTCCCAGGCTTTGCCTCCCCTCTTTGGGGAGGAGTAAGTTTATTGCTTACTGTCTGAGGCGCCTTACCGGGGAATGCCGACGGGGCTGCCCAGGCAATTTTTAAATGGCCAGAGCGCTCACTTCTCGAGCGCTGGCTTATCTAATCCCACTTTCACGACCTTGTGTCACATCTTACCTTGTGGGAGGTAGATAAATAACTTGGGTAAGTAGTCATTTCTGTCAGCAACCGCAAAACAATAAAAACTCTAGATGGACAGTAACAGATATTCATGAGGATATATGTATGTAACAATAATAAAAACGAAAAGTTATGTCTCGATTATCGACTTTGAAATTTACTTCATACTTTTGTCCCTTAAAAGAGGTCGAATTTGGAAAGAATTATCGTTGTTTTTTAAATTTCTGTTTTTAATCAGTTGCCGACTTTGTTCCCTCTCTCAACTTTTCTGTCTTTCTCTCTGACTAACAGACTCTTCCCCGAATGACCGAGTGTTTTCTGTCGAGTTTTCCAAGTGTTAGTTTTCGATTTGCTAACTAATCACAAACCGTTTCGTATTTTCTGTTCTGTTATGACTGGTCGAGCAATAAGAGCCTTGTTTTACCAAAAAAGATGTACCTTAAACGTCGAGCCACAATAGGTGAGCTAAGTATTATTTCTAAATTGGTGACTTGAAAGTTAGTTTGAGTTATTTTGTTCATTTGTCAGCTCAACTCGAATCGCCGTGTCACAGTGATTTGTCTTACCTCATTCAAATAGAGGACAACTCCAGTTTCTTCCACTTCTACTTTGGAAATGTTGTCCGACGCTAAAAGTTCCTTTTTATTGGACAATAAATACCCGGATGGCAAAGCAGCTTCAATGATTACCATTCCAGTCATATTCAGTTTCTTCATCCTTAAAAACAAAGAAAATAAAAAGACAGCGATTAGATTAGAACTACTACCACTACTACTACTATTATTGTTACTACTACTACTACTACTACTACTACTACTACTACTACTATTTAACAATAGTGCTAGTAGTAGTAGGGTGAGAAATCACTTATATAAATATATAGAGACATAGGCAGACATAGAGACAGACATATAATTAGATATAGACAGACTAAAAGATATAGAAAAACATATATATAGACAGATATGGACAGTCGGAGAACGATATATATATATATATATATAT
>OY744522.1:59056587-59089087 GCA_963556195.1 Sepiola atlantica | reverse complement strand
AACGTTAGGTCAACTAAGAGATAGAAATGTTACATTTGAGGTTAATTTAAATCCCACCAACCACGTAACGTCAGGTCAAGTAAGAGATAGAAATGTTACATTTTAGGTTAATTTAAATCCCACCAACCACGTAACGTCAGGTCAAGTAAGAGATAGAAATGTTACATTTGAGGTTAATTTAAAACCCACCAGTCACATAACGTTAGGTCAAGTAAGAGATAGAAATGTTACATTTGAGGTTAATTTAAAACCCACCAGTCACATAACGTTAGGTCAAGTAAGAGATATTAATGTTACATTTGAGGTTAATTTAAATCCCACCAACCACGTAACGTCAGGTCAAGTAAGAGATAGAAATGTTACATTTGAGATTAACTTAGAAATTAAGCTGACGTGTACAGGATGTTGTGTAATGGCAGGAAGTCGACGTGGGAAAAATACGCAATCTTATAAAAACTGAACTGAAGCACTGTCTATCATGAAAATTAAAACTAATCACATTACATTAAATCTGCAATTATCTCATCTACTTCACATAAAAATAATACAAATATGACCAATTTTGAGTTAATTGAAGCTAATCTCGACTTATATAATAAAAACTAACAAGACCATAAATTAGCTTAAAAATAACCTTTAACTATTTACAATATATACTTATTGAAATGATATAAACATAGCTAGTTTTCTAGTCATACAAAATAATATTTTTTAATGCATGGGAAAATTTTAAACAAAGTGTTGCAAAATAATATTATTATCAAAGTTAAATTTATTTCTCAATAAATAAAGCTCATAAATATTTGTAGGAGTAACAAAAATTACTTGAGATAAATTCTTATGATAAACATCGAATTAATGGATACTGCACCCCATAGACTGGTATTGTCTTGGCATTCGGGGCTTGATTTACGTAGGTCTATGGGTCTGTCCTGTGAAGTTCTAGGAGGTTCACCCTCCCAGGCTTCACCTCCCCTCTTTGAGGAAGGGTAAGTTTGTTGCTTACTGCCTGGGAATGCCGACGGGACTGCCCAGGCAATTTTTAATGGCCAGAGTGTTCACCTCTCGGGTGCTGGTTTTTCAAACCCCACTTTCCCGACCCGACCTTGGGTGACATCTTACTTGTGGGAGTAAGATAAAAAAAAAACTGGCCTTGTGCCTAACTCCTGGAGAGGAGTAAATAAAAACTCATGTATTATAATACAAAGGGAAATAATTCAATGCTATGAAACTGATGGTTGTGTCCCTTTGACCAAACAAATTTTTGAATAATAAAAAAATGAGATATAACTATGATTAACTCTCTTAAATCAGCAGAATCCTTTTATTGCTAAAAATATTAATAAACAATTTAAAAAAATAACTTTAACGGCACAGCTTCTCGGTTTATAACAAGAAGAGGTGACGAAGACTTTCATGGTAAAATAAACTGTAAATAATACCTTTTGAAGCAAAAACGTATGAAACCAGTAATAGCATTTTAAAATGCTTAATGTAATACAATTTTATCCTATGACGCTAATTGTGGCACCCGGCATTTAAATTGTTAACGTCATTCTTGGAACTGTGCCAGTCCGTTCTTTTGACGTCGAACTGATTTACGTGCGCGTTCTTGGCTGCCTTTCGAAATTCTCTTCTTTTCTCTAGCTTTTTTGTTCGATTCGTGATACATATAAAAATACATTATTTCTTGGGATGTAAACACAGAAAAGATCATTAGAAAAATAAAAAAATAAAATTTAGCTGAATAATTCTGTTATTTTTAACAATGTTTGTTCAAAAGAAAGAATGCTGTCTGAATACACACACAATATATATATATATATATATATATATATATATATATATATATATATATATATATATATATGTATATATATTTGTTTTTTACGACTTTTATTTTCGTCACATCGCAATGTATAATTTTAATGTGTTTCTGATGAGTTTAGAGAGAAAAGATCCGATATTGACATACAAATGTTGGTTGGTTCCCTGTTGAACAAGATGGAACCGTAAATTATACCAAAAGTTATTGTTTTGAAAAAATGTTTCGTAACATAAATAAAATCTTGATGTTTAAAATGCCACAGAATCTTCTTTATTTATATATGATCAGTTGTTGTATGTTAACCATCATCGAGCTTTCAATTGGAAGAGGTTGGTATCCATAAAAAATAGGTATATGCTAAAACATATATTTTCCCACTCCTATATATATATATATATATATATATATATATATATATATATATATATATATATATATATATATATATATGGGGTAAGGTACAAGATAAGTCATGAAAATGAAATGCCGTGGTAGACAAAATGTGTGAAAAATGACAGAAACGGAAAACAAGTTAAAGTGCAGGAGAAAAACAAAAACAAGAGATTTGACCGGTTTCGTTCGTGTAGGCGAACGTCTTCAGAAAAAGTGAAGATTTGGAAATAATTTTATTTTTAAAGCACACACATGGGAGGAGGAAAGGATGATCCGATTGGACCATATAAGAAAACTTTAAGTGACATTTAAATATGACAAATGGGTGACACATCCTTCTTTATTTCTTATTTTTCTTTTCATATTTTTCTTTTTTTTTTCTTTTGCACTTTCACACTTACTGAGTTAGTATGGGGGAGTTTCCAAATCTTCACTTTTTCTGAAGACGTTCGCCTACACGAACGAAACCAGGCAAATCTCTTGTTTTTGTTTTTCTCCTGCACTTTAACCTGTTTTCCGTTTTGTCATTTTTCACACACACACACACACACACACACACACACACACACACACACACACACACACACACACACACACACACACACACACATATATATATAAGAGAGAGAAAGAGAGAGAGAGACAGACAGACAGACAGACGAAACAGCTGTCTGTGGATGACAACATTTTATATATATGCATTAGGAGAACAGATCTTCCACTTGCAAAATATGGCAAAGAAAATTCAACACAGAGAAGATTTTTTTTGAGGGGAAGGGGACAATAGAGTAGCATCGTTGCACTTTCGTTTACTAAGGGTGTATAAGGTATTATACACCCGTCAGGAAGCCAAGTTATATTCGTCTGCTGAGAATAACACTCTGACGCTGATGTTAATTTATTCATAAAAATAAGTAATCGAAAAAAATCAGAACGATGGGTTAATTGTGTACGCATAGGAGAATAAATAGATAGAAAGACGAATAGCCCGTCTTGCTACACCGAGCTACATCGTATGCACCCGCCCCCACTACTCATTGGAGACGTCGCTCTAGACACATCTTCTCTGCTTCAAGTGTCGCTAGAATAGAGACAGAAAATATCCGTCCGGGAGCCACGTTGTTTCGTTGACTTCCGTTCTGAGGTCACCTTCGACACTTACGTGTCACTCTAACTTTTCCATTACAACAACAGCCCTCCTTATGTAACATTATGAAGTCTTACCACATGTTTGTATTGGACTGTGCTCATTTCTGGAGTGATCTCGGGGAAGGTGTGGGTGACTGTGTCGTCACTCGTAACAGTGACGCTCAAAGTGGTGGGCGTTTTAATATTTTCGGCGAATAGAGCCATGGCTTCAATTGCAAGGACTGTATCCTGAAATAAATAAATAAAAAAACATTTTCGTCATTATTTACAATCAGCAGGGCTACCCAACATTGCCCGGAATCACAATTTCCGTAATTTACGTAGAATACACAAAACAAATAAAAATAAAACGAAACAATCTACTTCCTATTGTAATTTGAAAAGTATAAGTTCATTTTAGGACAACATCAGAGTAAAAATAATGATGCTGTGGGCGAGATTTGAACTTATTAGCCCTGTCTCTAAGTAAGGCGCATTAACTGATTGATCCACTGGTTAACTGCAAAATAATAGCACTATAATACGTACTTTTTTTTACTACAATCTGCATAATTTAATCTGTTTCGTGGATCATTCATACCAAATATTAGTCCATTTAAAAGGAAATTATTTTCAATCTATTTAATATTTAATCCTGCTCAATATATTAGTTTTGATTAGTCATAAGTAAAGGGAGGCGGAGGAGATTTTACCTTCACAATAACACAAACACTCTTCTTTTTTATGTGTTAATTCCGAGCTACGGTGGGGTCCACAATGATGGATTTTTGTCTCTACTTGAAATGATAATAGGCTTGGAACGGGTGATGGCCGGTTTTACAGAAAGCTTTGTGCAGGTTGTCTGTCCATCTCATCGTCGTCCTCCCCATCGGTCGTTTTCCGGCGACTTCTAGTGAAAAGTTTCGCGACGGTGTCGTTGTTGGTCCTCAGCACATATAAAACCATCTGAGACGCCATTTCCTCATCTTGCCCGCAATCGCCGCGATGCCGTAGCACTTTCGGATATACTCATTGCAGACGTGGTCGAGCAGTGTAATTCCACACATCTAGCGGAGCATTTTATTTTCCATAACGGTGAACCGTCGCCTCATATTCCTCGTTGCCGGTAAGCACTCAGAGCTGTATAACGCCACAGGTCCCTCGAAAGTCCGGTAGATGTTCGACTTTACACGGTTGCTGATCTTGCGGTCACAGAGGATGCCGGTGGTGTTGCGCCACTTTAACCACGGCACATTGATACGTACAGTAACTTCGATGAGGATGTAACCGTCATTGCTAAGTGTCGAACAAATATATTTGAAGACTTAGGTTTGTGGAAGATCCTGTGTCAACTTGAATTGTGCCATGTTGATTTTTATCAGTTGTTAGATATTCCGTCTTTCTGCTGTTTAGCCGCAGACCAAAGTGCCGTTCTCCCAGAATTGGAGTTGTTGCAGATTGGATTTAATAATAAATTTAATAATAAAACAAACACTGCATTTTTCAAATTTTCATTATTGTTCAATGATTATATTATAATTTTATGTTGTAATATACTTTTTTCTAAATAAAACATCGGTGCGCTGGAAGAAAATTGTATTCCGAAATTGCGTTGCAGAGAACACTTTTGATAGCAACCATTTTAATCAAATTAACACTCATGTCCAAGTAGAAAGAGAATATATATATATATATAACAATTGTCTACAAACTAGTAGGCCTCCGTTCATTCTAGAGAGACAATGGATAACCCTTTTAAGAGTGACTGCGCGGGGAGTCTATTGTGAAGCAAGGATTGCAGATTTACAATCACACTTCTCCTGAACCGGTATTTATTGAGTTTAGTGACAAGAAAAAGACGAATAGACACAATGTCGGGTAAAGTAGAGCGCACTCCCACATACAGCACCTGGTATTCCCAAGTGCTCACCCATTTAGTACTGACTAGGATCAATATCGCTTAACTCTGGTAATCTAACGGGAACTGACGTGTTAACGTGATTATATATATATATATATATATATATATATATATATATACAGAGAGAGAGAGAAAGAAAGAAAGAAAGAAAGAGAGAGAATGCATAGTGTTAAATCAAAAGATTTATAACATTATTTATTACAGTTCCAATAATTCAATGTCAACAATGGTTTGACGTACACTCGTTTCAGAGACATTTAGGAATTATATTTGATTTTCTTATATATGATTTCCAATGTGTCTTCTTCAGAGCTCTATACTATTATAGAAATTCAGTGAAAACGTCAACATCTTCAAAATTATTTACAAACATTGAAAAATGTTCAGCAGGAAAAACACGAAACATACATTATGTTAGTTCCACCATTAGTTAATATAAAGTAAGAAAATAATCCGGTGTCTAAATATATATATTTAGACACCGGATGATTCCCTACTTTTAAATTGACTTCTCCTTTCCTTATGAACATTGATATATATATATATATATATATATATATATATATATATATATATATATATATATATATATATATATATATATATATATATATATGCTACGTCCCCCCCCCACACACACATATATATATATATATATATATATATATATATATATATATATATATATATATATATAAATATGTGTGTATCTATCTGTGCCCATGTACATATTTGAATATCTTCCCTCTCTACAGGAATTTAAAGTTTACCACCATGTATATTTTCCAAAATTACAGATATTCTCGTTCTTTGCCACTGATAGCATCCTTCGCTCTTGATAAAACCCACGCAACAATTAGGCGAAACGTTGAGTTCTCAGGTCTTCCGTTGTGTCCTTTTAAACTCAAATAGTCGGATTTTTTAAATATTTTCCTCTTTTCATATATATATATATATATATATATATATATATATATATATATATATATATATATATATATATATACAGAGGCTTTCGCATTTAATCCCCGTAGGGAATCCTCAAACTAATGTATTTCAGATTTACCTCTAATTCTATCGAACGGCACACGTACGCACACATACACATATATTAACTCATCTGATGTTTTGAATTCATTACACGACCCATGGAGAAATAGTGATGGTGTAACCACATGTGTTCCATTAAAATTTTTTCAAGCAACGAGAGAATCCGACGCATTCTTTATGGCGGAAACATTAAACTAACAAAAAAACTCGTTATTACCTGAGTTGAGTCGAAACCGCCATTAGAGTTACGCTGGGATACGATGTATTTCAAGATTGGCTGTCCCTCTTCGATATTTTCCTTGTTGACGTAGGCCATCAGGACGTACGATGCGAGTTCGACGCGAGTCGAAACCGAACCGTAATAGTCATCGGGTTCAGTTGTATCTTCAGTTTTCCAGTATTTCATGCCGTCTGCAAAAACAAAAATACAAAATAATAACTGATCAAAACATATTAAGATTATATACTTTTTGAAATGTCGGTGCTTCTTTGCAATAACACGATTATGAAAAAAGCCATGAATAAAGGTCATGAAAAAAGGCATGAACAAAGGTCATGATAAAAGCCATGAAAAAGGCCATGAAAAAGGTTATAAAATGCCGCGTAAAAGGCCATTAAAATGTTCATAAATGAATGAAAAAGGCCATGAAAAAGTTAATAAAAAGGCCACGTAAAAAGCCAGTAAAATGTCCATTAATGCATGAAAAGGGCCATGAAAAAAACATGAAAAGGGACATAAAAAACTTGGAAAAAACAGGAAAAATGGCCTTATTATTATTATTATTATTATTATTATTATTATTATTATTATTATTATTATTATTATTATTATTAAATAGTCCAATATACAATTAAATAAATGTCTAAATGTCTGTACAAAAAAAACAATGTGGGTTGAATAGAGAGATGCATTATTTCGGAATGTCAGTCGTATCAAAAGTTCATATAATTTTTATGTTTCGGAATTGCTTAGATGAAAATTGATAAGTTGTATAATTCGGACTACTATTCTCATCTTCGTTGTTATCTTCACAACGTTTCAGCCGATGTAACCTCCGACCTTGTTTAGGTGCATTCTTTTTGAGCTTGGGAATTTTGATGTCGAACTCGAGAATCTATTCGGAATTTCGAACTTAACCCTTTATTTAAACCACGGAGGCTGATTGTTCTCGTACTTCAATTGTAGTAAGTTCATCGGAGCACATTCCGTGGAAGTACTTATAAAACAGGAACAGGGATGCAACACTGCAGCGATGCGACAGGGGACAGAGCCTGGCAGACAGAACGGGGCTTATTAGTTTAGAAATTATTTTTTACGCCCTGTCTAAGAAGAAGAAGACTAGTGGTTGGTGCACTAGCTGAGACGTAGCAACACTACTCCATGCACGGGCGAATGGTAGCTTTGTAACGATATAGGATGCTGCCAAATGTGAGCAATTTTCTAGCCGAGTATAGGGAGTCTACCTTTTTTGCAGCAGACTTGGCAACATCTATATACTTTTTCCGTTCCATGTTGTCTGAGAATATCACTCCGAGGAGTTTGGATGTTGGACTCTCAGGAAATATTTCTTATAGTTGTTAAAAGGGGGTTTATTTAGAAATCGATGAGATAACCTCACGAGTATGTTCTACATGAGTAAAGCAGCCTCTTTCTGTGAAGGTTGTTTTTGGTCCATTTCTTCCTCTACGTGGTCTATTGTTTGTGCAAATCAGATTTATTTCCTTATATTTGGTCTGCTGTATTCTGTTGCTTAAAATAAGATGGGACAACATTCGCAGGATGCCGACCGTGTCCTCCATGTTAGCTTGACATTCAGATTTTTCTTCTGATACCCACAGCCTATATATTTGTTTGGTGTACATTTTTTCATGGCTTTGTTTGCGTATGTGGCAAAACCAGGGCCAGGTTTATTTTAGCTGTGATCTTGTCACGTGCATGGTGTGGGTCTATCCCACATGTAGAAAAAACACTGCATTATCACACACATTGTACGTGGTAGATGTTTGCAATGAAGAATGTTGATCAGTATTTGTTTTGATGGCATATAACTCGAAACCAAGTGTTTTTTAATTTATATATAGATATAAAATATAATCCCGATGTTATGCTATCGATTTTCCAAACACCTTATATATATATATATATATATATATATATATATATATATATATATATATATGGATGTGTGAGAGTTTTACCATTGTTGATGGCTTTCTCTTCAAGAATTGTTTGGATTTCTTCAAATCTGTCGGCATCGTCAATCAAGGTCATCAAATAGAGCATCATTCCAAGGCTGTATGTGTCGTTGCGCATAATCGGAAGACTGGCAGCGACATCTCGAATCACGCTTTCAGTGACGTTCTGAAACAAGGAAAGACAACTTTTCATACAATTCTGAATCACTCTGCTACACACACTCACACACACACATATATATATGTGTATATATATATGTATGTATACGCGAGTGTGTGTGTGTGCGCCTGTGTGTATTTAGACAACATGCTTTTATTAAGGAAAATGTTACTAAATAACACAGTGTTTCTTGTTTTCTGAGGCTTTTAAATTTTTTGTACAATTTATTTAATAGTTTATTCTGTAATCTGATTAAATCCCGATCAAATTGCTGTATATACAAGAAAAAGCCTCATAAATCAATGGAAAAAGCTTGTGTCTGTATGCTTTTTTAAACTGAACTGGGGCTCCTCGCAAAACCCTGGTCTATATATATATATATATATATATATATATATATATATATATATATATATATATATATATATATATATATATATATATAGTAATCGAGGTAAAGTAAATTTCCACGGGATAGGAATCTAAAGAATTTCCAGCAGGCTTATAAAAAGTGCTCAATATTGAATAGAGCTTTATGTATATGATTGTATTTATTTAAACAGACATGTACAAAATCTGCGACACTGGCATTTCGATGTTATCGATCTATAGCAGTTAAAAGCTGAGATCTCATCAGGAAGAATTAGAATTTGATCTTTCCATCAGATGGTATTTGTTAATAATGAGTAAAGCATTTCTGTGGAGGTTGAAAAAAAAAACGAAAGGAAATAAAAGGGAAATTAAAAATTCTGAACGTCACGTGGTCACACTTGAGACCGTTTAAATAAAATGTAATAAAATTAAACATACTTTTTAAGGATAGGGGAAAGAAAGGAAAGGAAAAAAGAGAGGGAAGAAGGAGAAAAGGGAAATCATTTTAATTAAAGTCTAAACGTGTCAAAATGTCAGCTGACATCTATGTCTACAGGCAGACATATTTCAAATCTGTGTCAGGTGAACGTTTATGTCTGTGTTTTAAAATTTCTCTTTTCTTTTTTCTTTACTTCGCTGTTTTATTTTTTATTTCCAAAATTTATTAGTGTTATTAATTCACTGATTTCATTAATATTTTGTTTTATTAATTTTTTGAGTCAAGGGCGGCTGGGAATCAAAGGATATAAGAATTTAAATAATTCTTATATGGTGTAATTATCTATAAAACTTGCTTCAGCGTAGAAGAATTGAATAATATTTATTAATGAATAGAAACAAAGTTTAATATCTTTCTCGAAATTGAAACAAGCATTTACTTACCGGCATGATATCTTTGTTTTCAACCAAAGAAATTAAAGTGTAGATCGTTAGTGTAAGTCCATGGCTTGCCTGACCCTAAAAAAAGAAAACAAAACAAGCAAAATGTTAATGTTTTTGACAAAACAAAATACAAAAACAGGAATTGGCATTTCATGTTGTCAGAGATCAGATGTCAGAGGCTTTGAACTTATTAACCATTGATAAACAATTTTAATTACGCAATTTGAAAAAGAAATTTACGTATCTAATCACAAATATTTATTCCAGTATTGTCTGTAAGATCATTTTATTTTCCCATGATTTAAGTGATGTCGCGTTTGTAAAATTTTTAGTGTTTAAAGAGTCCCCTCATACAACCTGGCACCCCTATATTGACTTAGCCCTGATTTGGGCTGTGGTGACTTTCTGGAATAGTCTTTAGATGGTTTTGATAGGCATTATATAGGGTGGGCCAAATTAAGGGTCCTATCTTTAAATTTGAATAACTTGAATTTGAATAACTTCCACAAAATAAAAGTTAAACTCACCAAACTTTAATTGTGTGTAGACTGACCCTTCCGAGATCTTTTGAAATAAACAAAACAAATTTTAGCCGAAAAACACTTCTTAAAACTTACAAAAACTAAAGTATTGTTTTTTACACTGTTTTGAGTTTTTTAAGCAAAAATAATGTTTTCTAAATGAGGGTACGTTCCTTAGGGCTAATACGGCTCATGCTTGCTTCGGAAGGGGTCCTTTACTTATTCTAAAAAAAAAAAAAAAAAAAATCAATAAATAAAAAAGTTATGAATTTTTAAAAATAGGACCCTTATTTTTGCCCACCCTGTATTTGAGATAATCCACCAATAAAAATTGGAGTGGTCAAGATCCGATGAGTGTGAATCCTATTCGGGATCACACCTCCTACTGATAAGACGATCTCTAAAGTGTCCCCGCAATCATTCGAACGAGTCATTTTAAGTCTGGGGAGTTGTCTTATCTCGTTGAAACCATTGTTTATCCTTCATAACACCTCTTCGTCTGCCAGGGTTTCTCAGACTTTTTAACAACCACTTGATAGCGTTCTATATTCATCAACGGAGCGGTGCACATCTGGAGCATATCATTGAACGGCGATAAGACAAAGACTGTTGCACATTCATGACTAAAACTTGGTGGACAAGTCAGACATTAACTGAAGTTTATTTGCACCGAATATAGTTGGATTACAGAAAGGATTGTGAAATTTATTAAGGCTTCCATGAGTAGCATTGAAAGGACGTCAGCCTGTATGATCTATTTATGAAGAAATGTTGAAATCCCTAGGATTAACTACTTTACTAGGAAGAAGAATGTGAGGTGAATTAATTGAAAACTTCAAGACAATTAATAGGATTTCTAACTATGGTCGACATTTCTTTACAATATTTCTCTTGAGGCAGATTTCCAATCTATTAACAAATTGAATTTCTTTGACTAATAAAGTAATATAATGTTGTCACAAGTTTTCAAATGAGAATAAAAACAGAAATAATGTAAAGTGATTTTAGATGGAATCGGGTTAATTCAGAAATAATGGTAAAGAAAGGAATTACGAGGGAACTTTTGGTGACTATCAGATGAAATGCTTATTTAAAACGTGCTTACATACTCGGTATTGGCCGCGATGCAGAGAAGTTATTTTAGTTTTAGTTTTTATTTGTTTTCATATATTAAAACTTATACAGAAAAAGAAATACAGTTTTAGTTTCAAGGTAGACAACAGAGGGACCAAATAAATCTCGTTTATCACACTGACGGTGAGATTAAAAGTGCAAATTCATATCCAAAATAGAAGAAAATACTAATCACGTATATGCGTTCGACGTAGTAAAGTTAACTAATCTGCATATTCATTTGCAAAAGGACATCTCATTAATTAACTATTCGTTCTTATTGTTTTATAATTCAATGATTGTTTTCATTTTATTATTATACATAATTCAATTGATGCATATTTTTTATATATGCATATTTTTTATAAATAATTAGCATTTTGGGTGAAAGATGTATTTACAGTATTTCAGACAAATTTACTTCTGGGAGTTCAGATCCAGTTCTACATTGTAAATAAAAATCGAGCTCCCCCGAAACACGCACACGCTGCGGCCAAACAAATAAGTCATTCCAAAATTAAATTACAGCATAATGCATTTCGGTTAATTCGTACACAAGTCAGTCATTTTATTTTTTTGTCAAAGCCCCCCCCCCCCCTAAATACACATACACCTTGTCTGAGCAAACAAGTCAGTGAGTATCCACCAATAATATTTGTAAAATATTTTTTCATATTGTGGATATTGATTTACTACTCTCCAGGAGTTAGGCACAAGGCCAGTTTTTATTTTACTCCCACAACTAAGATGTGACCCAAGGTCGGGTCTGGAAAGTGGGGTTTAAAAATTGCCTGGGCAGCCCCGTTGGCATTCCCCGGTAGGGGCGCCTCAGGCAGTAAGCAATAAACTTACTCCTCCCCAAAGAGGGGAGACGAAGCCTGGGAGGGTGGACCTCCTAGAACTGCACAGGACAGACCCATAGACCAACGTAAATCAAGCCCCGAAGGCCAAGACAATTTAGACTTTTGGGTGAAAAGAGTCTTTCCGGTCTTTTTTGGTCGTTTCCAGTCAATTTATTTCTGGGGTTCCTCAATTTTCCCGGGCAACACCGGGACACAAATTCCGTCAATATTAAATGAATATCGATTACTTACCTGCATGGCATTATGAAGAACTCTGCCATGTTCTACGAATCGGTCTTTTTTATTTCGTTTACCAACCAACCAAGTGATGCCTTGGCGGAAAATATGCTCATCAATATAAAGTCCCGGGATGTTTTTGCGAGCCTGACCGAAACAGCGAAGAACGAACGCAGTCAACCTTGAAAAAAATATTGAGCATTCTATTTGAATAGAATTACTTGATTTACTTTACTTTAATAAACTTTATCTTCTAATATATAAAATCATCTTGTCGGATCCTCGGAAGTTGTCATCGATAGCTTTCTTCGTCATAGATAGCTTTCTTCATACAAACTACATATTTGAATCTGTTTTTCTAATACGATCTGATCTTTTTTCGACTCTGTTCTTACAAAAACATAATTTTACTTCCATTAGATTTGACCGATTTCTATATTTAGTCCGATCGAAACTTCATTTTCGCAAAGAAAGTATTTCGACTGTACCGGAGAAAATGGTAGTCATCTTGAATTTTGACTGCGGGTCTAACTACTTTCTTTTCTCGTAGCCATCTTGATTTATGAATGTTAAGCACAATAGATAGAAGGTTAAGCGACTATTTAATATTTTAGTATTTATTTAGTGTTGTCCGGGTGTAGATGCTATTAATTTTAATCTTCTTTTTAATTTAACTATTTTATTGGAATTATCGTTTGCTAAGTAAACAGTTATAACAAAATAGTTTAATAACGCAAACACATTTTCACCTTTATTCCAACAGAAAAACTCACTCTTTAGGTCGCAGTTCAACTAAATCCATGTTTCATACTGTTTTATTATCGTCCATTTAATTTTATGATAAAGTATTTTATAACAACATTTTCACCTTTATTTCTAAAAAAAAACAATGGCATTTTTGTTGCAGTTCAAATAAATTTTGGTTTTGTAAATTTTCCGTGTAACTGCCTTTCTGATAGTCATCTTGAATGTTAACTGAGGGACAAACTAGCTTCTGTTTTGGTAGCCATCTTGATTTATGACTGTTAAGTACAATACAATGAAGGTAATCAACAATTTTAATTTGACGTAGTCATATATCTATTTAATATTTCGGTATTTACTAGCAGTATTTATCTCACATTGATGGAATGTAGATACTATCAACATTGATATTTTAATTTTATTTTTTTTATTCTATTCACTCTTTCATTGGAATTTTCTTTAATTTAGTTCACCATTAAACTGTTAAGATTATTCCAATAAATTGAAAAATATAATCTATTTTATCTCCACCGGGCATCGCCGGATATTTACAGCTAATATGGAATACTAGCAGATGTAACTATCGTCCCCTGGGTATCAAATATGTTAAAGATAATTAAGATAGTATAGACTTAATTAGAAGAAGGAAAACTCCGAAATAGCACTAGTCTTTATATGCCTATCCATTGTTTTCATTCGTCATAGACTACTGTTTGCCAATAGAATCAAGCAATGCCGTTTCAGTAGAGTTGCAGTTCAGGATTGCGTAACCATTACTTTACTATGTACTCCACACGCAGGCACTCTGAAAGGGTGTAACCATTGTCTCTCGAAAAATATAACCCTTTCACTCCGCTATTTTTCTCACGTTAAAGGGTGAAATTATTAAATGCGTCAATGCAACTCTATAACAGGTTCTGCCCGTCAGTTTTCTGTCACGCTTACTTGTTCCAATGAACCGAGACCTCCCCACCCCCACCCCGACGTCAACAACACAAATAGCATGTTCTGCGCATGACAGTTTGGAAGGGAAATTTGCATAACGGTCAAGTGAACTGATAAAAGCAAGTTGTGTTTACGCATGGGGCAGAACGAACCGAATTGCTATAGAAGCGGCAGCAACGACGGTTTATTGTTAGAAGATTGCCACGGGTGTTTTGTTTTAGTGTGTTTCTTCTTTTCAAGCAATCTCGGCTACATAATTGGAGATAGTATCGATTAGAAGCTAATACCGGAATTTAGCGGTGCGGACCCCAGCTAGTCCGATTATTGAATGGATTGCAAACACTGCGCTTGTATGTCGGCAGTGCTCAGTAAATAAAAGAAATGCATAATTCACATGCGTTTTACAAACAGCGCCTTTGCAGTCTACCAGTAATAGAGTGAAGAAAAAATAGGAGGATTATGCCTCCATAAATTAAGCTTTATTTACAATGTTTGCACTGAACTCTTATGTGGTGTATGCGCAGTTTGTGACATGCCACATATACCCGGGTGAAACCGTAGATGTTTTTCTGGCGGACCAGCGAAAGCTTTCCGTGCCATTCGATGGTATGACGAATTGAGGCCTCAAAGCATCCTTTGTCTATGGTTTGTCCGACCAAGTCCGATAGCTAGTACAAGCTTTTTCTCGAATGGAGGAAATGAGCATTTCTCAGCTTCTGGCTCAAGCGAAAGCTATATTGAAAAATGACGCACATGAACCTGCATTAATTACAACAGCCGCGCGGCCAATGCAGACCAAAGAAAGCCAGACATAAGGTGTTTTGAATGCGATGGATTAACCAGTTAGCTTAATTGCCCTGTGAGAGCGGACGCATCTTGAGGTGGACGTATCTGTTGGAAATCGTTTGGTTTAGCTTGCGCGATTTAGTGCGGGTGGACCCGTACAGTCGGGTACGGAAGAGGACTGTTATCACGGTTGGAGCTCACAGACATGACGGGACACCATTTTGATGAGACCTTTTAGGTCAGGGGTTCAAAGGAGTATGGCTGTGACGAATGCACCTGCGCATAGAGGCTCTGTGACGTCACTGGCTTTTTCGTGGGAAGCAGAGTTTTTGGCAGTCTGGGTTTTGGAGGCGAACCTATCAGACGTGATTTTTACGATGTAGTGCAACATACATAGGGGATAAATTTCCTAAGAAAATACAGGCGAAAGAACTCTTTCCCCCCTCCAAGAATGGTTAAGGACTTAATTGATAAGTAATTACGAAAGCAGTAATTTGCTCTTTTTCGACGTTGGTGAATATTTCCAAGCCGATAGATAACTAACGCTTGTAATGAAAAGAATTGAAAGTTTAAAAGATTGTTTGTCTTCTGAGTCGATCATGGAGTTTTTGTGTTGCAGCGGCGTGGTTCACGGCAGAAAGAAAGAAGAAAGAATTCAACCACTAGACGACGCACCCCTCCACGCGGCGAGGAAAGATTGAGGATGCGAGAAATTTAAAGGTATGCAAACTATATGATTTATGGTGTTAAAAATGACGAGTGATTAAACGGGAACTGCCACGGCCCGTTCCGGGACGAGTATACAAAACGAGAACTGCCGCGACCCAAGCAGGGGCTATGCAACAAAAGGACGACAGCTATACGCCGGCTTCTTCCGGAGACAAGATGTGAACTCGGTGCTGCCAACTGTAATAAAAGCTGTGAACGGGAAAAGGGGAATTACACTAGTTGATTCTGGGTGGCCCTGCACCATAGTGAGTAAAACGGTGTGCCAGACGTGATGAAATAAGACCATCGAAGTCGTTACTATAGGCACGATAACGCAGACATGTAGAGTTGGGTCCGTCAGTATCCGACTGGAGAGTGGACGTGTAGTTGTAATTGAGCTCCTGCTAATGGTGGGGGAGCCGCCTGTGTTCGACCTCTTGATGAGGATGGATGCAATAGAAGCTCTCGGCGGAGTATCCATCTTGAAATCAGGGAATGTCCAATTTCTTGATGAATAAGTTTACTGTTTACACGGCTGCGTCAGCACTTACCATTTAAGAACCCGATTTTCGAGCGGAGTTTCACAAACAACGAAATGAATGGACTGCGACGTGGAAATGGGCGGAAGGCAAGCTGCCCGGAAAACTGACAAAACCGTGTCACGGAGTATTCGATGTTGGCAACAGTCATGAGACTATTCGAAGAAGAAGTAGAGCGATGGATCAAGAAAAACTAGCTTGCTATCTATGACGAATACATCTTTTGATGGTTGTCGCCCAGAAGAATAAATCAAAAGTGCGCCCTGTAATGGACTACAGGGAACAACCACCATTTGGATTCATATACTGCAGACGCTGTTGGGATTCGTTATGTAATGTGGTTCCGCAAATAATGAGATACATTGTGAACGCATAAGACAACCAAATCAAGAAGGCGACCCGACTTACGTCGATGATGTGTATGTGGATGATAATGTCGTATCCTAAACCAATGTTGCTGAACATTTGTCGTGCTTCGGACTAGGTAGCAAAATTCCGGAACAAATGAAGGATTAGGCTCAGATGTTTGGCTTTATTGTCTAGGGAGTAGACGATTCCCTGTTTTGGAAACGTGGGAATGAGCTATCAGACATCTTATACACTATTACCAGAAAAAAGGTGTTCTTTTTCTGCGAAAATCTCGTTGGGCATCTCCCAGTGTGCGGCTGGCTGCGATTAGCGACTTATATCATCAAGCAAAGGGCAACCGCGGTTACAGGAGGATGGGACGATCGAACCGAGGATGTTCGATGCTAACGGAAACCGGTAACAAAGTGAGTCACGCTGAGCCATGCAAAAGTAAATGGTGCGTCAATGGCGTGGATCCTGATGCGTGGGTTGGCGCAAGTTCCTTGGTCACGTGGAATCGCGATTGAAGATGCGTGTTGGATACGGCCAGAATCGGACACACAACACATCAACCTCGCGGAGTTGGATGCTAATACAAAGGCAGTGAATCTTGTTAAACACTGGGAGGCCAAATCCTTACACCTTAAGAGTAACTTATTATGTGTTCACCGATGGCTTACTAACACGTTAACTTACAAATCAAGAATGAGCACTAAGGCTGCAAGGAAAATGCTCATCAGAAGACGGTTGCAAACCTTTTGGGAATTGAAAAAAGTACGCGTTGGTCGTAGACGTTGCACTCGTCAGGTCTAGTCATAATAATGCCGATTATATCACTAGAGTCCCGCTAAGGTGCTGGAGGTAATTAGGAAGGCAACATAGCCCGTGTCGCAGATATTTGCCGCCGACAATAACAGCATTGACCTGAGCCAACTACGGCAGATCCATTAAAACAGCGGTCATCATCGTCAGGAAGATTGCATACCACCAGTACGACAAAAAGGGCTGTGAAATCTACAATTGCATCCTATCACGAATCTCTGTCGGTTGATCTTGTGCCGATAAGGTGGTAACATTGAACGCTTGAATCATCAATCGTATAGCAAAGGTTGGGTATGGATGTCAACCACTATGGGGTGTTCATTACCTAACTATAATCGATTGTGGGCCTACTCGGCTTGTCATATAGCGACTTTTGTGGCGAGAAACGTCTACAGTTGTGATACAGTGTCACAGCTCTATTTTTTTTAAAGGCGTCTACCCGAAACTTTTAGGAACAATAAGTTCAGAATGTTTGCTGAAAGCTGGGGTGTCCGACTTCGTTTCCGGTGTGCATACGCACCACCAGGCAACGGTATTGTCGAGAGGTCCCATAGATTAATAAAACGGATTACCGCTAGGAAAAGAATTCACTTCTGAAGAGACGGTTTATTGGTACAATATCACGCCGAAAAACGGTGTCCATAGGGGAATGTATGAAGTCCGTGTGAAAGGCTTCAATGAATCTCTTCTGTTGCTACCAGAACACTAACATAGGATTTATGAACAGGAAGACGTTGTGTTATAGGGAACTCGGCCAAACAGGTGCTCCAGTGAATGGAGGAAAAGAACTGTGACAGAAGTTTCTCAAAACGGTGTGTGTAGATGGAGTACCTTCGCCTGTATCTACGGATGGTGAGCAATTCTGAAGACAGTGGAAGCGTAGCGTTAAGCAATGCCGGAGTATGTGTGACGATTATGAATGATGATTCAATAGCTCGGTTGATGCTGGTCTTACTCAGTTGAACGACAGTGACTACAGCGACGAAATCAAAGATCAGCAGGTCTCGGTAGAACCACTTTAAGAAGCGACCGAATCAGCTGCCTCGCAGCTGCTGCGTGTGTGATGATGAGAACAGGATGGAGTGTAATAGACAGACCCCTCTCACTCGACGTAAACAACAACTACAAAAATAACCAGCCAAGAGAATTTTCATAACGACCAGACGATGAGTGTTTACGCATAGGACAGAACGAACAGAAATGCGATAGAAGCGGCAGAAACAACGGTTTATTGTTAGAAAATTGTCCCGGATTTTTAAAATTTTTGTGTGTTACTTCTTTTCAATTGTGAAATAGCATTATGCGTTGTAGGTTCGTCAGTCTGTCGTGGTTAGGGTTAGGGTTAGGGTGTGTGTGTCTGTCGTACTTAAGTGTAAAATAATGTTGTCCGTTTGTCACGTTTAGCTTTGAAATACCATTTTAAGATTTGCCCGCGTCTCTCTATCATAATCAAATATTGGTTGGTCTGGGGTCTGTCACGCTAAACATTAGTCTGTCACACTTAAGTGTCAAATAGCGTTCTGGTCGGTATTTTATGCTTAAGGTTTTAAATATCATTTTTAAATGTCAATATTGTCTAAAAAATCTAAATAGTCGCCTTCTATATTGGTTCATTCTGAAGACACACGACGTACAACCTACTTTTTCAATTGATAACATAACTTATTGTTGATTACAATCTATAATTATTACTAGCAGGACTAACCGATGTTGTCCGGAATCGTAATTTCCGTAATGTACGTAGATTACAGAAACAAATAAAAGTAAAACGAAACAATTTGCTGGACATTATAATTTGAAATGTCTAAATTCATTTTGGGACGAAATCAGAATCAAAATAAAAGTTAAAAGATAAAAGTAAAAATAATGATATACAAAATAATACTAACTTTTATTATATATAAGCATGGTTACTCAACGTCGCCCGGTGTTCTAACGTCCATAAATTACATAGATTAGAGTAAAAAATAAAAGTAAAAATAGTGATATACAAAATTTCTATCACATACCATGTACTGCCTGTCTTGTCGCGATGTCCAAAAGCACTGAATGAACCGTCAGAATGTTGATACTGCATTTCATTTTTGTAACCTAAAAATAGAATATATAAAAAATAGAATATATAAAAAAATAGAATATATATATATATATATATATATATATATATATATATATATATATATATATAAAGCTACAGGATACATAAAAACAAGAAAGCGCTATCAAAGGACAGTTTATATAAACATTGCTCTTGGTTACAAAGGAGAGAAAGACTCTTCAATGTATTTAATGTCCAGTTATCCATAACAGTTTTATATTAATTAAGTTTGTATAAAAATTACATGTTTTTATAAAGGAGCGAAGACTGTTCGAAATATGAAACATTACATAACGCTTTAATTTACATGTTTTTATATTTTTCATACAGTTTTTGTTTATCTTTCAAATTTGAGGAAATTCATAACTTCTAGCCGAGAAACACATTCTATATATAAAAAAGATGTAGTAGTTTGCTTAAAGCATTGTGCGTAGTGTGTAAGAAGTTAATATATGAATGCAATAGCAAGCGATATTCGGTTAAAGACACTGTGGATATATTCACACACATCTATCGATTACCTTACGTATAAAACATTAAATAATGAATATATTAGTTTTATGCAAAACTGCTTCAAACATTCTATCCCAATTGATCTAACATTTCTTGGCCAAACATGGAATTTCAGTTGTTCGCCAATCTCCCTACTCTCCAGACATGGCTCCCTGCGACTTCTGGTTGTTTTGACAATTGAAGACGCCACTGAAAGGTTCTTGTTTTGAGACAAGAGAAGAGAAGAGATAATGCGGAACGCGTCGGCGGAGATTAACACCATTCCAAAAGATGACTTCCAGAGGTGTTTCCGACATTGGATGGATTGGTGGGCTAAGTGTGTTCAAGCACAAGGGGCCTACATTGAAGGGGATTAGGGTACCAATCCCGTCAGGTCCTTGAAATATTTTTCTAGCCTAATGTCGGATACGTTTTAGACAAGACTTGTATTGACGGGTCTTTTTTGGTTAAAAATTGAAATTATTATTATTATTATTATTATTATTATTATTATTATTATTATTATTATTATTATTATTATTATTATTATTAATGATAATAATAATAATAATAATAATAATAATAATAATAATAATAATAATAATAATAATAATAATAAGAGTGTCTATTTAGTTCTATATTGACGGATCTTTTTTGGTTAAAAAGTGAAACAGATAAAAATGACTTACCTTTGTTAGTATACATTAGGATCATCTTGAATTGTTCGTCTGTTAATTTTGACGTGGCTTTCAAATAATTGTGGATGTAGATATTGGGAGCGAAGTTGATCATATTCTGCTCTCCACATCCAGATGGGATTCGGATTAAATTGCCTAAGTTGTCAAGGGATGTTCCCATAATGTCACCTGGTCAAAATAAAAAGAAGCAGAAATATTTATTATTGTGAATCCTTCACTCTATAATAAGGATCAATGTGCATTTATTTGCATATCCGTTCCGCCCCACAAAAGTTAGATAGTAAAAAAAATACCCGACAAATAAAGAAGGGAAGTCAGACCCCATCCGCTTTCAATCTATTTCCTTGAGACGTTTTCTTTCTTTTTTATATTTCTGTTTTCTATACCGGTTTATACATTTTTTGTTCTTTTCATATACTTCCTATTATCTCCGGAAAAAGTATTTGAAATTTTATTAACATCCTGTGTCATTTTTTTAATGTCTAGTTACCAATTCGAATCCTGGCTTATACAGGGTGGGCAAAAATAAGGGTCCTATTTTTAAAAATTCATAACCTTTTTATTTATTGATTTTTAAAAAAATTTTTTTTAGAATAAGTAAAGGACCCCTTCCGAAGCAAGCATGAGCCGTATTAGCCCTAAGGAACGTACCCTCATTTAGAAAACATTATTTTTGCTTAAAAAACTCAAAACAGTGTAAAAAACAATACTTTAGTTTTTGTAAGTTTTAAGAAGTGTTTTTCGGCTAAAATTTGTTTTGTTTATTTCAAAAAATCTCGGAAGGGTCAGTCTACACACACATAAAGTTTGGTGAGTTTAACTTTTATTTTGTAGAAGTTATTCAAATTCAAGTTATTCAAATTTAAAGATAGGACCCTTATTTTGGCCCACCCTGTATATATATATATATATATATATATATATATATATATATATATATATATATATATATATATATATATAAAGTAATCCAACAAAAGATATAAGAGTCAACAAATATCTTATAATTAGTGAAACATCCGGATAAAAACTGAAGCTCAATATACTGGATAGAGCATTAATATCATAATCTAAAATGAAATAATAAAATAAGGTGCCAATCAAATTTTATTAGAATTAAAGTTCAAGCAAAGTATCTTAACGTCCTTAACTCATGAGTTTTCAAAGATAATTCTTCTCCTCTTACCGTAGTGACATTACTGCATGTAATAAAATTACACTGTCACTGCGGTAATGGTCCTCTGAGGAGAAGAATTATCTTTGAAAACTCATGAATTAATGACGTTAAGATACCTTGCTTGAACTTTGAATTCTAATAAAATTTGATTGGCACCTTATTTTATTATTTCATTTTAGATTATGATATTTTATATATATATATATATATATATATATATATATATATATATATATATAAACCCCATATAATAACCCCCTTTATGAAATTAAAGTCGAGCACTCTCGGGGATGTTAAAATAGACTAAAAGCTGTAATGCAAAGCCCCGTATACGTTCGTCGAACACTCTCGATTAGTCTTCTGTTTGTGCCCGCTTCTAGGTACATATAGATCTAAATTTAATCACGTGACAATTTCCGGTGGCCGCAAGGATAGGGCGACTACTTGCAGATTCTAGGCTGACTCTGTGAACCGAGTTCGCGCCTTCCGACCGTCTTAAATTGTTACTTTCCTACACGTATGAGAGCAATAAGCTTGAAACGCTAGCGTCTGTAGGTTATAAGTGTTTAATATTTATTTATAAATATTATAATAAGCCCCTTTAAGACATTAAAGTCGAGCACTCGTGGATGTTAAAATAGCCTATCAAAAAGCACTGATGAGAGCAATAAGCTTGAACCGATAGCGTGATAAATAATTGAATATATATATATATATATATATATATATATACAATTTGAAAAAAAGCAAACTTATTTAATGTAAGATGAAGGAAGAAAAATAAACAGATTCTAAAAACTAATGAAAATTATGGTTTTGGATTGATTTCCCATGACCAGTGGAATACCAAACTGAGATATATATGCTCTGAATATTGTAATACAATTTCATTGAGCTTACAATTTTATTTTTTTTAGAAATGTATACGGACAATACTTTATATATATATATATATATATATATATATATATATATATATATATATATATATATATATATATATATTCTTTGTAAACACACACACATATATATATATATATATATATATATATGGAAGCAAGGGAATATAACTTAAATTCTCCGTACCACGTTGTAATTTCAAATGGCCGTGAGGGTAGGGCGAAAGCGGGCAGATCAAAAGGTGGCTCTGTGAACTGGGTTCGCACCTCATAATCGTTTGAAATAATCACGTCCCTACACTGGAGACAGCAATGAGCTCAAAACGACTTCGTCCGTAGGTAAATATAAGTTAATATTTGTTTGTAAATATTATTAAGCCCCTTTAAGTAAAATTAAAGTTTAGCACTTTTAGGAGATATTGAAAAGTAGACATTTACTTCGCTATAAAGCATAACACTGAGTAAGGTCGTCGAGTCCTCTAGTCTGTCTTAATGTTTACGCCGTAATGGCATACATATAACTTAAATTCTTCCAATGTCTTAATGTTAACACTCGCCGCTGGCAGTGTTAAATATAACTTAATTTCCCCGTTATCACGTGACACTCTCCTGTTGTTAAGAGACTGAGCGAACGCTTATACATTCAAGGTGTCTCTGTGAACCGGGTTCGTGCCCTGTGACCGTCTGAGATTGCTATTTCCCTGCGCTGACGAGAGCCGTAATCTCGAAACAACGTCGTACGTAGGTAAAATATAGATGTAATTTAATATTGTTAGAAGCGCTTTTAAGTAAAATTAAAGTAAAATCACTGTTGGAGAGATTAAAAATAAACATTCACCTGAAGCCCAAGTGCAATACTCTGACTCTGTCGTCGAGTTCTATCGAATGTATTAATGTTTACACTCGCCGCTTTCAGTGTTAAATATAACTTAATTTATCCGCTATTACGTGACAATCTCCAGTGGCATAAGAGACTAAGCGAACGCTTACAGATTCAAGGTGTCTTTGTGAATCGGGTTCGTGCCCTGTGACCGTCTGAGATTATTTCCCTGCGCTGATGAGAGCCGTAATTTCGCAACGACGTCGTACGTAGGTAAAATATAAAAGATACTATATATATATATATATATATATATATATATATATATATATATATATGTGTGTGTGTGTGTGTGTTTGCATACAAGCATATATATATAGTACGGAAATATACCTATGGCAAGTAAGCTACATAGAAATGTTAATGTTTTATTCAAAAGGCTCTATTAAGCTCCACTGATGTATTGAGCACTATTAAAGTAAGTACTATATATATGAGTGTACACTATCCATCAAAACTATGGAAAATATTATGTTTTGCCAGTGTTCGTACTAATATTCATATACAATATTTTTTGTTTTTATTTCCAGTTTGAGACTTTCTTGTAATTTCTTTGTTTTTTTTTATTTCACCGATTGAGACGTTATCTCATATGACTATTAGTGTGAACATTGGCGAAGCATACATTTTTGTCCGTCATATTTGACAGAAGTGGTACACTAATAAAAAAAATAATCTGTTGTTTAAATATTCGTTTACAAAAAAGTATTTTTGGAAATGAAATACCTTTCATCGCTCAATTCAATTTTTATTTGCATATAAACTTTATATAAGTATCGAATTTATTACAACCGATCATTATGAAGACGAATGGAAGGATTGGTCCCACCAGCCGGAACTTCATCAACCGCCTGGGTTATTAATGACACACTACACCGTGACCATTATGAAGTGACTTGGCTGCACGAACGGCTTTCCATCGCCATTATTGAAGGGCACGACTTGAGCCTGCTCTTGGCCTACTAAGCCAGCAGTACACCCGTTACAACTTTATGATGTTCAGCATATTGGCTTTTAGATTTAGCAGTTGAAAAGATTTTCCTGACCTTTTGAATTTAAATCTGATATTCATATATTTAATTATGTATGTATTGAATAAATTGATTATTTTCCATATAAATAACATTTTATGAAGTCAGTTTTAAAAGTTAAGAATAATAAATAAAACTAATTCGTTGACTGATTAATTAAAAGATTTATTCTCTCAACGTTTGAAGTATAATGTAGAAAAGAACAAAGTTTTTTTGTTCTTAATCTAAACTTAAAAGAGTAGAAAGTGGACCTTGGGTTTACTTTCGACAGCCTCGTAACTCTCGCTTCTTTTAGTTTGTCCTTTAGTCTTCACATTTCATAAGCGATTCTTCTGATAAAGAGGGAATAATTGTTGGCTGGTTTTTGACCTTGAAGTAGTATTTCTTTAGCTCTCGACATCAATTGGCTTCATGCCTTGTATGGAGCAATTTACATCAAAAATGTTGCGGGATGACGTCATAATGGGAATGGCGTGGCCTTGGATGATAGCTAGCGAAATACGCTGGGTCTTTTGGGGTTCCTTCCTGCAAGTAACTATCATACGTCCAATGTTTCTTATGAACCTATCTATATCGTGATCGAGGACATCTGACGTTTCGACTGAAAAATAGAAACGGACAGTTACAGAGCTATAAGTGTTATTATTTCTTCTTTCAGCGACAAGAGCTGCCGGAGTCGACAGCAGATTGCGCAATTCCTGACGGCGTGAAAGGTCTGAGAAAGTGAATTCCCACAAACTTTATTAATTTAAGTTGATAGATTCCTAAAATAACAAATATATTTACACTAGCGTAATTGTAAAATTATCATATAGATGAAATTAAGTCAGATTTCCCCTATTTGATGGACTGGTATAGTTTCATAAACAAAAGTTGCATAAAAATGTCTTCTCAATATGTAAGAGAGTGTACATATTGTTTTGTTTTCTGATACAAAATTATTTAATTTCCAATCAATATTTCCTTCTAATATTTAATCCGACCAATCGTTTTTGTTTTGATTAGTAATGTTATAGAGATAATTGAAAGATACCCTTCTTTCAGTCACAAGTCCTCTTACTGTTATTCAAATTATCAGGTTCAAATATTCCATAGAATAATTAAATTTCGCGTCACAACTTGTAAACTATACGGATGCTCAAATATGTAATAATCATTCGCATTTTCTTACATCAATTTTCGCTTATATCTCTTGTAATCAATTTTCGCTTATATCTCTTGTAAATAATAAAAATACATCTGATTCATATATAAAAGTTATCTTTCTTGGAATTCGGCTGGCTGGTTGGAACAAGTGTTTGACGTTAACCGATGTCTATTTATTTTCTTATCTCTTCTTAAATGCAGAGTTAAATATGAAATCAGCTATCGAGGTGAAAAAAATCCAGCTCTGTCAAAAGAAGGGGCCCTCCGGAGGAAAACAAAAATATTTGGGCCGATTAGATAAGGATTGATACTGGTATGCCGCCCCTGACAGCTGAAAGACTGGTCTAAGACCATGATAAATGGTGGAATTTTCTTCTCAAGCACGTGGCAAATCCCTGAAGTATGAACATAAGTAAGTCAGTCAAGATGATATAAACTAACGCTAAGATTTGATGCATCAACATGTTCGCTTGTTAAATACTAGCTATTTGTATAACCAAAAATATATAGTATCCCCTAAATGTTGTCACCATAGGCGACCACCTCGTTTGTCTAATGAGTAGCAGTGGTGATAGGCAAAATAAATACTTACCGATTACGCTGACTTCGACTCTTTCTGAATCTTTCACGAAATCCGTCTTGGCTTCAAGCTCATAGTCGATCACTGTAGGAACATCGTTCTCAATTTTGATTAGGAAACCTTTGTTGAAATACAAAGTGTATCCCTCGGGCTGGATCAAATAAATAAAATAAAATAAATTTCCTTTTAAACATTGAATTACGATTTGTTTGACTCCACATATTACCATGTAACCATGGTCTTCATCAACAGAAACTGCTGTTCGTTTGTCTCGGTGCCATGTAAATAGCTGTTTCAGTGTATAGTTACGTGTCTCAGCAGTGGTGACAGTAGAAGTCGTAGATATATTTTTCTTTTTTACTTCTCCTTGTCATGGGAATAATAAAATCAGTTATAAAGAACAGCAAATAACTCCCTTATTTTCTCTGGGATTAAATATACTTTTACAACAATTTCATTGTAAGGTGGTTGAGGCTTGAAAAATAGCGTCCGTTGACTTTGGCGTCGCACTCTCAAGAGATAAGACATTTCTAGATTATATGCTACGTATTTCCATACATTATGCAACTTCATGTACACGCAGCTCAAACTCTAATTTATTTTCATAGAAAATTCCACCTTCTTGCTTAAACCTACCTTACGTGGAAAATTTTCAGTTTTAACCTTATTTTTAAATACCCAACATCTAATGTTGCTTCAAAGCAATATTTATTTTTCAAAGATTTTTTACATAGGGTAACCGGGGTGAAGTGGGCCACCGGGGTGAAATCGTCCGCGAATGATTATCCCTATTTTCTCCCAATTTAGCTTTTTCCCAGAGTTTTATGCTTCTATTATAAATTGCATTAGGCATTGTCTTTATGCTATCGCCATTGAAACGGTATCATTCTTTCTACTCTGCACTCTTATGTTGAAGGAAGTGTAAATGCAAAGGTATGCACTTTTTCACCATATAATAACACTTTTTGTTGATTTATATGATTATCCTTTGAGCACTCTAGTGTATGATATTCTTGAAGTGCGAATGCTACATAAGTATAATTGCAAAGTCTTTTTAAAATTTTTTGATGGGAAGCAAGATTTTTCTTAGAATTAAGCGACCAGGGTTAAATGGGCCACCATGCATGTTTACATATTTATCGAATTTAGCAAGAGAGTCGTCTATAACTTAAAAGCTGCGTAATGATTTCCATTCCCACACAAAACTCCACCAATGCATTGTATTACTTCATTTTATGTTTGTTTCACATTTTTTAACTTATGATATGAGTTCGTTGATATGTGACATCTGTGACGAGTATGTGCGCCCTTTGTGTTACCAAGTGATATTGATCTCTAACAGGACTTTTATTGTAAAATATGTATTAACTTCATATGATATACATGTGTTGATGAAAAAGTAATTAATGACCTTCTTTATGGTGATTTTTAAACTCTTCATATAGGCGGCCCTATTCACCCCGATAATTATTTTAAAGATACGTAAAGTACCTAATGAAAAAATATAAATTTTCGTACTATAGGGAACATTACCACTCATTATCTTTATTTGACTGAATATGGAAACCTTATTTGCTACCACGAGCATATTTTCCCATTCATGCATGAAGTTTTAGGGAAAATCAGATGTAAAAAAAGAAAACACCAAAAGTGACACATTTCACCCCGATTTACCCTATTAATACTATTGTTATTTCTTTCGCAGACAGTGAATATAAATCCGCTATTATTTCTACAATCGCCGATCAGTTCAAGTCTACAGTTTTATTCTATCCGTTCCAATGACCTTTTCAGTAATAGAAACGTCTCGATATACACTGTAATCGCTCCGTCGACTCCGTTCGTTTCGATTGCTATCTTTGTTCATTAGCCAATGAGATTGTTGTCTTTGTTACAAAGATTGAATCTTAAAAGGGCATCGTACTTCTGTTGTCTGTGTAAATATTCTTTAATCGAACTTACATTACTACTTTCGTACTTTACTTAAATTTCTTTTCATTAGGTGATTTTTTCATACGTTGTTCTAGATTTTACGTCTGGTTATAATTAAAAATATAAGACACTATTTCTAAACTTTTCACTTTAATTGCCTTTGAGGAAGGATATTATATCGTGAATTAATTGTCTCTCATTACCAAAAAGACATATGTATATATTCAATTTATTATATAAATCTCAGCAAATACAGGGAACAAATTTTCATAAATTCATCAAAAATGGCTGTTTTCATTTGCATATAATTGTATTGATCCTCCCCAATCACATACATCTCATGATATACAGAATATTCAAAATATACAAAATATCAATTTTCATGAGGTCTTCATCGGTGCCTATAAATATATATATATATATATATATATATATATATATATATATGTGTGTGTGTGTGTGTTTGTCAGTCTGTAAGTCTGTAATTTTTAACTTTGAAATCGCATGCTTATCGCTAAATGAACAGATTGAATAAGCGCATCTTAAGAATTAAAACGTTTGAAATCAAAAAGTACGTTGGCTACGTTAAAAATAAAACTGGTTACCCGTTCTGCTCTCTATCTTAACTGGTCAGGAGGTTGGTAATATTTTTATGTTACATTTTTGTAGTAAAGTGATACCATACTCGAAAGTCGAAAATATATTTTAAATAACTTTTTGTATATGTATTTCAAGTTTGTTGACATGTAATCTCATGAAAAAAAGTAGATTCTCATATTTATATATGTGTGTGTTTGTCGGTCTGTCTGTCTATCATGCTTAAGTTTGAAATGACATTCTCATTGCTAAACGCGCAGATGGAATTGGTTTATGTATTCCAACTTACCTTAACAGTGATTTTCTTATGGACCTCATCTGAAGCCAGTTCACAATTGGCTTGGACTTTGATGGGAAGAACTCCGACCGCTGATGGAACCACTTCGAATTGGACGGT
The DNA here is from genome assembly GCA_963556195.1 of Sepiola atlantica. NCBI lineage: Eukaryota > Metazoa > Mollusca > Cephalopoda > Sepiida > Sepiolidae > Sepiola > Sepiola atlantica. The sequence continues at coordinate 59,059,625 of OY744522.1, read as the reverse complement.
GTTGTCACTGTGAGCTTTTACCTACGATTCAGAGATCATGTGTGAATGTTGCAGCAACATAAATTATATTTTCAAAGACCTCAAGATGAAAATGAAACACCCCGTAAACCAAACAGAAATAAAATGTTCATATTCTTCTATAAAAATTGTGTCATTTTACAAGGGAAAAAAAGAGAAAAAGTAGAAAAGTGTAAACAATTAAAAATAAAAATAAAAATTCCGAGAAATTGTAAAAAGTAAGAACAAAGAGGAAAATTGTCATCAATTTAAAAACTAAACAGAGAAAAAGCTAAAGAAAAAAATTAGTAAAATAAACGGAAAAACAAAAAAAAAAATTTTGAAATAAGGGCACGAAATTGCTTACTTAATGGAACTTTGTCAGTTGGGTTGCGTCGGATTCGTTGCAGTATCCTAATCAGGCCTATGCCATCCTAGAATTAAAAGTGGAACTGGTCCGAATGTATTACATTATTATTTAAAAACCTGCCGTTGTATATTGCTCATCTGCTTAGACGAATGACGACGACGAACACTTATGTATATAAATAGAATGGGATATCTTTATTGTTCATTTGTGGCCAGAAATGTAAAGCTAGAATATCAAATATTCCTATTTTTTATGTTTTACGTGTTACTTACATGTTTTGGTTGTTGAAGCTAAAGTGATTCCCAGCACTCTACTTTGTACCTGTTCACAGTGTGGCAAAATATCGGAGGGAGTTGAAATCGCAAGAAACGAGCACATTTTTCGCAAGCCACCAATCCGACCGCACCATTTCCTTTTATTCTATGTCTCCTATAGTCGGGGGTGGGGCTATATTTCCGACAAAACAAGAAATAATTGGGAGAAGAAATATACGAAAAATGGAGAATTTCTTACCGTAACTGTTTTATTATTTCCGGAATCTGTCAAGGTAAACTGATCAGATTTAGTCAAGGTTACAGTCACCTGAAAATGAAGCAAAATAATAATAAAAACACATTAAATTCAAAGAAGACAAAATAACTCGAACAATTATTATGAGAACGATAGATTTATTGAGTCGCATAACGTTTCATTATATTATAGCTTGTTATAACAGACTGTGATCGTCTCAGTGTTGTGATAGTAGTACAGTTGTGATTGTATCACAGTTGTGATCGCATCATAGACATAAAGAAAAATATTATTTGTCCTAGAAATATGTAGAAAGTTTTTTAAAAACCTGTTCGTCAAATCTATGATTGAAAATTTTATTAGAAAGTAACCCGAGGCGTGTTCTGACATTGCCCGGAAAAATTTAGGAAACCAAGAACCGCAAGCCGCGAAAGTAAATTGACCGGAAGATTATTTTAAACTAAAATGCTAAGCATTTATTCACGATATAAAAATATTCGTTAATAGAATCCAGTCTATCGCGGTTATCGCAGATGTTTGCAGTATTTCCCATCAACAGCGATCAAATCATGGCGACGTGATGTCAGAGAAGAAAAGGTAACATATCAAGAAAAAATCGGTGGAAATCTTTCTTTCACACGCAGTCATCATATTTTGCATCTCTTGAAGAATTTGAGCACGTGGATTTTTGTAAACACAATGTTACAACTGGGCACAGAAAAGAAACGGAATGACGTTATATTTCGACTTCCTTGAGGTATTTGATACAACCTTAGTATTTACTTGCTCCCCACCATAGGAAGATATGGCACAAGGGCAGAAGGTGGGGAAGAATCTTTCCAGCAATGAAACTTAGACACAATGCATCAAAAAGTAGCAACTGAAGCTAGCAGTGGACAAGTCTACCAGCATGCATGTTGGGAGGAAACATCCAGCACTCACATACTCATCGACAACACTAATATCAAGAAATCTTCTTGGTAACATGATCTGGGAATTACTGTAGTTAATTGCGTTGGACAAAGCACACCTCTAAAATGACCAAGAATGTCGATGGTGTCTTGGTATCACTCAGCAAAAATCCATTAGCTGCTCTCTACCCATCTATTTAAAAGCATTGTTATATACGGTTTTATACTACTTTATTTGGGAATACCATCGCAGAGTTAAGGTACGTGATCAGTCTAATGGACACGGTCACAGACTATAGAATCGGCTCAACTAATCAAATTAGATATATTATGCCTACCAATACTGTTGAGTAATGCATTAAGGAGTTATTTAACTTAAACCCTATTCAAGTTATCTCCTATGAATTATACTAGGCAACAAGAAATGCACTCTTCGCATACATATGATCGGTATATTAGAAAGCTATTTTTTCTATTTTGAATAAGAATCTGGAAGTCATCATATACCGCTTCTCATTAAGAATTTTCGGACGTGGATTCTTGTTAATACCATTTTTCAACTGACCTCAGGAAAAGAAACGCAATTACGTCATATCTCGACTTCCGTGAAGGTATTCGATCCCACCTCGACGACCAATCCATCATTCAAAGCACAAACCGATTCTTTACATTATGATAATTCCTCACAGACAAAGCATAGTGGCGTAGCTCTCCATCTTTCTAAAAGTAAGGGAACTCATTGAAATATAATCTTGTAATTTCCAGCATCGTATGAGTACGAAGAAGATCCAAATATCTCTCGACCAATACCATTCCATCACAGAAGAAAGGACCAATCAAGCAACGCGAAGAAAAAAGCTGTCTGGACGTTTATGTCCAGGAGATTCGTTTTTACGTATCGCCTACAGAATTCTGGAATACGATGTATAAAAATAGACGTACCTGTTTGAAAATAAAAGTATGCTGAACTACCACATAGACTTGTAGATCATATTCTAGTCAATACCGTCGTGGCCCGGTGATAGGAGATACGTGATCAGTCTAATGGATATGGTCATAGATTATGGAATCGACTCGGGTAAGTTCTAATCAAATCGGATCTTGTCGTACTAATACTGTTGGGAAAAGCATTAAGGAGTTATTTCTCTTGAACGATATTCAAGCTATCTCAGCTGAATTATACTGGGCAACAAGAGATGCACTCTTCAATTCAGAAGTACAAAACATTCACACTACGTATGTGCGAGATT
>OY744522.1:58984087-59054087 GCA_963556195.1 Sepiola atlantica | reverse complement strand
TAAACTCAATCTATGTTTTGGTGTTAACGTGCACACTGGACTGCACCACAATACATACAATAAACATTATATATATATATATATATATATATATATATATATATATATATATATATATATATATGAAGAAGAATGGAAAGGAATTAGAGAAGCAAAAGCCAAATCATAATTCAATTCAATTGCTCAGAGCAAGGTATATTCCGCAAAAAAGGCAATTTATTCAAGTTAAATTTTCCTTAAGCCAGGCTTTTCAAAGATCAAAATCTTATCATCAGAGGAAGTCGCTGGGATAGATAAGTTGGCAAAGGCCAAGATTTAAAATTTGAAAAAATAAAATAAAAGTTGTAGGGGGAAGAAACACAGGGCAAAATTCTGCCCGAATGCAAGCAAATGTTCGATTGCTAAAAAGTCCGGTGTCGAAAAGTCCAGCGGAGAGAATGAGATGTAGATAGGTAGGTAGTTAAAAGGCCCGAGAGGTTGTGAGAGAGGAATCAAAGTTAAATTCCAAGAAGCCACAACTTCAGGAGCGGCGAAAATAGAAAATCCAAAGGGTAAAATGTCCAATAAGTGCAGGCAGGCAGGCTCAGAAGAGAGTGAGGTGGAAAAACTCTATCCTGGATATTGAGCTGTATACTCTTCACAATAGGTTTCACTTTTCCTAAAAGTTCGCTTTTAGTACACCACTTTATATATATATATATATATATATATATATATATATATATATATATATATATATATATATTAAAATTGTATTCTCATCTATTATTTATAATTAATGGTTCCTACATAGAATTAAATTCTATGCTAGGTCTACTTAGAAGGTGATTTTTTGGCAATTCTAACTGAATCAATTTGAAAAAAAAATGATAGTTACTAATTTAGTTACACTGCTGTATGTGACAGGTTATACTTACATCTTGATCTTGTGTCAAATTACTGAAAATGGATACTTGTAGAATGAAAGATTCTCCTCTGATAATAAATGGAGGCAGCACAGGGACGATGAAGAAGTCTTGGTAAGAGAAGAACTGAAATGATGAATTAAAGATACAAATGAAGCACACGTTACTAAAAAGGAATACGTGTATGTAGTAGATATCCTTCACACAACTTCATATATATTCTCGACAGGGAAGGGCAGAATCCTTGTGTTACTCTTTATTTTAGACTTTGGACTGTTATTAGCTAGCACTAAGTTGAACATCCTTGCTGTGTCCCAAACTATACAATAGAGTGTTCTGATATCTTGCAAGGAAATGTACAGAGAGAAAGAGAAGAGGGACAGACAAAAAAGACATGGAAGTACAACACCCGGGAGTGGACAGGGGTGTCGCTGAGTAGCAAGCACCGAAGTTGGAGCTTCCATCCTTAGTACAGGTGATACTTAGAACATAAGTAAGAATTACTTAAGATATCTATCCGCTTATAGCTGACGGATGAGAACAATCTACCCCGTGGATTAAATAAAAGGTTCCAGACGAAATCTCGTACAGATTCTCGAATTTGACAAGACAAACCTGAAGAAGATCAGAAGTTACATCGGCTGAAACGTTGTGAGAAAAATACCCAAGATGAGAAGAGTACACCAAATAATGCACATGATAGAACTTGAAATAAATTATTTGTGATCCGAGTCCCATTACTTTCCAGATAGAGGTTGTATATGTGATTGAGAATCGTTTACCTCGACAGGTTCTTTCAGGATGCCAAGACCTTTTTCGGGATGAAAAGCAAAAGCATTTGCTTGCCATCTTGTGATGCTGTCGGGGACGGTCTTGCTGAAGCTGAACGTACCATCCTCGCTGAAAATCAACAAGACGAAAAAGAAAATAACAATAATGACGTCACATTATGACATCACATATAAAGAATATTTTAAAGATTTTTTTTCAGTTGAGGAATGATCATTTGCATAATTTACAACTAATGATCACACGTTATGAAATTAATGCCTCAATGTTCTTAAGAAGCAGGTAAACAATACCGTTTATTGACACTTGGTTCACTCTGTATGCATATCGATTGGACTATTAAGTAATAGTCGCAAACCAAGAACTCGTCTTAATACCACAACTGCATAGAAGTTTCTTTTCGTCCTTCCGTGTGCCTGGCGTCAGGTGTAATTTCCATGAACAGAGTTTCTTTCCAAGAACTTCTTATCTGTAGATCATATTACCACGGGATTGCTTCGGTACAGACTACAACATGGTCATCTTCAAATCCAATGTCAACAAATACCTGTCATAAACCGTCCTCATGATTAATCACATTTACTTCATTCCACTCATTATTTTGAATCCTCTCATAATATTTTTCATCATTCAATCAACAATCTATCCATTTCACCCTTTATGGTTTTTGGCTTCGATAAGCGATTACCTATTAGTAAAAGATAATCCGGCGTTCGAATTTGCCTGTCATGGAAGATTATTGCCACATCTGGACTGCTGGACCACCCACTAGTCTCCCCCTTTTTGTCAGGGGGCAAACAAGAATTTCTAACCTATTACGTGGCGCATTATCTGTTCAACTGCAGCTCTGTTGCATCACCGCAGTGCTGCACCCCTGTGCTTAAAAAAAAAGAAGTACTTCCACCGAATTAGCCCCGACAAATACTTTTACCCTCTTAACATAAATACCCCAGACCTACCCGACTATCAGCGAAATCCCACTCGTTCACTTCTTGTAGAAATCCCTAAATGCCGAAATATTTTCTACTCGAACAGCTCGCATTTGGAATTACCTCCCTGTTTCCAGTTGCCATGACCGTATCGACATACATGAATGTAAATGTAATGTGAACAAACATATTGCTTCCCAACTCCCCACTCAGGTTGCTTCCTATAAATCTGTTCATTATCTCAGTAGCTCCTTACGCTTCAGTAAAAAAATGTTTGAAGTAAACATAAAATCGTCATAATGCAAATACTTACGTAGCTTCTCCAGACAACCAAATCCATGTTTCGGGGAAGAACTTTCTTATTCTTGGAGGGGATTTTGCGCCGAAAGACACGGGAGCAGGCCTTCGATAATCTTCTTCAAGAGCTAAAATGCTATGATGATGCATGACATTGTCTACAGACATAAGAATGGAAGCATAAGAAGTTAATAAGTTTATTTGAAGGAGGTTGGACGACTTCACATGCGTCTCTGAGTAAGACTTTCTAAACTTCTCAGAGAAAGTAATACTAACATCTGAATAAAGCAACTTTTTACTTGATGATTTCATACGAATATATATATATATAGAGAGAGAGAAGAATGCTTCTGTATTGTTAGAAGCGAGGTTGTTTCTGTACAAGGCGTTTCTTGTGGATGGGGTTTCTTGTGGATGGCCTATATAAATTGGGGTCTTTTGGCTTACATTATATAGTATTAATAATGTTAGATACATATATATTGTGTTTTTCTTCATGTATAAATAACTAAAACCGTTTTTAAACACACACACACACACACACACACATATATATATATATATATATATATATATATATATATAGTGTGTTTTATGATTAAAGTCATAGCTCATTTTGATTCTGCTGTTAGATTGTTTTTGCTGTAGGTCAAAAGTTTTTTTCGGTTGAGTTTAGCTGCCTGTAGTACTGCTGTTCTAATAAGTGTGAGAGGGTATTTGCTATTCATAAATCGTGATAAGTAGACCAATGTTTTTGTTGTATTCTGTTGTGCTGGAGCAGATACGTTTAACGCGTTAGCAGGAGCTGTATATAATTGATTTCTTTAGTTGGTTAAGATGGTTGCTATTGAAATAAAATACCTGTGGCTATCTGTGGGTTTGGTGTACAGGTATGTGGAGACGCAGCCCTTGTTGACCTGTACGAGCACACCGAGGAAGGGTATAGATGTATTCGAGCATTCAAGTATCACTTTCATGAAATCGTGGCAGTTGTTTATATAAGTATTGTATTTGAGCAAGGCTTGTTTGCTATGTGTCTATATGAACAATATATCGTCGATGTATCTGCAATAGTGTATTGTTTTTAAAGGGTAGTTACCGAAGAGTTTGTTTACAAGTGCAAACATGAATATATTTGCATAGCTGGGAGCCATTTCCGTGCCCATGACAGTTCCTTGGATTTGTCGGAAGTCGCGGCCTTGAAACTCGAAGTTATTATACGTCAAAATGAATATGATTATATCGCAAATGGCTTTCACATCTTTGTTGGAAAAATTCCTGTGGTGTAAAAATGACAAGAGGCCCGCATCCCCTCATTACGTGGGATGTTGGTGTTGGGTGCGGAAACGTCCATAGTTACAAGTAGTGCGATGCCCAGTAATTCTTCGATTTGCTGTAAGTTGTTAATAAATTGTATAGTGTCTTTGATGTAGCTTTGGATATTGGGTAGTAAGGGTTTGAGGGTATTGTCTATGTGGCCTGAAATGTATTCTGTTAGTAGGCCTATACCCGACGCAATCGGTGTACCTGGAGGTAAAATGCCTAATGATTGTATAAACTGGTATATGTGGGAGTTTCTGTCGGGGTTTGTGGCTAGACTAGTGCTGTCAGGTTTGTTGTGGGTGAGTTTGTCGGAAATTAATTTAGATAGTTTGTGGAGTTTAGAGATTGTGTAAAAAGGGCCGGGTTTAGGGTTCGGGGGAATAAGAGCTTCTATGCGGAATTTCTTATCGTGACTAAATAGCTTGATGAGTACCCCGAGTTACGACTGATATAGTGTGCTAGGGTCATCGGGGCGTTTCTTTGTAGAAATTGATATTGTTCAGTTGTGATTCAACTTCAGATGGGTAATCCACCGTGTTCATGATGGTAATAGCACCCCATTTTCTGCAGGTTTGATGGTGATGTTGTGGTTGTTTCTGAGTGTTTGTATGGCCGATCGTTTGGCCTTTGTGAGGTTGTCTACCTTGTAGTGATGTAGATTGTTTTCGAAAAAATTGTCTAAGTGTTGCCTAGCATTTTTAACGTATAAGTCTATGTGGGTGTTACATTCGTGTGATGAGGTCCATTGCGTGGTGTTATGAATTGTATAGCGTCTTAGTGTGGGATCGTCTGGGGGTCTCGGTTTTGTCGGATGGTTCACGAGTATTATGTTGGAAGTACTCCTTAAGTTTTATTCTGCGTATATATTTTTTCATGTCGAAGCATAGGTCCACATGATTGCTATTGTTTGAAGGGCAAAAATTACAGTCACTTGGAAAGTAGGGATACATCCTCTTCTGATAGATTGTGATTGGACAAGTTGGCGATTGTGGTGTTCTGAGTGATATAGTTAGTATTGCGTGATTGGGGATTTGTTGCAGAAAACTGCCTTGTTTTATTCAATTGTATAGTTTGTTGTTTGTACGTTTCAGATAGTTGTGAAAATGCCTATGGTATATAGCGTCAAGAGCTTTTAGGACCAGAGGGTGATCGTCCGAGGTAGTAGATCCCGCAGGTGGGAAGCTGTGATGTTGCAAGATATAGAAGCATGTGTTGTTTGGTTTATGCCGCTTTGATGGCAATGTTGCGTAATTGGAAGGAGGCGGAATTACATATGTATTGGGAATTGGTGTCGTAGGTGGAGTTGAGACTCCATAAAAAATGATTCTTTATACTGAGTTATTTTAGTACGAGGTAAAGTTTTCTATAATGACTTAGAATATATATATATATATATATATATATATATATATATATATATATATATATATATATATATATATATATATATAGATATATATAGATAGATATATATAGTATTGATTTATGGCAATGAAGATACACAGAAACGTTCATGTTTCATTCCCGAAGGAAATCATTAAGCTAAGTGGGTAAATGTGTGGTTTGTGATTGCTCTATTATATCTAAGTAGTGTTTACTTTAACTAACCAATCGAATTCGCTGGTTATATTACTACCAAGCTCTACATGTTTTGCATGTTTTTCCAGTTAACTTATTATACCTAATTATACCCCATATATATATATATATATATATATATATATATATATATATATATATATATACTAGCTGTATCACGGCGGCGGCATAGCCCGCGATTCATTAATATCATTTCAGGTTATAATTTTTTTAATTAAAAAAATAGATACATCTCGAAGTCATTGGAAACGATATAAAAATATCGATTCATCAGATGCATTGCTATTTAATATTTTTACAAAATATTTTTGCTCAGTCATATTCCAAATGAAAAAATAACATAACAAATCAGATCCATTATTAATGTACATGTAATAAATTTGCGCGTTTAGTGATGAAGCTTTCAACCTTAAGCATAACAGACTAACAGACAGCGCCACTTATACAAAAGCTTGGTCGCATCTAAAAACAGTAAAAAAAGAAATCAAAATAAAGTTCACCTCTCGTTAAATAAGCGACATGATGGTGGTCATAAAACTCGGCGAAGTTGGTCATCATTTTCAGTCCCACAGACTGTAGGAGAGAAAGAAAGAATCAGATTAAAAAGAATCACCAAAAAGTTATTTGATTAAATGTTGGTAATAAATGTTGGGTTGAAGAATAATTCAAAAATGTTCTGTTTTGTTTTTTAATTAAAAAATTCAGACAGAAATAAAACGCATTGAGCAAACTTTCTTTGTAATCATACCACCACTCCTAAAGAACCGGTAATAAATTTAGTAACAGACTATTTCTGCGATTCACCGGCATTATTTAATATTTCAACCGTTTTAATTAGCTAATCGTAAAATGTATGTTATTAGGAAGATAATATTTTGCTACACAATAAAGTGTGTTTTTATTTTTTGTATTTTATTGAATGTTTGGTATTTTCGGATCATTAAAATGAAAAGTAAAGTGGACAATTGTGTTTTGCATTTAGTCGGGGCGTTAGGCCAAAAATACCTCTCGTGAGATATGTGCTGGACAGGTAGAAGTGGCAATGCATAGAAGTAGCGACAGTATATATATATATATATATATATATATATATATTGATCATAAAATTTATTTATTTAAAAATTCATTGGTTAAAGGACTTTCCTTTAATAAACTAAGCAGTAACGTACAAACTGACATTGCAAGGAATTTTTTAGAATGATACAAAAGAATTTAAGTACCCATATATATATCATTCTTATAGTATTTTTGTTTAAAATAATGCTATATATATATATATATATATATATATATATATATATATATATATATATATATATATATAGTAAGCAATGAAAATATCTATGGCAATTAAGCTACACAGACGCTTCCGCGTTTCATCCCTGAGGGGAATCTTCAGGCTAGCCCTACTTACGTATTGAGCACTGTTGAAGTAAATACTGAAAACTGATACATAAAAAATTATATCTCCTTATAATATTTTATGTGGATACATTAAGTACTATATATATATATATATATATATATATATATATATATATATATATATATATATATATATATATATGTATATATATATATATATATATATAGCATTATTTTAAACAAAAATACTATAAGAATGTCATACTAATCAATGCCGAACATAGCCCAAATAATTATCGTCTCTAACTATAGGAAAATAAAAAAATACTGAGATAGTTTCATACCCTTTATCCCCACCGAAAATTGCAATTGCTAAAACAAACAACAATGCCGACTTTACAACGACTTTATGCATAACGACGTAATTTATGCTTGTACAGTTAAAGAGCTTACTTCTCTTCTTATAAGCACTAACTATTCGTAAACTAATGTGAATACACAATCAATCCCTTTGCTCTTATCTCAATAAATTACCGAAAACCTACAATCCCATACTAATACCTCTGGTCTATCTATACATGTAAATAATATAAACTTAAATAATAGTTCCAATAGTATTCAGCAGCCAATAATTAACTCTGTGGATAATATAAATTTATCTTGGTTTAATAACTCCTCATCAAATCAAATTACCAATAATCTATCCAACAACGATAGAATTTCTTATAATAATTGGAAATGATTTTATTTTATTTTTAATGATTTATTATTTAATATTTTTAGTAATATATTATTACATTAGCATACTATTTCAATATAATTTTTAACTTAATATGAATTTATTTTGTAACTTAATATAAATTTATTTTTATTTTTAACGTTATCTCCATTTACTTTCGATAACATATATAGCGTCTCTATTAGTTAAATTTGAATACTTTCCATAACGGGCTACGTAATTCCACGCACGTGACAATTTAAACCTGCTAGGTTCCCATCTGTCCAACTGTTAACGTTATTCCCTTTTAATTTCTTGCTTTTTCGATGTACAGCGTCGCTGTTGTTTTGATCTGAAAAGTTTTCATAACTGACTACGTATATTCCACGCACGTGACAATTTTAAATCTGAAAGTGTTCCATCTTTCCAACGGACAATATTTTGAAATTCCCGGCGGTTGTTCTCACTCATTAAGCTATACGACTCCGCTGATGAAGGTCCGATTTTCTCGGATCTGAAACCTTGGTCCGGATGTTGTTGTAACACTTTATTTAATATTAATAAATAAATAAATAAATAAATATATATATATATATATATATATATATATATATATATATATATATATATAGAGAGAGAGAGAGAGAGAGAGAGAGAGAGATAGAGAGAGAGAGATATAAATGCACATGCATTTTTGAAATTCGCCAGTTAATTAATATTTGAAGCGTTTTGATTGGCTAATCGACACATGTCATTTGAAAGAAAATATTTTGCTGTATGATAAAGTGTGTTTACATTTTTAAATTATATTGAATTTTCAGATCATTAAAATGGAATTTCTAGTGTTTAAAACTGAGAATTTCCGGCACCATTTTGTTTTTCATTTAGTCGTTAACTTCAGGCCGCTGAGGTCACTGGAAGTACCGCCCACCGTTGATTCTCGTATTTGAAAGGTGGAATTCATGATATCAAGGTTGAATCACACACATAATGTTCGATGAAAGGCGATTAGATCAACTTCCTGACGAATCTACGAGAGAATTGGCGGGGCCGACGGATTGGCGAACGCAAACCTTTAATCAAACAACTAATTTCCAAAATAGCCCATGAATTTTTCCCCAAACGCAAGTCGTCTTTCAATCGATCTGTATACTATTAAAACTCGGTATATATTTGTTTGTGTGTAGTTTGTTTGTTTGCTTGTCTTCATGCACAATAAATGACGTCACAAAGGGATGAGGTGATCCAATAAAATTGTGGCCGAAAAAATGTATGAACAAAGGACAAGAGTGTAAGTACTTACTTCGATCACATAATGGATATTGAGTATATAGTTGTGCCCCTTGTTAGAATTTTGACTGCCGACCAGAGCATCATTAATCTGTTGGGATTGAAAATGGGAAAATGTGCAGATGAATGGCAAAACGGATCGACCAAAAAAAAATACAACTTTAAACAATTTTTTTACACATGTCACCTTGTACATTTTAATATAACATGAAATCCCCACATCTTTTTCGTTTCTATTCCCGCCTTACTTTATTTCTCTTTACTAAATTATGCTATTGTAAAGCATTTTAAATAACATGATTATTCTAAAAAACTTTGTCAGAAATGAATGGGTTAATTTTATATAACATATATATTTAAACGACTCTTTCGTGTACGCTTTCATTTTACTATCGCCTACTCCTCTCTTATAATACTCGACCTACTATTTCCCTTGTTCCCAGTAGATAGTAGCACCGCTCCTACCCACACCACTCATACAACCGTCTTCTCTCGTTTATATTGCCTACCCAATCAAATACCCACTTTCCTCGCCTCCCTCTCTAGTTCAATACATAATTTCCGCTTTTTCTACGTTTCTGCCAACTTAATAGAATGCCTTACAATATCAATCTGGATATTCTTTAAAGTTGTTTAGTATAAAAAGGCACCCCTATTCAATTAAACCCTTTTTGTACTACATATTAAGGTCCGTTTTCACGACCGAAATATCCGTTGTCTTTAGAGATTTGTTTGCGATATTATTTTTTACTAGTCCGTTATATGCTTATCCACTATTCCATATATTAAATATTATATATATATATATATATATATATATATATATATATATATATATATATATATATATATATATATATCTAACGTTCTGAAAGAAGATATATTATATCCATAGCGTCTACGTATTTATATCTACACCCACTATTTATATCTACATTCACCTTAATCTGGAAATAAAAAGTTTAAGGAAGAGTCTGCGAAACAAATTTGACATTAGGTTTCTTTTAGTTAAAAAACGAAATGGAACTTACCATTTCTTGTGTGACGTATTTAGCTGATTCTAAAAGATGAAGATTCTTGTCAACTGCCATCACGAATACTGCAGATCCGGGCATCGTTTTCACTTTGAAATCCACATTGGTGCCGGGTTTTCCTTCATTTGCGGTGAAGGCTCCAACCACCTGAACCAAAAATAAAGTAAGGTTTGGAATGTTTGGATTAAGACCAGAATTATTGGTGTTTCTTGTTTGTATTATTTTCATTTGGACTTCTATAGCTGCAACAATATCAGGTGGGGGCCACAGTTAATAATGTTATATCTTTCCTCTAGCTTAAACTCTGCATTACTGAATACACCCGTCCAAGAGAAACAACCCCGGTTGAACAAAGGATGCAGCCACCCAAGGTGCCGATCAGAAACACCCAAGTAGAAACGGCAGCCGTCTACAAACAAAAAGATGGCCATATTAAAAAGAAAACACCCGGTCTCATCATCTGAATACGAAGGGGGGGGTCGGAAAAAAGAGCGAAAGAGGAGGGGACAAAGATGCAAGTTTATGGCTCAGTAACAGATGAAGAGCGCGAGAAAAAACAGAAAAAAGATCGTGTGCACGAACAAAACAGTCAAAGAGACTGGGCTAAAAGCGATGTGTAGCATTGCATGGGGTGTTCTTTAAACCCTACAGATTACCTGTCGTCGTCTTCTGCATCGACAGAAATAGCTGTCGTCTTCTAATGAGAGAGAACATTGGCATACCCCGACAGTTACCTCAAACCAAGTATACATATTACGATTGATAACTGGCGCTTATACGGCATGTACTTACATCGTTTTTGAACGCGATGGTGATTTTAGCTGTACTAGCATCGACCATAAATTTACCCTTCGATGTTATGCAGCTGATGAGGACGCTGGCTTCGGGAATCATAATTTCCGAGGTTGGAATTTCCAAGACAAAATCTTTCTTGTTTTCAATCTTCATGAGTTTGTTGCTCAGTATTCTCTTGTTGGAAATTGTCTGCAAAAAATAAATTAAAACAAAATTATTACTGAGAATCTTATGGGTAGGAAGGCCGGCATAATACCCCAGTAACCACTTTCATCATTTGCCGATGCTTTTAAATACATTGATTTCTTTATCCACAGCGTATCCACGGTAACTTCACGCCATTAATCAATTCCAAATCCAACTTTTTGAGTAAACGTTCTTTTTCAAATGATACCCTTGTTTTGCGTAGACAAATTCTGTGTTATATATAAACAATTTGTCTTTGAGACGGAAACATTCCTAAATAACACCCACGTTTTCGTAGACCTCTATCGCTTAGCATACATCGTCTACAGTCATCACCTGCCCGTTTGTGAGAGTAGGTCATGTTCTCTACAATTCAGGATCCATCATAAACTGCGGGCTAAGGTTAAGAAATGCACAATACCACTTTAAAAACTGCGTAGGCTGTTTCATAACTAAGGCGGTCATTCCCCAAATTAAAAAATTACCAATATTAGTTATGGCTTCTATAAAACAAGGCAAAGAGAAAATTGTTTGAAAAAGTTCTTACCGTGATCACTGCCCAGGAAATTGGCGCCGTGCTGTTCATAAAGACTTTGATGTCATCACCAAGCTAAAATAAAAATAATAATTTAAAACATAAAATAAAATTCGGTTTGTCGAGCCTCGTTTCATCTCGGTAGACAATGATTACTCTTCAGAAGGGTGCTTGCGCAATAAAAAGTTTATAGTGAAGCAAGGGTTGCGCAATCACAAACCATACTTCTCCGGACACGGCATTGCTTCGGCCTCAATAGACAATATATACCATCGAAAAGGGTTCCTATGCGATGAAATAAAACTAGCAAGAAAATAAAAAAGCATTAATATCCTAGAAAATCGTAAGAACGGTCGTGTTTTTAATAGGTACTCGATTTGGTTTCACTGTTTGAGCGCAATTACTTATTTCTTATGGACACATATTTAGCAACAAGAAAAAAGCACATATTTTATTGTCACTTTTTTCTATACAATCAAATTTTCGATTTTTTATGTCAAAATGTAGCTGGGTAGGCGTCCTTTTTACAATGTAAGCAATTTTAGATTTAATACAGAACTGAATCAGGCATCGATCTAAGAAAGTGCCAAAAGAAATGAAAATGTCGACTTAATATATATACATACTACCATTTTTATATGATATATATATATATATATATGTATATATATATATATATATATTAATTAATTTTATACGTACAAAAAAATAATACATGGACACGTGTTTCTGGCTCACAGCCGTCATCAGCATGGCTAACTTAGACAAGGATCGAATCTTCGATATTGATATCTGTAGTCCAGCGTTTTACCAATGGCTAGAAATATGTCCGACTTTCATCACTTAAATATTTAATTTATTTTTTAATGGGGATTTAAACGTTCGTATAATTTTTGTTTACTACTCTTTCGATTTTCTCACTTCCTAAGTGATAACATGCAGAAAATTGCATTATTTGTTATTAATAACTTTTTAAGGCGTATATTTCATTAATATATATATATATATATATATATTAATTTTATACGTAAATAAAAATAATCTATGGACACGTGTTACTGACTCACAACCGTCATCAGCATGGCTTACTTAGACAAGGATCGAACCTACGATATTAATGTCTGTAGTCCAGCGGACTAAGATTACGCTTGCTTCGGGAATCATAATTTCATAGTACAGTTTTTATCACCTAAATATTTAATGTATTTTTATTTAATTGTTTTTATTGATGATAATATATATATATATATATATATATATATATATATGAAATAATGCGAAGTCGTTTCCATCTATCCTAACTATATTTACATCAAAACACGTTAGGATTATTTAGTTCTAATGATATAAGAATTTATTGAAATACTCCATATATAGGCATCTCCTTCTCACTCAAATACATCTCAATTTTGCTTATTTGCATATTTATTTATTTTAATTTTTTAATCAATTAATATGTTGTAATAAAACTTTCTACTTTGTATTGTCAAATTTTCTTCTGTATATGCAATCATTTTATCGATAGTATTATTATTATAAATAAGATAAAGAGATTTTATTTAAAAAATTGTAGCGTTTAAAAACTTATTTAGGAATTTTTACAAGGGAGATAACTTACTTCCGACTTTAGTAAAGTGTCAAATATCGATGAGATGTCGAACAGATACTACACTTTGATCTTAGCCAAAAGGCCACGGAACGATAAAAAAAATATTTTTGTGACTAGGCATTTTTAAATTTAAAAAAAAAATTGATTATATTGGAATATTTTTTTAGTGTAGTATAAGTTTGTTTGTCATAAAACTGTCTTCCCAGGAATTACTTCCTCTGTTTTTAAGGGTGTGTCTGGGGGGGGGGGGATTCTCCCAGAATGAAAAATCCCCAAGACTCGATTTAGTCAGAATGTCTTTTAAGGGGGGATAGTGTAGTAACGGTTTTGTTCTCATAAGATAATCTACGCAAGAATGACTTCCGCCTTTTTGGGTTGAGGGAAGTCGTGTTCGTTCATCATGATATTATCGTCTGTCAGGGGAGGGGGTAATGTAGTATATGTTCCTTCACCATAATACTAGCTAAAGAAGAACGATAACTCAAGTTAATAATAAGCATGTCTTTTTTAACTAAAAAAATATGAAAATTATCGTTTTTCTTAGCCAGCATATTCATCTCTGTTTATAAAGATGGCGACTACATTTTTCCAGCCAATTTTCATTTAAGCGTTTCACGTGGATAATGAAACTTTCCATGATTTTTAATGTTAACTAAATAAATAAATGCAAAAGGTTTGCCCATCTATTCTAACTATATTGACATTAAAACGGTTTATGCTTATTTAATTCTCTGTAGTATATTTGTATTTGTCATGATAATTCCTCCCAGGCATTAACTCCTCTTCGGGAGAAAGGCCGTACAGTATACATTCGTTCCTCGCCATACCATTTTCTCAGGATTACCAGTTTTGTGTGTGGGGGGAGTTAGTGTACTATCTATTCT
This sequence comes from Sepiola atlantica, assembly GCA_963556195.1. Lineage (NCBI taxonomy): Eukaryota > Metazoa > Mollusca > Cephalopoda > Sepiida > Sepiolidae > Sepiola > Sepiola atlantica. The sequence goes on along the minus strand of OY744522.1, from coordinate 59,039,829 downwards.
CTATCATCCCCCACTCCTTTTTTTTTGGGGGGGGGGGGTCAGTAAATGTAGTTCATTCATCATGATATCATCCTCTCAGCCCTTCATTTGCATATTTATTGATTTTAAAGTTTCTAATGAATTAATATTTTTTGTAATTTGTTAATAATTAAATACATGCGTTTATTATTTTTTTAAATAAATTTGTTGTTATCGTTGTTGTTGTTGCTGTTCATATTCCTATTTACTTCTTCTCACGAGATCAGAGTTAGGCACAATGTCAATATTTAACGTGGGAAGAATCCAGCTCCCCCAAAATGGGCACTCTGAATTAGAACAAAAATTTCAATTACCTCGGTGTAGAAGGATTTCTCTTTCACTGACAGAGAACATAAAATTAAGTGTAGATTCAGTACAGATACTACATTTTGCTCCGAGCCAAAAGGCCAGGAAGGTAACATGTTGGTAGTGATGATGATGATGATGATGATGATGATGATGATGATGACGATGATTTGTTATAGAAAAGAAATGAACCTCCTCTAAACTGTCTAAATTACAAAAATAAAGTATTTTTCTTTACTATTCTTTACATATTTTTCTTTCTTTTATAATAAAGGTGAAACGTACAAAGTACCCAATTCAGTAATATGAAAGTGGAGTATTTGACCAATCGACGTTCCACTCTTATGTTTATTCATTTCATTATATAACCAGTTTTAATAGGGAATTCATTTTAATTTTTAGGCAGAAATAAAATAAAATTTATCGACCGTATGAATTGACTTTTTTGTTGTTTTTTCCTAAAAAACAACATTTGACGATGTTCATGCACAGTATATTTCCCCCATATTGGAATATACAAATAACACTACGAACATCATAATTTCATAAAATTTCCTCAAAATTACCAAAATATTAAATGAAAATTATTTCTGTAAAGAAGACTATAACGTCGGTAATTGCGGCTAGTATATATATATATATATATATATATATATATATATATATATATATATATATATGAAATTTCAAAAAGATTGACTTTTTATTCATAACTATGTACATTAAGAAAGAAATATGCAACTGAAAAGTAACTTTCTTTCTAACACGTTGTGCATTCCTTCGATAATTTTGAAATGAAGTGTAGTGATCGTTTATTCGGATGCTATCGTTGTTTATACAAGGATGATTGACGGCGTGTGTAATTCATGAAATATCATCTAATAAATAAACAGAACTTACATAGACGCGTTCCTGTAATAAAATGGCTGCAAGGTTCTCAGTATGGTCGTTTCGGAAAATATTTGGATGCGCTACTTCTGTGATCTCGTACTTAACCGATTCTCGAAGTCCCGTGTATTTGGCCTGGAGGTAAAGAAAATAAAAAAAAATAACATGTTATAAGTAAGCGTGGCTCGTTGTTTGCATACTGAATGTTTTATATATTCGGAGGAAGTGCGAATGAGACGACAAGTGATGGGAGGAGGGAAATTGACAAGATGATGTAAATAGTAACAACAGCACTCGATGACAACATGTTAGTGTCAGATCTACAACGCTAATAAATCTCTGATAAATATCTAGGCGAAGTCAACATCAGAATCCACTGTCCTCTGGTCGTCTCAGCACCATGTGCGAGCAAGCAAAGAGGTTTCGGGCGTGGAACCGCAAATCCATTGTTTGAGGATAAAAAAAATGTTTCTTTTCCCATTAATTTATTTCCCCCTCTTGTCTCCTTGGTCATTTAATGTACCTCCAAATTATTCATCTAACCCTTAATTTGGTTTTTAAATTAAAAATAAATAAATAAAAATTTTTTTTTAATTAACTATTCCCTAGTTTCTTTTAAATTTTAATTTTTAATTTTTTAATTTTTTAATTTTAATCATCCACTCTCTCACATTCCTCTATTTATTTTACCATGCTTTTAACTAATTCTACTTTAATCTTTAAACCCCCAGAAACCATAACTGGTAACTACAATTTAATTTGCTCTTAGCTGCCTGAAATGTTAGAAGCTCACTCATTTGATTTCTATTTTTAGAATCAACAATTTCTATACCCACTTCCCACTTAAGATTAATCCCACCCCCAAAACCTACATCCTACCGCTCGCCCACACCCTTAACCTACCTGTCACTTTAACTACATCCCCATACCAACCCTTCCTACTTTTCCTTTCACCCCCAATTCACAAAGCGACTTTTTAAACTATCCCGTACCTCATAACCCCCCCCCACATAACCCCAAATCTTTAACAATTTTGCCTTTTTGTCCCATTCGGATTTAAACCTTGAATGAGATTCTTCTGTTTTTACTTGGCCCTGGAAGTACATAAAAAAAATGGCCTGTTTTCCTCTTCTCAACCTCCTTTAAGTACATCTGGACTTACCTACATTTTGAGCACTTACCCCAATCTGCTCCCACGCAAAGAGTTTTTCTTCACATTCTACAATTTCACTGGACTTCTTTTCAACGGAAATTTACCAGCCGGACAATTTGCATATCTTTTTCACGGATATTTTTCTTTTCATTCAATACGTTTTTTTATCAAAAATTATTTTAATAATTTTTAATAATAATTTTCATATTTTTCAAATATTTGAACTTTGGTTTTTTCGAAAGCCAACTTATCCATCTGTATTTCTCCTCTGATGATAAGATTTCGATCTTTGAAAAGCCTTGGCTTAAGGAAAGAATAATAAACACTAGTTTATTACTGAATGCACCTTGCATTGAACAATTGAAATTTGAAATAAATTTGGACAATCGTCGCATATTTATCACTCGTTTTTCTTCTATCTCTCTCTCTCTCTCTCTCTCTCTCTCTCTCTCTCTATATATATATATATATATATATATATATATATATATATATATAATGTATTTTATGTAATCGTTTTTATTGGTGATAGTAGCCTTGCTTACTACATTTTTTATTGTTCACTTTCTAAGTGATACAGATTAATATAGTAGATTGCATTATTAGACGCCTTTAACTTTATATGACGAAAGACGTAATATATGTATATATATGTATATATATATATATATATATATATATATATATATATATATATATATATATATATATATATATATATATATATACACATTTGAATTACCTACTAGACACCATTCCGTCTCTCTGCACAAGGGTTTGTACGGACAACCTGACATGAGGATATTCACCTTACAAGTAACCCTGACCAAATATTCAAAATAATATAGAATTCGAAGCCCAAATAAGATCATCTCGACACGGCTTTACAAATGCCCATTCGAGGAATATTGCACCTTCTAGTGATGTTAGCTCAAGTAACAGCACTTTGCTGGATACTCAACCAGACTAGATGAAATCTTGTCCTGATATCCGGCAACACTAAGAGACCACAAGAACGATATACTAAAACATAGTTAACTGGTCAATTGAGTAGACGACATTATATATGTTTCCAACATATAAGTTGAGCTCTCTATTACTGGTACTGAACTGATTAGATATCACATCGTCTCACAGGAACTCGTAATTACTGAGAAATGAATAATAGCATAATTAAGAATGGCTATACACAATTCCCCACACTATCCAACCATCATGAATCGTTTCCATGGCAACGGACATAGCTGAATTTCTACCCAGCAGTTTTCTCAAAATTCCACGTTAGACTCAACAAAATATTCGCTCCCTCAGTTTCCATCACAAACGGAACTGTAGCGTTACTGCCAATGCGATATAATTATTTGGTGCCAATTAAAGAGTGCCATACATTTATGAAGAGGGCTTACAATAATACAATTATATATATATATATATATATATATATATATATATATATATATACACATATATATGCATACATAGTAAGTTATAAAAATATATTTATGGCAATTAAGCTACAGAGAGGCTTCCGCGTTTCATCCCTGTATTGAATCGTCAAGCTAAAATGCATTTTAGCCTGGCGATTGCCTACGGGGATGAAACGCGGAAGCCTCTGTGTAGCTTAACTGCTATAAATATATTTTTATTACTTACTACGTAGCTCTACTCACGTATTGAGCACTGATGAAGTAAATACTGAAAATTGATACATAAAAGATTATATCTCTTTATAACGTTTTATGTGGATACATGAAATATATATATATATATATATATATATATATATATATACACACACACACATATATATATATATATATATATATATATATATATATATATATATATATATAAAGAGAGAGAGAGAGAGAGAGAGAGAGAGACACCATATCGAATAAACAGATGTTATTACATCGATTAGCGGATAAGAACATTACACATAGTTCTTTCTTTTTTAAACGAGATAAGATAATATTGAAGTTCTCACTTCTGCTAAACTTCTGTAAAAAACATTTATTTATGGACTCTTATAATCACTGAATGCCGTAATGATCTGTTATCTTGTATTATCTTGAATGTTAACGTGCGGTCAGAGATAATAAAAACTGTAAAAGAAGAAGAAACTAAAAGAGAAAATAACCTACGAAGAAATAGGAAGAAGCTAAAAAGAGATAAAGAACAAAAATATATGAAGAAAGTTGAAAAAATGAAGAACTAAGAAGGAAAAAGAAGGTAACTCATAAAGAATGTAGTAGTAATAGTAGTATTAGTAATCGTAGTAGGAGAAGAAGAAAAAGAAAAAAGAAGAAAAAGAAGAGGAACTTACTTCAATTGTAATGAATTCTTCTTTATAATCTGGAATGAACAAATCAAACTTAATCCTTCCATTTTTGGGAATGTCGTATTCATTTGTATGTGCGTAACCATTGTTGTGTTTTATGACGACCGACACCGGGAATTTTCGATCCGGTTCGCTCAGCGGTTGCTCGTCAAGACGGCTGACAGACATCTGCAAGAGAACATTTCGAAAACAATAAAAACAATATGATCTACAAAACTGCGTCTAAAGGCTGTAATTTAACTTTGAAATGTATCGCGTTCCCAGTAACTCAGCTATGCACTGATGCCTCCCGTATCGACCGCTTAACCATAAAATGAACCTGACTCTTCTTTTGCTACTTAAACCAGACACCCAACAAAAAAAACTTTCGCCTCCACCCTTGAGGCTCGCATTCACAAATATCCGGGGACTTAGAACCAACATCAACGACGTAGAAACCTTTCTCCTGACAAACTCCTCGGATATCCTAGCTCTAAGTGAAACAAACCTTCAATCCTCAATCTCCTCTTACCACTTTGACATGACTGACTACCTCCCACTCTACCGTAAAGACTCTGACAAACATATGCACGGGCTAGGAGTTTATGTTCGGGACACCCTCCCCCTGACTAGAGAACATAGGTTAGAATCAGATGACCAGGACTACATGTGCTTTAGATTGACTTTACATCACAGCATCAGTTACCTATATTTCTTATACCACTCCCCGTCGACACAGGACTGTCTCTGAAAGCATAGATAGAGCACTCTTAATTGACACAAATGCCCAGATACATGTATTTGGGGATTTTAATGCGAACCACCGCGACTGGTTGGGATTCTCCAGCCTTACTGACGCAGCCGGCAACTCTACGGATAATTTCTCCTTAGCTCACTCCCTCTCTCAGACTGTCGATTTTCCGACCCGCATCCCCGATCGAGTAGACCAACAAGCTTCACTTCTAGACCTTTTCTTGACTTCAGTGCCCGAGGCTTGTGTGACGAAAGCTCATAGCCCACTCGGGAATGCTGATCACATTGTGCTAATAGTACATATCACCCTAAAAAGTCGTCCAGAAGCTGATGAACCGTTGCTCAAAACAACAAGATACTACAAGCAGGCTGATTTCGAGTCAATCAGAGATCACATCAGTGACGCCCCATGGAGGGAAACCTTCTCACTCCCTGCCGACCAGTGTGCAAATGAATTAACTGAATGGGTCAAAGCAGGCACTGAAGCCTATGTTCCCATGCGAAAGTTCTTTAGCAAGCTCCACTCTTCCCAATGGTTCACCTCGGAATGTCCAGCTGCCATTTCTGAGAGGCAACAAGCATTCCGTAAATTCGGCCGTCATAAGTCAGCTACAAATAGACATAAATTTATGGAGAAATAAATGCAAGGCCGTGATAGACGAAGCGAAGTGAAGGTATAATGAGTTAACAAAAAAACGCATCCAGTCACATAAACTAGGTACTCGTGATTTCTGGAAAATCTACAATAGTGTAGTGAATAATGGTCAATCAACGATTCCCCCACTATCAAACCACAATGATGTCGTATGCACGGCCACTGATAAGGCTGAACTACTTGCCCAGCGCTTCGCTTCTAACTCTACTTTGGACTCAGATAACCACCCCCTCCCCAATTTCCCATTTCGGACTGAAGCCACACTTGATAACCTGGTCAGCACTCCATCCCAGGTCAGAGACATCATAAAAAATCTTGATACCTCCAAAGCTTGTGGGCCTGATCTTATACCTGTAATAGTAATAAAGAAATGCTCTGCTGAACTAGCACCTGTCCTCTCCAAACTCTACAATAAATGCCTAGCAGAATCTTGCTTCCCCGATAGCTGGAAAATTGCCTCTGTGGTACCAGTCTACAAGAGTTCTGGGAATAGAACTGATCCTCAGAACTATCGTCCAATCAGCCTGCTGCCGATCTTAGCCAAAATCTTTGAATCCTTAATCAATCTAGCGATAGTACGGCACCTAGATAATGCTAAACTTCTATCTGACTGCCAATATGGATTTGGACAAGCACGATCTACTGCAGACATCTTAACGGTCGTCACTGAACGCATGTATCATACACTTGACAAGGGAGGAGAAGCTAGGGCAGTAGCGCTCGATATATCCAAGGCCTTTGACAAGGTATGGCATAAAGGGCTTCTCCTGAAAATACGCTCATACGGTATTACTGGGCAATTACTTAATATAATTAGATCCTTCCTAGACAAAAGAAAAATCCAGGTTGTCCTCGATGGCTGTTCATCTAAGCAACATGACATAAATGCTGGTGTAATCAAGGGATCTATCCTTGGACCTTTATTGTTCCTGATCTATATAAACGATCTCCCTGATGACACAGTGTCTGAGATTGGTCTATTTGCTGACGACACCACGTTTTACTCTCACCATGTTGGCAAAACCGACACAATCATATCCGAGGCATTGGCTGAATCTTTAGAAAATGACCTCCAGGCTGTAGTGGACTGGGGCCATAAATGGTTGGTAACTTTTAATGCCGCAAAGACAAAGCTTCTTTTCTTTAATAATTACAAGAAACCTCTCAAACCACCGATTGTCATGGCTAATAACACCCTACCTGAGAGTTCATCATGCAAACTCCCCGGCCTAACCTTCACAGGTAACATGAATTGGAACAAATACATTGAAGACATTGCCAAGGCTGCCGCAAACAAGGTTGGCTCCCTCTACCGGGCTAGTAAACTCCTCACACCTGACATTATCCTGTATCTCTACAAAGCTACCATCCGCCCATGCATGGAGTATTGCTGTCACATCTGGCTGGTGCATCATCTGCTAGTCTCTCCCTTCTTGACAAGGTCCAAAAAAGAATAGGTCCCTCACTGTCAGCCAAGCTCCAGTCTCTGTCCCATCGCCGCAATGTAGCATCCTTATGCTTGTTTTACAAATACTTCAGTGGATTATGCTCTGATGAATTGGCTGCTCTGGTGCCCCCGCGACGTAAGTTCACTAGACTAACTCGAAAATCAACTAAATCTCATCCATTCATTGTGGAGGTCCACAGATGTCGGAGAGCCTTCTACTCAAATAGCTTCTTTCCTCGTTCTTCTGGCCTCTGGAACTCACTCCCTGCCGCCTGTTTCCCCGACAGTACAGACACGCAGAAGTTTAAAACCAATGTAAACAGACATCTCGCTGCGCAGATCCCAATTTAAGTTGAACCCCTACCTTCTCCCCTCTTCTTTTTTCCTCAGTAGCCCCTTACATCTACAGTGGCGGCCCGCCTTGTTTGGGGTGAACTATGTAAAAAAAAACAAAAAAAACTTTTATTTTGAAATATTTTTTCAAATTTGAATTCAAATTTCTATTTTTCATTCAGCGTTAAAAAAAGATCCCGTTTCATTTCGACTTTCCGTATTTGATTGAACTGTAGCACCAAGAGTTATTTCCCGTAGAAATATCTGGCTCTTACATCAACGGACCTTTCGATCACGTGATTTGCATTTTATACGGTCACCAGGTGGTCGTAAATGAAAACGAGGCTTCGACCTGATTCCAACTGTTGGCTTTGACCGAGGAGTTCGTATTTCTTTCTGTCCTACTTTTGAAAGACATATATGCGAGAACAGGTAAGTTGTTTTGCAAGACACGTTTTCAATTACTTTTTGCTTTTAACAATGCGACTATAGATATGTGAATGCATGTTTAAATTGGCATTCATATTTCTATATTACATTCTTTGCCCATGTATTTTCATGTCGACACTAAAGCATGCTGTTCGTGTCCAGTTGACGTTACCAATGTAACATCGACAAATGTAAATAAACGTTAAATATATTTGTCAACCAACTGTTCCGTTTTATCTCTATTTTCTGACCGGAAGAGGAATATAGTTGTCAAGAGCAATATATATTTGTTTTATTCTAAACTAAAACATTTAACTTTAGATATACTATTCCAGATTATTTGCATAAGTTTACAATTTAGAGAAAAAATTAATGAAAGTTAGTCGAAAAGTCTATAAATAAAAGAAAAATAAAGTTTAAAACAGCATTTTTATTTAAAAAAAACATCTGTATTTACCTAAAAGTCTGATTGATATAAGTTTGTTAGAATTTTGGAAAAATACATTTTCACCGATGCGTTAAAACTTTGATCCTTTTTAAGATCACATTAATAATAAAAATTGAGATTTTTTATTATTAAAGTAAAAAAGTACTTCATGACCACTTGTTATCTGAAAGGGATTTGGAAGAAATGTTGATTTTTAAATTAAAAAAATCATATGTAAGTCACAAAGAAATTTTAAAAGAGCACAACATGTAAAGGAGATAACTAATTTTTTATCTTTAAGTCAGAATATAAATTATATCCCTTATATTTTGAGCGTTTTTGTTCATTATTTAAAATTGTCTCCAATGTAATAAGCTTTCTTGCCAAAATAATTATTTTTGGAAAGAAACTGGGGTGAATTACACTTTCTAGTGTAAAGAAGACATAGCAAGTATAAAAAGACGACGTAGCTAGTCAGAATAAAATATCAATTTGCCAAATGCATTGCTATTTACGTCTGACATAGCGACCAACTCATCGGGCTGGCGATGGAATTCAAATGGCATAAGTTTTAACTTCACTTTAACGGGAGATTGAAAATTGAAAATACATTGGAGGGGGAGGGGGACAGAGTTGGGGCTTTGTTTATAACGGTGACATGGGACATGAGAGGGGAGGGGGGAGGACCCCAACAAGTCGTGTTTCAAATTATTACGTGGGAGGTTTTTCACGTGTTTGTGCTGTGATGATCTCAATTTTGGCCGGGGTGGGAGGAAGGGAGATGGGGCGACGGCCAGAGTGAGTTAAATTTAAAATGAGAATAAAATTATGATTATAACCGTCATTCCTATTTTATTTTAATTCTAATAAGTAATTATCATGTGGATAAAAATGTTTAATAATTTTAATTTAGGGTATTAATTGCTACTTCTGCATTTTATTTATTTTATTTTAATTTTAATGTTTTGTTTATTATTTGTAGTGATTTTTTTATTTTAATTTTATTTTTATTAAGGCTTTTATTAAGGCTATTATCACTGCGACTATCGTAGGTATGATTGGCAGGCGTTATCATTGTTATCATAATCGGTTTTGTTAATGCTAAAACTAGTAACACCAGAAAACTTCTCTTATAAAATGATTCCACTAGTATTGATCTCGGTATAATATAATCACAATTTAAAAAAAAAATATAATCACAACAAAATTCACTACAAATAATAAACAAAACATTAAAATAAAATAAATAAAATGCAGAAGTAGCAATTAATACCCTAAATTAAAATTATCAAACATTTTTATCCACATGATGATTACTTATTAGAATTAAAATAAAATAGGAATGACGGTTATAATCATAATTTTATTTTCATTTTAAATTTAACTCACTCTGGCCGTCGCCCCATCTCCCTTCCTCCCACCCCGGCCAAAATTGAGATCATCACAGCACAAACACGTGAAAAACCTCCCACGTAATAATTTGAAACACGACTTGTTGGGGTCCTCCCCCCTCCCCTCTCATGTCCCATGTCACCGTTATAGACAAAGCCCCAACTCTGTCCCCCTCCCCCTCCAATGTATTTTCAATTTTCAATCTCCCGTTAAAGTGAAGTTAAAACTTATGCCATTTGAATTCCATCGCCAGCCCGATGAGTTGGTCGCTATTTGCACCAATGAAACAAAACTTGTTTTGTCGCAACTAATGGAATAAAATAAAAATAATAATATATATATATATATATATATATATATATATATATATGAAGGAGAGTGGAAAGGAATTAGAGAAAGCAAAAGCCAAATCAAAATTCAATTCAAAAAGTTCAAAGCAAGGTACATATCTATATTATCTATATTATCTATATATATATATATATATATATATATATATATATATGGTAGATGTAGGTAAATATCAACAAATTCCGAACTGTACTTACATGGACCTCTGACAGGAGGCCATTTTTGTAGGTGATTGGTGAGTCAATTTGAAGTTTCATAGGCGAGTTCACGATTTCGATCGTAAAAGGTTCTGAGTACATTATCTTTCCGGTCAATGCTTCGGTGACCATGGCCTTTAAATGAATATTCCGTGGGTTACTAAGGCTTCTGTGACGGTGAATCTTCACCACATTAATGTCCTTCATTGTGAATTCGATGTAACACGTTCCTTCAATCTAGAAAACCAAGAATAATGATAATAATAATAATAATAATAATAATAATAATAATAATAATAATAATAATAATAATAATAATAATAATAACAATAACAATAATAATGTTTTAGTATATTACTACCTGTATATGTTTTAGTTTTTAATTGCTATTCGGTTGCATATAAGGTAGATAACTTCTATTATATTCTTCAAACGTAAATTAAAAGTTGTAATGAAGTGCGTTATTATATTGTCAATAACACGGTACAAGAATAACGAATGAAAATTGGCTAGTCAGAAGCAAAGTTTGATTTTTCAGCTTACATGCTATTTTGGTTTGACTTGAATAACCACTTTCAGGTCATCAGTTGAATAGCGGTCATACTTCGTATGTCTTAGCTCTAGTGGCCGGATTTCCAGTGTTTCCCTGAAACCGCAGGTATCGCTAGATGATCGAACTAATGTATAGTATTATTGGAAAGACATAAAAAATATCGCTTATCTTATCTAGATTTACGGTATACCAACCCTTTTAAAGGTAATTTAAAACAAATATCCGTTTCTGATCCATAATTCTTAAATGACTCATTTTCTAGCCTACGAATAGCACGTGGCTGGGCGAAACCATTTCAAGTGTTTAGGAGAATGGAGAAAGCAAATAGCACGTCAGATAACCCCTGCTTTCTGAGATGAATTCGGAAACAAATTTCTCACAATTTCCATAATGTGATGTTTTCTTTCTTTTTATTTTCCTTTCTTCTTTCTATACCGATTAAAACGTTTTTTTTTATTTTTTAAAACTTTCCAGTTTAAGACGTTTTCTTTCTTTTTGTTTTCCTTTCTTCTTTCTATACCGATTAAAACGTTTTTTTAATTTTTTTAAAAACTTTCCAGTTTAAGACGTTTTCTTTCTTTTTATTTTCTTTTCTTCTTTTTATACCGATTAAAAGTTTTTTATTATTTTTTAAAAACTTTCCAGTTTAAGATGTTTTGCTTTTTATTTTTATTTTCTTCTTTCTATACAGATGAAAATGCTTTTAAATTTTTTTAAAACACTTTCCAGTTTAACACGTTTTCTTTCTTTTTATTTTCCTTTCTTCTTTCTATACCGATTAAAACGTTGTTTTTAATTTTTTTAAACTTTCCAGTTTAAGACGTTTTTTTTCTTTTAATTTTCCTTTCTTCTTTCTATACCAATTAAAACGTTTTTTTAAATATTTTAAAACTTTCCAGTTTAAGACGTTTTCTTTCTTTTTATTTTCCTTTCTTCTTTTTATACCGATTAAAACGTTTTATTTTATTTTTTAAAACTTTCCAGTTTAAGACGTTTTCTTTGTTTTAATTTTCCTTTCTTCTTTCTATACTGATTAAAAGTTTTTAAAAAAGTTTTTTGAAACTTTCCAGTTTAAGACGTTTTCCTTCTTTTTATTTTCCTTGCTTCTTTCTATACCGATTAAAACGTTTTTAAAATTTTTTTTTGAAACTTTCCAGTTTAAGACGTTTTCTTACTTTTTATTTTCCTTTCTTCTTTCTATACCGATTAAGACGTTTTTTTATTTTTTAAAACTTTCCAGTTTAAGACGTTTTCTTTCTTTCTTCTTTTAAAAAAAACAAACTTCACCGATTCATACGTTTGTTTATATGGATATTGTGCGAACACTGGGAAGAAGAATTTTTCACGGGGTGTGTACACTCGTTGTTATAGACTAGTTACAAGCAATATCCTTTGAGGATAAAGTGTGGATATAGTTTATTAAATACAAAAAAAAGTATCTATGATTGACAGGAGCAGATCTTAGTTTCAAATGTGCACATAAGATATCTCACTGATTAAATGTAATCATGTGATGGAGATATAAGATGACCCCCTAAAATGTCACTCATGGAATCGTTAATAACATTTACAATCTTTATTCTAATACAACCACATTAAGTACAAATAACCTCAGTCTATGATTGAATTGTCAACCAAGTTTCCGTCACGAATGTCCAACAGTATTCGTTTTATTACCGTTCAATGATAAGCACACCGGAATACGACGTTCACAATTGTCAACGATTGTGACACCACACTCCCGTCTTAGCTCTGATTTGGACTGTGTTAGCTCTCTTCAGTTCAGGAAAAGTCTAGGGATTGTTCTGATATATATCATCTTTAAGATAACTCCACAGATAAAAATTGGGAAGGGGTAAGGTCCGCTGAGTGTGAATTCCATTCAGGATTAGATATCTTACTGATGAGGCGATAACTAAAGTGTCCCCACATATCATTGAACAGTGATTATGTTGAATATTCATGACTGAAACTTGATTGAAAATTCAAGCATAAACTGAAGTTTATTTGTTCCAAATATGGTTGGATTATAGAAATGGTTTGTGAATTTTATTAACGATTCAATCGGTGTCATTTTGTAGGTGACTTTATAGTAGACATTTGAAGTAATATTTACAGTTGCCGTTCATAACTTAGTAAGGAAACAATATAGTGTTGGATCTTTCCAGTTAGGGGTAATTATTTCTCTCATGCCTGAAGATCGTTAGAATGAGCATGCATTGATAAGGAATTACTTCAATGTAATACAATATATGTTAAGTGAACATATCTGAGAGAAAATTATCCAGAGACCCGCATCAAGCCCCTGGACATAAGAGACGACAACACACACATCCCTCCCTTCTATCGGGGGCTTATACAACTTAAAGAGTCTATATAATTGTTACGTGTGATCATACACGTTATCGGGTTAATACCAAATCAAAAATAATCAGAGGACGAAGTATAACCGTTAACAGATTTATTCGACAACTTATAGAGGAAAATGGTATGGTTGAAGCCGCTGGATGCATAATGATTAAATCTGTGATGTGAGGCACAATTTTTACCTACCAACTGTCATGGTGGTTCTCCCTTCCCCCAAGGGCGATAACTCTCCCTTCTTTTGTTCAAGGGAAATAACTATATTATTTTTAAATTGTACCTAACAATAATTTACCTTTCTTTCAAAAGTGATGGCCTGTCCATCGCCACCGTCGTCAATGGTTGCATTCAGGATGAGATCTCCTCGTACCGATTTCCCAAAAGTATACCTGGAAATTCAGCAAGTCTGGTTAGAACATCATAGATATGAGCAGAGTTAAATAAGGCAAACAAATTATAAAATTCTATAAACCTCGTGATGCATATTGATTCTACAAAATGTGAATGCAAACATAGATACAATAATCATAAGGAAGTTTGTAACTTCAGTGTGTGTGTGTGTGTGTGTGTGTCAGGCTTAAAGTCAGAAACTACACAAGACACATATATAAACTTTTCACCATCAGTGTGACCCGGTTACGGTAAAAATATAATGTAATAGTAATTTCCCTTAGTGTAACCGCGACAAAATTAGTGCGTGGGGGAGGGGGAAATTCATTCTTTTCATTTGGACTGGTAGTTGTTTCAAAAACAAAACAGAAATGAGGTCAAACAACAGTCAGTCAAATTTCTATTTCGGAAGAAAATCCCCACCACTAACAGAAAATCAGTTTTGCCAAAACATAGCCCAACCAGCCATGCGCAGTGCCCGCACACCCTTTTGACCCAATTTTATGAGTCGAGTAAAACTAAGGTTAGAATAAGAGTTAGTGTCCAGGTCTCCATGCTGAAATCGATGAAATCCTAATTACTCGCTGTAGAAAATGCAGAATAAAAGCCACTGTGGAACGCATCGCTGTATGGTTGTTAGCTATCTGTGTCAATTTCTGTAGGCGTAGAAATACAAAGAAAACGATCTTTTTACCAAATACTCAATGGCATTAATGGATACCATCCTTCTGAGTAAGAATTTTCATTTCAACCCGCATTTCATCTGTTTGTTTTTGGAGTGGCGGAGGTATTTTTAGGTGAGACTCTTCTACAAGATATTCCCGGTTTCTTTTTCTTTCTTTCCCTCTTTCTGTTATATTGAACTAGTTGCCAATGCTAGAGAGACAGGGAGCTGAAAGAGGCGTAGAGAGAGAGAGAGAGAGAGAGAGAGAGAGAGAGAGAGAGAAGGAGAGAGAGAGAGGCAATCGAAAGAAGTAGAGAAGGGGAGATATATAGAGGTTTACAATGTAAAGCAATACGGGCAAACAACTGAATTCAACTTACTTTGCCATCATATTTGCAACTTACAAACAAAAATATGACTCGAGTTGTTTCCCTTCCATCCTAATTGATTTTTTAATTCAGGACAATTAATACTTCGTAGGGCAAAAATGCAGACAAACAATTGAATTCAACTTACTTTGACGTCACATTTGCAACTTGCAAACGAAAGTATAACTCGCGTTGTCTTCCTTACATCCTAATTGATTTTTTTAATTCAGGATAATAAAAAACCTCGTAGGGCTACAATACAGCCAAACAATTTAATTCAACTTACTTTGCCGTCACATTCACTTTGATGACGTTAATATACCGATATCCGAAACCAAAGGTTGGGATGTTCTTCTCACCCTCCACAGTGACTTTGTAGTTTGGCAGAACTTTAAGAAGTAAAAACGGAGAGAAAGAAAAATACAATTAACTATAGCATCAGACCATCATGATAAAATTGTACACATAATATTTTTTGCTGATAGTAAATAGAGTTTCTTATTTTGAAAACAAGCAAAAATAAGGAAATTAAACCAGGTCTAAACTTTGCCGCTAAGCTATAAGTTGTCGACAGACAGAGACACACAGACGCTTAGCGCATCAAGAAACATATCCACAAAACATAACTATAAATATCTCGGCATTGAGTAGATTTTTATCACCAGGAACAAATAATTGAATAACATTGCGTACCACAATATATAACTACTATTGCTACGGCTACAACAGTCAACTACGATTGCTACTACTATCACCAAAAAACTCTTCGTGCGGACAGACAATCATTTTCTCCTAATGTTACAAAAAGTATAAATGATTGAATATTGCAATCTGTCTAAAATCAATTCCATGTTTGCTTCACTTTCTCCTTGCCACCGTACCCCATATTATAATATAATTTAATGTTAAAAGAAAAAGGGGCACGTATGACTAAACGTACGAGCGCAGTTTTTTACTTGAAAGAAATGTATCACATGTTTCATCATCCTCCTCCTCCTCCCCCTCCTCCTCCTCCTCCGTCTCCTTCTAACCTCTCCTTCTCAATCCTTTCAGAACTTTGTTTTTTTTCGGCGTTTCCACACGATTCTCCAACTTACTCGTTTCTCGCCACTCCACTTTATTATGTTTATTTTTACCAAGTTGTTCTTTTATTGTCGATAAAAGTGAACCTATCCTTGTATGGATTGCTTTGTCATTCATTTGATCTATGTCGATCCCGCCGCTACACACATTCTGATTCTCACAATTCTCTAGCAAAACATCAATGTGTCTTTACACCATTTTTAATGGGTGTGATAGGTGATAACCTATACACAAACGTAGGTACAAGTGTGTTGTTATAAAGATATCTGGAAGGATTAAACGGGTAACCGTTTTTTTTTTTAAAAACCAAACAGCCTATTTAACAGAGTAAAAACAAAGGCAATGTGTACAAAACAGTAGAATGATCCGATTTCTTTAGTCTCATGATTTGTCAGCGGCTGAAATTTATCTTAATAGTTAGCGACGGTCAAAATAGTTCCTACTTGCTTATCGGGGAAGGGGAATACTTGGCAACCATTTCGATCATCGATAGCTATAAGATTATCAGTAGCCAATAGGTTGAGCTCATGTAGGCTCGAAGTAGTTGTTATTCTTAGATGCAGGTTCAAATTCTGTCTAAGTCTCACCTGTCTCTGTGAGGAGCTTCTATGTTTCAGCTGGCTTAAATGATATTCAAAGTGGTGAAGTTGGCTTCACGAACATCATAGAATGTTTGGAAGTGATGTATATCTTGCCATTCACTCTCACACATTTTCATTAGGGTTCAGGTCGGACCAATACACTGGATCATCCAACAGAATCATTCGTCAGTATGGGTTACGGCTTTGTCTTATTAAAACGTCCAGTGATTTTCAAACAGGCGAGAATTTGTCAATAAGGGTGCTCTTTCCATCATGTCAAAGCTGTGGGTTTACGCCTCTGTATGACCTAAATCTAACTTATTATTACTTGGAAGGATGAAGTAATTCAGATCCCGATGGAGCTTCCTCCACTTTGTCATGTAGCAAATGTCTATGCATGAAAACATTTATTGAGCCATTAAGCTTGGAAATCATCCGGATCATCGTTTTACTCGCATTCTTTTATAATATTGTTACAACTACTCTCTCTTTTTCCTCTCCTACTACTTTTTCTCTAGTATTCCCCTCCCGCCACAACTCCTTGTCTCCTTGTCTCACTCGCTCTTTCTCTCATAATCTCATCCTCCTACCACTACCACTGCGACAACCACTACCACTGCGACAACAACAACAACAATAACAACAACAACAACAACAACAACTACTACTACTACTACTACTACTACTACTACTACTACTATAGTATGACCCTCTTCTTTATTTCCTTAATGTATTTGCTTAGGCCATCATCTTACTTTCCTTTTTCTACGCTACTCCTCAACCAGCATTTCCCTCCTGCCCCATTCCCCTCTTTCCACCACTCCTCGTCCATTTCGTCTGTGTGTGTGTGTTTTGTTTTGTTTCAGCGCCGTAGAGAATTATACCCGTTTATAATATATCTACTACTAAAAGCTCGGTTATTCTTTAAAAAAAGGTAACGTCTACTTAAATGTGGACTCGGCGTGCAGGTTTCTAGTGCTGTCATGCTTACTGCATCACTGCATCACTTTCACTAAAATTATCGCAGCAGTATTTTTTAATGAGTATAAGGTGATAACGTACGTACAAGTGAATGCGCATTGGTAATAAAATAGCGTGACATGTGGAAATTCCACGGTTGCTGTCTTAATTAAATTATTGTTAATAATCCGATTTCTCTTGAAATAATAAACGTCTGTCAAGGTTAGTAATAGTAAAATATGCATCTTTCTTTTCCGTAAAAGTAATTATCATTGTAATATAAATATTCATATTAAAATTAAAATAAAAAACAACCAAATAATATATCTTTAAATCTTTTTCAGTCGACAATGAGGATAAAATTCTATTTATGACGTTATATTCGATTATGGAAAAATTCGTTTTGAAATAGTAAAAATCTAAATTTTTAACAGTCATTTATATCAGCTAAACAGTAATTACATTTGACCATCAGAAGATTTCATTTTTAAATGGGGTCGAAAGTGATAACGTACATACAAACGAAAGTACACGTGTAGTATTAATTAATTATTTCTTAGACTTACCATATTCTTTCACTTCGAATTGATATTTTTCATTTTGTTCCTAAAAAATAAGAAAAAACGTTTTTCAAGAATACATTTTATAAAACAAAATCAAACCATTAAAATCTAAAAGTGAAAATCTAAAATAAGAATAGTTAATCCAAAACATAGAGACATGGGTACATGTCCGAATTTCCATTGGCGATCATTTTTTGACCAGTAAAAAGGTACATTCGTATACATCGGCATCATACGACTGTTTTTGACCGACTCGATTCTATTTACTGTTTTGTCTCTTCGTTCACATAGCCTATATTTAATCTTGGTTTTGGTATTGTCTCTCTTGGCGATTTGATTGCGCTGTTTAGTTCGACTATCCACATCGATGGCGTTTACCTTTTCATGTGTACTTTTTAGTCATGAGATATTTTCTGGTACTCAGTTTTTCGTTCGTCTTATAAATCGTTCATATCGTCGCCTCCTATTATTATTATTTACTCACTAGGAGTTGTCGCACAAGCATTATCAGTGATTGTCCACTAGAAATAACGTGTATATTTTTGTATTTCTTTTGGGTTAGCTTGCTGCATTCACTTATGGTGTATTTTGACGTTTTGTATTTTCATCTAAATATTCAAAACTTACTGTTTTCCTGGGTCTGGTCTATCTTGGCTTTTATATGACCTGTTCTGATTGCGTTGTTTGTGCGACTATCCGCAAATTCCGTTTCTCGTTGCAAGTATCCTTTCCGTATCCAAGTTCAGGATTACTCGTGCACCGTCTAAAAAATGTAAATTCTTATGAATTGACATGGTACGACGTTTTCTATTCTGTTGTTGACATTGAATTCCCCAGTTATTTCTAGAATTAGGTACTAGCAGGAGTGAAGCTTGAAAATATCCATAGTGAAAATCTTATGTATATCTACTTGGGTCTGTCTAAATGAAATGCTTTATGTACAAAGTTTCGTCAATGAAACGAAATATGGAAATCAGCATAAACATGTGTTAATTCATTTTGTTCTATGTCGTCTGTGTTAACTTGTTTCCTTTATTATTTCTATACCTACAGGGTAGGGAAACAACATTTACAATGAACGTTAAGAAGTTTCGTCTTCTTAGCAGGCACTAAGTCAATTATTTAGATACTTAGCATATATTGATGTCATAATCACTCCTAACACTATTATCCTTACGTTTTCAGAAACTTTCGTTCATATGAAAGCAAACTTCAAAGAGTGTGTGATTTGCTGAATGCACTCGTCACAACTGTAACTGGATGAATCAACAAAAAACGTACACGATCTTTTATTAAAGTTCTCAAATAAAAAATCCTAAGGGATCCAACCAAATCCATGAGAAAAATGACAATTGAACTTGAAGTAGATAACAAGACCACTAGAAATACAGAAAAATATGATTTGAAATTAAACTCTTACACACAAAAAAAAACACTTGTTGACAACAGCTATAAAGCAACAGAGATTGGAACGGTGCAATAAAATTATAACATTTCTCAAGAAAAATACCTCCATTGTAACGATCTTTTCAGATGAAAATATCTTTACTGTCGATGCTGTTTTGAACGGCAGAACAAAACATTCTGCTCAAGTGATGGCTTTTGGTGTTGTGGTTTCCGATGGAAAGAAAATGCCTATAAAAGTCTACAAAACTGATAGAAAGATCAATATTAATACTTACTACAAGACTCTGAGATACCAGATATTGCCATGGCTTAAAGAAAACTACCCAGACGGATATTATGTGCGTGGACACAGAATGGTACTCCAGCTTACATAGCTAGATAAATACTAGATCTCTGCATATCTAACTTTAGCAATTTTTGGGAATCATGTTTATGGCCGCTTTCAAGGTCAGATCTAAACCTTCTGGATTATGCTATTTAGAGCGTTTTAGAACATGCTACCAATAGAACATCACACAGCAATGCCGACTCTCTTAAATATGCTATTAAAGAAGAATGGGAGAAGTTCTTTCGCGAATATTTGAGGAACACTTGTGCAAGCTTCAGGTAGCGTGTGAAAGCAGTTATTGAGTAATAAAAGGGGGACACAGAATAAAAACATTTTCTATTATGTAAATATTTTTGTGGTAAATAAATTCTCATGACTTTCAATAAACTAATTTGTCATACACTGTCTTTAAATCCTTGCCTCAAAATATTGTAAATTTTGCTTACACACACTGCACGCATTATCCCGGACATACCTTTCATATAAATAGGTATGTATTTGTCTGTGGAATCTAGTGTTTGATTTCTGTGTTAGATTTTCTGATTATTACAAACTAGTATGCTCTATCTTATGTATATGTATGTGTGTTTCCTAGTTGCTATTTTGCACTTTTGTGTGCATTTCGACAACCACACACATAAACACACATAAACACACACACACAGAGAGAGAGAGAGAGAGAGAGAGAGAGAGAGAGAGAGAGAGAGAGAGAGAGAGAGAGAGAGAGATAGACCTGTCAATAATCAGCCAGCATATAATCAACAGCAGTGAATGCGTTCCTCTGACCACAAGTCATTTTTGTCATCTTCGTAACGCACTTTGTGTATAGAGACTTGACTTGGTTTAATAAAATATTATCTTGACAAAGTTTAGTAAATGAAACGAAATCTTGAAATCAAAATCGGAATGAACTTGTGTTATTTCTTCTTGTTCTATGTAGTCCATTTGTTGCTTTTTTATTCCTGGTTATACCTATACATTTTAGTATATAGTGTATATTAGTATAAGCGTACTGTTATATTCGTAATGGTTTATTATTTTGAGAGGAGCTAAAAACTAAAAACCGGACATTTAGCCCACGGCTCTATGGAGCCCATCCTTTTCTCTTATTTTATTGCTCTTATCGCACACTCAACTTTCTTTCGGCAGAACAGTAATGACCCCATTCTAAAGGTCAGATCGAATGCATCATGTTATTTGGAAAATAGTAGCTGATTTTCCGACGCAGTATTAAGTTGATTCAGGCTTTTGCTATTTTCTCAGTTCTATACAAAATTTCACATGCTTAATAATTGATGTGTACTTTTAACTAAATTTCCAATAATTTATTTCAGAATACAATTTTCAAGCACATAACACCCAAAGAAGGTGTAATATGAATCCGGGTGTCTGCAGACGGATTTGAGGTAAAATAACAAAAACAACAGAAGAAATAATTCTTTTGGAAATTTAGAGAAAACATTCCCCGTGTATGACGTCAATAGGTTGAACGCACGATCGACAGAAGAATGTTATTGACAAAGAAAGTTGTGATTGGAAATCAGATCATACATATTTACGACGGAGCTTACATCGGATGACGTAAACAAAAATTATTTAACAAGTTCACTACTGGTACAGGAAGAGAAAAGAGCGTTCCGGACATATAGACTCGTGGAGAAGAAAAGAGAGTCGATGTGACTCAACAGGCGGAGGTCTGATACCCGTTTTTTGATTTGTCAATGAATTTAATTAAGAAATAAAAAGCATTCTTTTTATAACAACAACAATAAAACTGTCTTGTATTTTTACTTGCTTCTACGTAAGCCAGACAGACAAGTTGTGTTGACCCCCTTACAGTCGACACTTGTATCGAATAGTTAGCGGTTTGATTCAGGTGATAACAGTACAAACTAAGATGAACAAAAAGAAAAGAAATGTGTATACTTGTATTAATTCAAACTTCGTACTAATGCTACTGAAACAACCATCAATTGATTTTGCAAAACGTGTCCACAAGTGACCGAACAGGACAAAAGTGCTTTCAGAAATGTCATAGTAGTAACA
Organism: Sepiola atlantica; assembly: GCA_963556195.1. Taxonomy (NCBI): domain Eukaryota; kingdom Metazoa; phylum Mollusca; class Cephalopoda; order Sepiida; family Sepiolidae; genus Sepiola; species Sepiola atlantica. Next base: position 59,017,853 of record OY744522.1, on the reverse strand, counting down.
AGAGTCTGCAAGTGTTGAGCAAAATTCCCTGTCAAAGTTTCAGATAAATTTCTAAAACACGTGATGTCAGTATTCCGATTATGCCGCAAGGGAAGTAAATCCATAAATAAGAAAAGTACAAATAAAAATAGGTTTTGTATTTTTTCCTATTTATAAAAAAAGATGTTCGACGGCGGAAGTTATCTCCCATGTGTAAAAATACGAACAGTTATTTCTCTACTTATCTTGTTCAATTTATTTATTTCGGCCATATTAAAACTCTAACACGGCGAGATGTTTTTTCAACTTTTCGCATGTACGATTCAACTTACTATAACTTGCTGTTTCTTTTTTCATGAAGTATCAAATGTAATGGTTTTACGCGAGAATAAGTTATTTTAGTGACGAATAGCAATTATTAAGATTCAACTAGACTTAATGTTCATCATATATATTGTTTCCGGTGTATATTGTTTCTGGTATATATTGTTTCTGGTATATATTGTTTCCAGTGTACATCGTATTAATTAATATCACTACGAATATTACTAGTACGTGCAACATTTTAATAAAACCGGTACGCCATATTGGAGGGTTTGAGGACCACTGCTTTAAGCCATTCATGTTGTCAACTAGAAAAGAAAGAGAAGTCGGTGACGAGGTGGAGTGGGATGTAGAAGAAGGAAAAGGAAGAAAAACAGAATGAATTATCTAACCTCTTGTTGTATATCGATTGTCCATGTTCCGAACACGGGCTTGTCAGATAATTCATATTCAAGGGAAATAATTCCTGGATTGTAAACAAAAAAGAACAACATTTATAAGGTAAAAAGTAAAGCTATACGAATGAAATACAAAAAAAATATTAAAAGGAAGTAATGTCAATTTTTCCATAGTTTTTTTGGGGGGGTCTTCTACCATCATACTTATTCATCCAAGCGACCCTAATGCGTATACGAGCAGGCGATCTCGAAGCGAATGCATACCAAGTCTACAATGAAACCACTGCTGTAAATGCAATAATGATGTTGCCAAATGAGAAGCGACGTACGACACTTCTTACCATTGAAAATGAGAACAATCAGTTTACTCTTCTCCTTGCTCTAACACGTAGGACAAATCTCGTAGCAAACAATTCCCTCACTGTTCCTGAACGTCCAATCTATGACACACGTTACTATGGGATTACTTCCCTACAATGGTCATCTTAAAATACAATGTGAACAAATACTTATCATTAACCGTCCTAATACAATTTCATTCATTTCATTCATTATTTTCAATCCTCTCATAATATTCTCCATCATTCAATTTACAATCTGTCCATCTCATTAACTATTATCCTTGAATGTTCTTTAACCTTGATAAGTGTTGACTAATTAAAAAACAAAGACAGATTAAACATTACATTAGTTTTTTTTAAATCAGTAATATTAATCTACAACGCCAAGAATCTCATTCTTTCACTAACAAAAACAAAAACAAAACGAAAAATCAAGAGTTTTGGAATTATTTAGATGAAGATTGATAATTTGTATTATTTGGATTATTCGGACTACTGTTTTCATCTTAGATGCTATTACGTTTTGACCAATATAACCTCTGACCTTTTTCAGGTGCGTCTCGTTGAATTCGTGAATCTTTATGTCGAAATCGAGAACCTGCACGGAATTTTGAACGGAACATTTATTTAATCCACGGGGGTTGCTTGCTTTCGTTCCGTCAGCCATGACTGGGTAGAAGTTTTAAGTAATTCGTAATTGTATTCTTAGTATCGCCTACACTGAGAATTGAACCTTCAACCTCCAAAAGACTGTCACTTAGAACTGATTATACTGGGCACTTATATCTGTTACGCCACAAAATTCCGTACAGATTCCCGAGTTCGGCAAGACACACCTGAAGAAAGTCGGAGGTCACATCGGCCGAAACGTTGTAAGAATAACATCCAATATGAAAATAGTAGTCCGTATAATCGAAATAATAAAAAACAGCAGTTCAAATTCTCAGATGTATGAATTTTGTGAATTTTGTGAACAAACTTGAAGAACTTAAATCGCACATTTACTAAGGAACATTTTAATATAAACATGATTGTCATTCTGACTTGTTACGCGGAAAATTGAGTAAATCAAGAAACTCCTGCACCCACCCCTGAACCCCATACTACTATTAAAAAACAACAATCAAACTGTAAATTTGTCCTTCACCGGAGTAGTTTAGCTTTTTTTTTTGTTAAACTACGCAATTTTTTTTGCTGTTGTTTTGTTTCGAATATATTTTTATCTTGAAATGTAAGTATATCGGACATCTTACTGAATGTTAAAAACTAAATCGCAATAAGACGTTTTACTACTACTACTACTACTACTACTACTACTACTACTACTACTAAGAGATTAAGCGTTGCGATGCAAGATATACGGTTGCATTTTGTCTTTTCCTATCAATAAGACGTTCTAATTTGTTCTGTTTGCATGAGGAATATGCAACAGAAATTTACACGTGTTTTCTCACCACTCTTTAAACTGAATTTATAAAAATGTAGCTCCAAATGTTGTTATCTATACATATTGGGCTTTATTATAGAGTTGAAGATAACTTCAAATGTTGATATCCATGTCACATGATCCAAATAAAACTACCGTCGTATCATGGGAATATGTGAACCTAGAACAGAACCTTGTCAATCATATGTAAGTAATTGGACAAATCATATATCTACACTCAGCTTCAGAAGCATATTACTGCTCGGTAATATGTATTACTTCATTTCAATTGACCAAAACAAAGATGATGATGATGATGATGATGATGATGATGATGATGATGATGATGATGATGATGATGATGATGATGATGATGATGATGATGATGATGATGAAACATTATAATTTAAATTTTTTTTTTTAAACTACGAACCTGTTTTGTTTACCATATTGATCCAGCGCAACATGATATTTTGTTTAGGATCCTGAAAAGAAATAACATTCAAAATATTAGAAAAGAATGAATTCAGTAAAAGTAACTTATTATAATTACTTTGTCACATTTAGATATTTTTAGACAATCAGATATAAAAATGAAACGCTGATCGTTTTTTACGCTTTGTTATCTTTTACACAGTCCAAATTTGGCGATGGCGGGGTGTTGGGTCTGTTCTTTCAGATGAATGAAATCTTAGATCACGTGACAACAGAACGGGCAACCATTGTTTTATTTAATCATGTGGTTACAAAAATAAATGTATTTACAGTTTATTTCTTCTTTTTTCTGCTTTCGTCCAACCGCCAAAGTGACACCATCGTTTGCTTACCGTTAAGATAACATGCGACCAGTCACCTCTCTATCCAGACAAGTTCTATTGACGTGCCTTTCGAGATCCAATATCTATGTTTGTTAAGTCTTTTTCTACTTATGTCAAATTATTATTAAAGTTTACATATATGCATATGTTGGTGTATTACACAGAAATATAAATAAATTCTGTTATATTTATTATTTAAACGTCTTTCTCTTTCTTTTCTTAACATTGTGAGTAGAGTTGTCCCCCCCCCCCATCATGGTGTATTGATATCAGCAGTGTTGCTTCTCTTTCTTTTGCTTCTTTGTCTTTGATTTTAACAGCTGTAATCGTAGCAGTTAAAAACAACACCATTATTTTTGCTCGCTGCTTTTAACGTTCTTTGTGAAGATTTATTACCACACAAATCCAATCCTATTAAATTGCATAAGTTTACACATTATTATTAATAACACGCCCCAACGACGAGGACTTCATGCAGACCAGACAATCCTGAAGCACAATCTTCGTGGGTTCTCTGCAGAAATCTGATTCGCTCAACAAGAAATTTAACAGCAAACAATGAATTACGTCACAAACTGAGCCTAAATTCTTAATAATATAAACTAGTGGGGAAGGTGCCTCTGTGTTGACCGAGTAAATTAAGGAAAACAAATTTATAGGGGCATCCTAAGTGAGGATTTATGCAGCGAGATGTTTGTTCACATTACATTTAAATTTATGCATGTGTGTAAAGTCGTGAGACAAAGTATCTTGGGCCCCACGAGATCGGGTACCGGTGTAATGCGCTAGTATGCATCTTGGTGGTGATGCTACGCCGACTGAGGGCCCTGCGACGAGACGAAGTGGAGATATAAAACTAGTATATATTTGACGTAGAAATGAAATTAGTCGGACGACAGAACCAGACGCCAGCTAGTCTCGCGGAATTATGTAAGATATTCAAAATCAATTACCCCCAGAGGCGATAAAACAGTTGTCAGATGGAAGGTAGAGATTAGATAATTCCATATCGCAAATTTAATTCTGAAATATCAACAAAGCGATATTATTGTATGGGTAGATGGCGCGTTTTTAAGAACCACGATTCTGTGACGATTGTTTTGAAGACGTCAGGACCTGGGGAAAACGAATTCACTTGACGGAGATTTATTTGAGCCTGTCATCGTTAATTACAAGCCGGGCACAGAGCACTTCCAGCCGTGTGACAGAATGAGAAAGGCCACGGTTGTCGCCTTTGTTTTTGGCGATAACGGTGGGGTAGGAGAATATCCCATTTACTTTAAGAAAAAAGAGTGAGGCGCCCATCCCCACCCCCTTGAGAAAGAAAGACAGGCAGGAAGTAAGATGGCGGAGAAGGGGATGTACGACCATAGACATGTTCAATAAAAGAATGTGTTTTTTTCATACACGATCTAGAGTTGGACTGACGCCCGGAAGAGTCGGACTGATGCCCGAGAGAGTTGAACTGCCGCACGGGCGTGCGCCGAAGAACCAAACCGGACGAAATTCTAGCCACCGCCTTCGCCCCTTAAAGTGGTGACTTCAACAACCACTTGTTTAAAGACTGCGCACACACAGAGAACTAGCGAAATAAACAACCCTTGCTAAAGACATTTACGAGCACGGTAGACATTAATCCTACCATTGACCAATGTAAAATCAATTCTTTTATTTTATTAATAATTACTCTTCAATACAAAAAAAATCCAGACCAAGTTGTTAAACATTGTTCTTTTCCTTTTGTTCTGCTTTGAATGATCCTTCGCACCCACAGAGCCAACCGGTTGCTGTTCGCCAAGTGATCGCTCGTGCTATAAACAGTTTCAACGTTGGAGTGTGTTTGTAGCTGGACGAAACGACCAGATCGGCGACGTATCATCATCATCGTCGCCATCCCGGCCTAGAGGAACTTGGATCTATTTTTCTTATTGCCACGACGATCTGCACGGCTGTGGGGTTTACAGTCGGAGAAACAGAGAGCATGGATGGAATTCCAAACGTAAGCGGTTCGAAGAAAAGAACCTTTCAGAGTAGAAAGCCTTTCGATATTTGAGGATATCTACAGTGAAGGTGTCTGATTTGCTGCCTATCTTGTTGGTCGAGAAGAATTTACGTTTTGCCGCTGTGTGTTTTTGGGGTTGGGCGAATTTGGCTTTAATTTATATTATAACAAAAGAATGAAATGGCTGAATGGTGTACAAATAAACCGAAATACATTATGGTGGAATTAAATTTCATAATCAAACATGAGATTAGATATAATCACTGGCTCGTTTGCTTTGGCGTTGGGTGAGTGTGTGTTTATGTTGGGTGGGTCTTTGTTTATAATTTACAATGTAGAACTGAATCGCCACCTCCAAAAGGACTTTTCGACTATTTTCACCAAAGATGCTTATTTTTTATCCAGAAAAGTATGACTAAATTAAATTCTGTGTAATAATTAAAGGAAAACAGTCATTGAATTAGAAAACAATAAGAACGAATAGTGAATTAATGAGATGTAATTTTTCAAATGAATATGCAAATTAGTTGGTGTACATGCTCAGTATATTAGTAAGCTGTTGTTCTATTTAGTTTATTTGAAATTAGGGGTTTTATCTCATTGCCAACATCCTCACTTTATGAATAGAGATAATAATAATGATCCAAAATCTCTGTCAGGCAGGATTTCTCCTCCTCCCCCTCCTCCTCCTCCTCCTCCTCCTCCGTAGGTTATAAACAATTTACCTGAGTCTTATGTTTTCTTTCTATAAACGAGTTCTATCGGACAAACAAAAATGTTTGATAACACTTACGATGATGGAGATGTTCATCGGAGCTTTTGAAGTCTGAAGATTAACCTGGATACCAAAGACGCGGAATTTGACTGAAACGAAAAACAATAAGTAAATGTTGATGAGTATAAAATATTCGCCCTTCATCGTCACCTTTGCATTGTGTCCGGTAGTGATCGAACGGGCGGAAAGACGCATTAACACACGCATATGCAACAGATCTAATCATTGTGGTTATTCATTTATTTACTCGTGAAAAACTGATTTTGGCGTCATTATTTTAATACTTTAATTAGTTTCAATAACTTTAGTACTGCTGAGTACATAAAATATGTTTCTCTTATAAAGTATGCTTCTCTTTAACAAACTCAGGTAACAATTTTAGGTATAGGATGCCCCCACCCAACCTAAACAAAACACACCCATGGAACCCTTAATAAAATTCACAATCTTTTCTTCAATCTAAACAAAATTTGGTTAAAACAAACCTCAGTCTACGCCTAACTTGCCCACCAAGCTTCCGTCACGAATGTCCAACAGTTTTTGTCTTATCGCCTTTATAAACCGTCCTCATAAGTAATTGTTCCTTCCATTCATCTTTTTTAATCCTCTCATAATATTCTTCACTCTTCAACTGACAATTCATCCATCTCATTAACTCTTATCATCGAGTGACTTTTGGCCTTGGTAAGCGATGATTTCTTATTAAAAAAATGTCCACAAAAGTATCGCAGATTCAATGCTGGCGCAATGACGTCACCAGAAGATCAGTGTGACTTATGTCCTCTTTCTAACTTATACCGTGCGCTCGCCGTAAACATTGTTGGTGAAAACGTTCCAGCTTCCTTAGATACCAACCAATTTGTGACATATTTGTGTGAATAAAAACAATTTATTTATTTCTAAACAAAAATACTTCTCAGAAACTTGTTTTCGCTTTGTTGTAACCTTATACCTATGTATTTGTGACCTATTTGTGTTAATAAAAACAAATAATAAAAACTAATTATTAGAAACCAATATATTTGTAGACAACAAAATGATTCTTAAAAAAACCCAACTTGTTTTTACTTCGTCGTAACTTTATACCTGTTGAATTACCTCTTCTTTCGGGGTACCCGGTAAAATCCAACAAGAATGACAAAGAACAGAACGTATATGGAAAAACTTTGGTTTTCTTTATTTCCCATCATCGGATGGTTTACGCCGGCTACGCACAAACATATAAAAATCTTTTGACATACTTTTGTTTCATGAAAGTCCTTTTCTTGCTGAGGTCACAAACTTGGTTTCCGCTAGAAACTCGTTCATATATACATCCGATTGGAAAATAATTTGCTCTGCATTGTCTATCCGAACATAAACTGAAGCAATTGCTTCACAAGTACTTTGATGAAGTACAAGTCAGGGGATTCCTTCACGGTACCAACTAGCTTATCAGTCGCATTTTAAGTCAGCGGACACAAACACCTAAGAGCAAGACGGGCTTGGGTACCATAGCCAATAATGCTTCATCGGTGCCATAAACTTCGGTAAACTCCCATTCTTCCGGTATCGATATTCCGATCACCAAGCGCTCCTGCTCTTCGTGTTTTTGAAACCGCCGTTTTTCAACTCTCGCTTGCACTGCAGAACCTTCTTTTTAACAGTTATCAAGTCGCTTTCTTTCTTTCTCGACATCCCACCAACAATGGACTCGTCCACGATTCATTTTTGTCACTCTTCATTATCTTACATACCTACTAATATATGATCTATTTGTGTTAATACAATTTATATATTTGTAAACAAAAACTAATTCTTAGAAAATACCCTTTTTTGGTTCGTTGTAATCTTATACCTAATTATTTGTGACCTTTTTGTGTCAATAGAAACAAATTATATAACAAAATAGCAAGACAAAAAATAAATATCAGAAAAGAACCTATTTCACTGTAATAATTTAGGTGATTAAAATAGGATTTGTTAAATAAGTATTTTTTGTTTTACATCAAGGGAAATAGATTTCTCTATGTTTTGGGTGACGGGCGCCCCCTCTATTGTTTTAAGTAAGGGCTAACATGAATAAATACTATTTAAATCACCAGAATTACTTACAGTGAAATGGGTTCGGCTTTCAAATAGCACAAGATCCTATTCTAATACTATTCGTAATAATAAAAACCATTGCACAAAAAAAATAAAAAAGTTAATGTGACCCAAAAAGTATTTGTGAAGCTGACCTTACTGGAAACAGATACTGTGATGAAGGAAATTTTAAAAAATGAGTTTACCACTATTTGGGCAAAAAGTGAGTGCTGATTTTACATTATTTTATATAGGGAACTCCAAAAAATGTAAAATATTAAAAGGTATTTATAAATTCTTTTTTCGCGGATATTTTCAAGGCTTTTTACATATAATCGCCCCCAAATAGTTGAATTATATTTTTTGTGGACGTTAAACTACGATGGTTATAATAGAAAAAATGTACCATGACAAAACACTAAAGAGTAAGTATACTCGACAAAAAAATTAATGAAACAACCAACATGTAACATTTTTACACCGCTTATATGGCTATGTTTTTTACGATCTAACTGATTTTTTAAACAAAACACGAAAGTGTAGTTTGTCTTTTTTTTTAAAGTATAAATTCGTAATAATTTACGTACGCGAATGCCGACAGAAGAAACAGTTATATTGAGAAGCTTTTTGTTAATTGGTATATTCCGCTTAACAGAATATGCTGACAGAACGGCCGACAGAATTTAGTGTTTAAATCTGAATAAATAGTGATTGCTCTTTGTTTAACATGAAGAATATGAGAAGAAAAAAGTAACTTTAATTACAAAAATAATTGGAAAAGCTAACCGACGCAAACGTCTAAACTCTTAGCGAACATTTGTTGTTTTTCAGGAATGCGAATGTGAAGCGTTCGTTAAGTATTCTTGAAAGACTGGTGTTCGTTTTATTCTTATCACATGAAAAATTAGCACAGGATGTAACTGGTGGCGGGAGGTGTAGATAATAAGATGTGAGTAAAAATGACAGCCACTTTATCTTTGGAAGATTTATTTTGAAGAGTCAGTTATTCTGTAGAAAATATAATATATATTGAAAGAAGAAGAAATGAATGCATAATTTCTGAAAACACGTATAAGGGCTTAGGCTAATTGGATTGAACAAAATAGCATATACAGATTAATCTCTGAATGCGGATGGAAATCGACTTTACTTTAATATGTAGATGTTAACATATATACAGGTATCATTACTTACTGAGGTCAGAGGGTTTGTAGAGTGGTTTGTCAGTCTGTATAACAATGTGGTGTTTCTTTGTTTCCGATTTTCCACGGCTGATTTCAACGATTGCGTAATCTGTGAATTTCAAACCACCAATTCCATGGACCATAACCTTATAATAGCCATCGAGAAATGGAATCGGCTGAAAAAGAAATTATTGATTTTCAGATATCGTAAGCCAGGTATGTTCAACACTTGATTTGCGACTCACTTTGGAATATCTCTATTTCATGTCTTATTAAAAGTTATCTTTAACGGCAACAACATAGTTGACCCAACCTACCTGTGACAAGACTAGAAAGGATGCTTTAAGCAGTGCTATGGAGGCCTCGTTAATTTTATATTTTATCCCTTGACTTAAAATGTTATTAGTAAAATTATATACTTTTAACAGTAGAAAGATATATAAAAAACGTTACTATGAATGCGCGTAAATCTGGCCCAACCTCAAATTACATAAAGCCTTTATGCTTAAGAAAAAAATATAGATTGACTTTTAACAGTAACAATATCAAAACTACCTGACTTAGAGAAATCGCTATGATGATGAATTTGAAAACCTGTATTACTTATCAAAGATGTCATTTTATTTTATTTTTTACGTTGATTCATTCCAAAAAAGGCACATTGCCACTGAGACGTAAGGGGCTACTGTGAATTAGGGGCCAGATTTATAGGAAGCCCCCTAAGCGAGGAGTTGTGTAGTAAACTATTTGTTTCCATTACATTTAAATATATGCATGTCGGTACAGTCAGGGAATCAAGTAGCAAGAAGGGAATTCCAAATGCTAGAGGTCCGGGGAAAGAAGCTATAGACAGCCCTACGGAATCTGGGGACCTCCGAGGTAAAGGAATAATATTTAGCTGATTGTCGGGTTCGTCGGGTGTATTTACAGTGAGGGGGCATGAGAGCACCAAGTTCATCGGAGAAGATCCCATTGAAGTACTTGCAAAACAAGCGCAAGGATGCAACATTTTAGCGATGTGACAGGGGCTGAAGCTTAGTGGACAGTGCGGGACCTATTAAATTAGGGACACATTTTTGATCCTGTCTAAGAGAGAATTGGCGGATGGTGACTTTGTAGAGATATAGAAAACTGACAAGTGTGAGATATTTTCTAGCATGGTAGAGAGAGCCGACTTTCTTTACAGAAGCCCTGGCAGTATATTGCATGTATTTGTTCAAGTTCATGTTGTCTGTGAATATTAGGCCGTGAAGTTTGAATTTTTGACTCTCGGATAGGGTTCTATTAGCCATGGCAATCATTGGTTGAACAGGTTTCTTATAATTGTTATAGGAAAAGAGCTTTGTCTTAGTAGCATTAAATGTTACCATCCATATATATCCCCATTCAAACTACAGACTGGAGGTCATTTTCTAAGGATTCAGACATTGCCTTGGATATGTGTGCGTTCGTTTTACCCACATGTTGAGAATAAAGCGTAGTGTCATCAGCAAATATACATATCTCTGGTATAACTTCATCAGGGAAGTCGTTTATGAAAATCATGACCGTTAAAATATCTGCAGTAGAGCGTGCTTGCCTAATCTATACTGATCGTCAGAAATGCATTTAGCATTATTGAGGTGGTGGACTATCGCTAGATTGCTTAAAGATTCAAAGATTTAAGTAAAGAGCGGAAGTAAATTGATGGGTCGATAATTTTGAGTGGCAGTTATTTCAACAAAACTCTTGAACACTGGTAATACAGAGGACATTTTCCAGCTATCAGTAAAGCAAGTTCTCGCAAGGCATTTGTTGAAGAGTTTGCAGAAGACAGAGCATTTCTTTATTACTATAACAGTGATAAGATCAGGCCCACATGCCTTGGAGGTGTCAATGTTTTTATTTGATATCCCAGACATAGGAAAGGAGTGATAATCAGGTCATCAAGTGTGGATTCAGTCCGCAATGGGAAATTTGTGAGGGACTGGTTTGTGGAGTCCAAGGTTAAGTTCAAGGCGAACCACTGAGCAAGTAGTTCAGCCTTATCAGTTGCCGCGCAAATATCATTGTGGTTGGATAGCGAGAGAATTATTGATTGCTCATTATTCACCACACTATTATAGATTTTTCTAGAAATCGCGAGTTCCTAATTTCTGTGACTCAATGCGTTTTCTAGTCATCTCGGTATAACTACTCTTAGTTGCGGCTATTACAATCTTACAATGATTTCCTGATGCTATAAATATCTGTCTATTTGTAGTTGTCTTATGGAAATGTTTGCTGCCTCTGAGCAATAGCAGCTGCACAGTTCGAGGTGAATCATTGGAGAGGGCAGAGCTTGCTATAGAATCTTTACGTTGGGACATGTGCTTTAATGTCTGCTTTGACCAATTCAATTACTTCATCTGTGCACTGATCAGCAGGGAGAGACAAAAGTTTACTCTGATGTATTAGCAATCTGCCCGTTTGAAGTGTCTTGTCATTTTGAGTAACGGCTATTCGGTTTAGGGTTAGGACTTAAAGTTTATATCATCCATTATCCCAGTTGATCATCGATCCTGAGTGGGTTATGGGCATCCGTCACAGAAGCATCAGGCAGTGTGGCTAAGAATAGGTTGAGAAGTGAGGCTTGCTAATCATCACGATCTGAGAGGTGGGTCGGGAAAGTGACAGTCTGTGAAAGCGAGTGTGCAATTGAGAAACTTCTCGTGCTGTTAGCAGCTGCGTCTGTATAGCTCATGGAGTGTTTTTGTGCTCTCGAAATTTTTTATCAATCGTGTCAGAGTAGATAAAGTAAATGGATTTTTATCTTTTTTGTATGCTCTCATTGTTGCAGCTGCAATTTATTTTTTCTCATAATACAATTTTACTAGCTCCAGTCTAGTTTCTAAATCAAATGCCATGATGTAAATAATAACATATAAAATATAAAAAAAACTATTAACTATACAAACTCCATGCCTATATCTATAACATATATAAAAGTCCTGTTACCTAATATATAATTTGTGGAATAATTTTGAACAATAAAAATTTGCGTGCATTTTGACTCACCCTGTATATGTTTCTCGGAGTCTTTACGGTAGAGTGGGAGGTATCCAGTCATATGAAAACGATTAGAGGAGATTAAGGAGTATAGGTTAGTTTCACTTAGTGCTAGGATATTGAATGATGGTAAACATTTCATGAAGATCGCATCATCATCATCATAATCATCATTATCATCATCATCATCATCATCATCATCAATATAACTTTCGTTTTACATGCTGACATGTGTTGGGCGGCTTTCAGAAATTGACTTCTAAATTGACCTATCTATGATTAGGTCTTTATATATCCCTCTTTCTCTCAAATCAATCCATATCACTTCCTGCCAATTTTTCTTTGGCATTCCTCTATCAACTGACTCTGCTACACCTCACTGTTCTACATCTACTAATTGAAGCACTCTCATCCATTCTTTCAATATGCCCAAACAAACAAAGTCTTCTGTTCTGCACACATATACATATACTGTTCATATTTAATCTTCCTCTAAGGTCATCAGATCTAAGCTATCTTTAAGACTCACATTACGAATCCATCGTATAATTTTCATATCATTTATCGCCATGCAACACATATCCCCTACCTTCATTGGCCAGGTTTCACTTCCATCATCACACTGCATACACATGCCTGATACAATTATCCCTTGGTTGACAGTAGTATTGCTCTGCTGGTTAGTAATGGCAGAAGTTCTCTGCCACCACCAGCACCAGCCCCTTCTTGTGCCCCAATGGTATAAACAAGTTAAAAATATCTGGAAACGTACTTGATTATTAAAATAATAAATATATGTCTACATTTTAAGGATAGCAAACCTAAAAAAGGTTTATGATAATTAAAAGTGCTCAATGTGGACACAACAGAGCTAATAGATACATAAGCTAACAACTGGTTCTTGAAAACGTGACTGCAATTTCAAGTCTAGTGATCATCGTCGGGCCTTTTCGATATGTGCATATAAGCAATGAATGTGCAATACTAAATTGATGATTGCTTCCCACCCATTAATGAATTAGGATCCCTGTATGCTCTCTTAATAAAGTTACTGTTCATTTAATGGAAATTAGCAAGATCTAACGAATGCTATGCCAACGTTGGTACATCGTACTTTAGTTTCTTCATTTACTGTTTTCTTCTTTATTTACATCATTTATTTATTTATGTCATCCTCTTACTCCATTTCTTTTACGCTACTGCTGCTACTACTACTCCCTCGATTTTCATCTATTCACCACTTCTTGACGTCGAAAAATTCTCAATAACTCTGACACACTCATATCTTGGCATTACCCTGATTTTGATGTGATAGCCCTTTTTCAGTTCACGAATAGTCTGAAAATTGTTTTGATAGGTATAATTTTTGAAATAACACCACAGCTAAAAATCTGGAGGGTTAAGGTCCGGTGAGTGTGAAGCTTATTCAGGATCACACCTCCTACTGATGAGACAATTACTAAATTGTCCCTGAATATCAATGAACGGGAATAAAATAAAGATTGTTTGATATCCATGATTGAACGTTGATAGACAAGTCAGGCATAGATTGAAGGTTTCTTGTACCAAATATGGTTCGATTGCAGAAAAAAGTTACATTTTATTAACGATTCAATCAGTGGTATTGTCGGATGTTATCCTATACCATCAAAGTCATTCTATATGCTAACAACCAAGCCAGACTATCTGAATTTTTGTATTGTATTGGTAGTACACATTGCTGTTTCGATCATAAGATACATCATTAAGTTGATACTTACCAAAATAAACATTTTCGTAGATTCTGAAATGAAAAAGTGTACAAAGATTTTTAGTCAGCAAAAATATGCGTCCTCCAGATGCAAATATTTTACATTTTTGAATACATATAAAAGATCAGTCATTTCCTGTTTTTCTTTTAAAAAGCTTTTTCATAAAATGCATGAAAATAAAACAATGAAGTCTCGATTCTTAATTCTTGTTAATGATTTCGGTTCTAATTGGACTTTATTAGCCACCATTAACTTCAGAACACGCGTGGGCGTGCAAATCACTTGGGAGTGTGATAGTCCAACGAACATGTCGCCCGAGTACATTAGAAGTCATATAACTGCATGCAACCGAGCGAATGTCAACCGTTTCGACTAGACTGCATGCGTGAGATGTTACATGGAGTTGCTTATCTCAGAGTCCGAGACACTCATAGCTCACTAAATTTTACACACAATTGGACAAAGAAGAAGAAGACTTATAGATTGGTCATAGAGTCCGGGACACGCACTACCTACATACAAAAATTGTACAAGGTCCATACATTGGTCATATCGCTGTCCTCTCTTGTCCCTTTTAAAGGCCGTATGGATTGGTCCAATGGTAAAATACTCGCAGCTCTCTAAATATCTAAACTTGAGAAAGACGAGGTTAACAGTTGACTGCATTATTAGATAAGCACACGGACATCCGTTGCAAGTAAAGCTTTCCTTTTATGACTAACAAGTCAAACAACTATAAGTCCCGAAGTGTTCACCCCTGTCAACCGAACAGTTCCTCACGCGAATGCACGTATTTTCAAACTCTCATTCTGTATAATTACTATTACTGTTTGTAAATCTTTTTTTTTTTTTGGGGGGGGGGGGCTAGGTAGAAATTTTAAATTAATATGCACGATTGTTGTTCTTTTTCTGGAAAATCGGTTGCTCCAATGGAACTTTCAACGATTATCTTCAAGTATAATTCCTATTTTCTCTCGAACGAGATTTGAAATTGCTTGCATGGATAACAATCCGCACATTATTTAGATCTATATAAATGAGTTTAACTATATAAGCAAAATTATAATTATTATATTAACAAAATAATAATTTTTACTTTTTAAAACATAATGATTCTTACTATAGAAGTAAAATACTTACTCTTACTATAAAAGCACGATAATGCTTATAAGAAAGAAAAAATTCTCACTACATATGTAAAATAATATTTTTTATTACATAATCAAAATAATAATCCTTACTGTTACACCGGCCGTTCTTACACAGGAGAAACTACACCGGTTGTCACTATAAATAGTGCGAGTCACCAGAGACACAGAAGACAAAGCACAGTCTTGTAACTGTCTAGCCAAGTGCTAGTCACTTTCTTACTTTGTTAATACACTTGTTAAACCAACCCTTGACTTGACTTCCTTTATTTATTATTTACTGTTGGACAACTTCACAACACTTACTATGTAAGCAAAATACAAATTCTTTATATGTAAGTACAATAATGACTTTTACTACACAAGCAAAATAATAACCCTTACTATATACGCCGAATAATAATTCTTACTATATAAGCAAAATAATACTTGTTACTATATAAGCAAAATAATAATTCATACTATATAAGCAAAGTAATGATTTTTATTATATAAGCAAAATTATAATTCTTACTATATAAGTGTTACGGTGTTATTGTTATATACTTTATTTCAATAATAAATGGATTCTTTCATACCCTATGAAAAGGGTTACGACTAAGTGCCGTGGCAATCATTAGTGGCAGCCATAGACAGAGTATCGTACTCATTATTTCTGTAATATACTATTCTATACTTCTGTAAAGACACTTAAATAAATATACCACCATGTTGTCTAAATTATTATCACCCCTTCAAGGTCGGATGGGCTTCGCTTACAGTTTACGTAAAAAAAGAGTAAAAAAATTCGTGTGTACGCAGATTTATCCATTAGTTTGAACCAGGCAATGAGAGATTATCATTATCCCCTGCCTAGTCAAGAAGAAATATTCACGAAGTTAAACGGAGGAAAGTTTTGTTTAGAAAGTTGACTTAAGCGACGCATATTTGCAGATACCTGTGGACGAAGAATACTCGAAGTGACTGTGTATTAATACACATAAAGGGTTATACAAATTTTAAAGACTACCGGTTGAATTAAAGGTTGTGTCAGTTATATGGACGCATTCCTTAGCGGTTTAGAGTTTGCGATGAAAAGAATTCGGGACTACGGTTTCAAATTAAGGTAAAACAAATGCGAAGTTTTGATGAAACAAATTAAATATCTGAGACAAATAATAGACAAGAATAGAAGATCCGAGCAAGAGCGAGCAGGTGCAATAAAAAATATGTCAGCTCCAGAAAACATATCGTCATTGCAAAGTTTCCATTGGCTTAGCGAATTACAACAACGTATTTATTCCAAGTAGGCACAACCATAGAGCTCTTTAAACTAACAATTGAAGAGGAAGAAATACTGGATATGGACAGTAGAATGCCATGAAAACATTTGAGAAAATTATTTTTAACACATTATGATCTAGAGCGCAAAATCGTTGTAGCTACCGATGCAAGTTCAGACGGAATTAGAGCTTGTATTTAACACAGAATGGACGACGGTTCACTAAAGCCGATAGCGCATGCATTTCGTACATTTTTACCGGCAGAAAAGAGCTACTCTCGATTTGAAAAAGAAGCGTTGGTTATCATTTTTGTGGTACCAATGTTTCGCGATTTCGTAAACGAAAAACAATATTTATTACAAACTGACCATAAATCTTTATTAACAATTTATAGGTCGAAGAACGGTTTACCAATACTGCGAACAGATTACAGAGATGGGGAACCATCCTCCTAAATTACAATTACAAAATTGATTATCCCTGATCCTCAAAGATCAGTCATACAGCGGACTGTCTAGATTGATACCAAAATCTGTTAGACCCCTTGAGGACACGGTAATTGCTTTTCTACGAAGGAAAGTTGATGTGAAAAACACGTTGTGTACCATCATAAAAGATATTCCAGTGACATTTTGAGAAATAAAGGCAAAGGCTTTGAACGATGATCTTCTAAGGAACATTAAAATGGTATAATAAAAATGTACCGATAAATTTCGGAAATATAATCCATCTGCGATAATGTAGTGACGTATATATTGATCGGGTAGGCATTTTGGAACATTGCAAAAACCTATTCTAAGAGAGTTTCATGTCGATAACCAAGGCATTTCGAGAATAAAGAGTCTTATGCGAAGTTACCTCTATTGGACGAACATGGGCCGAGATATTAAGAATACAGTTAAATCATGTAAAGAGTTTGTGTTATTAGTAAATACTACTCCCATAAAATTCAAATTCAAACACTGGCCAAAAACTAACCGACCTTGGTCTAGAATCCATATAGACTTAACTGGGCCATTGGATGACTTCTACTATTTGGTAGTAGTGAATAGTTTCACTAAATGGCTAGAGATAATTAAGTATATAACAAAACTAGGATAGAGGCAACAATTGGGGTTTCGCATAACTTGTTCGCACGTCTCGGAGTCGTGGATTGTGTAGTATCGGATAAGGATACTCAATTCACAATCAGTGAATTGAAAATGTTTTGTCGGTCGGTTTTAGTGGAACACATCACAATCGCACCGTATCATGCGCGAAGCAACGGTCAGGCTGAACGATTTGTCGATACTTTAAAAAGAGCCCTAAAAACGAAGGGTACTCCTACTGAAAAGTCCATTCAGGATTTTTTACACGTGTATGGGATGACATCGAATAATAACATCCCAGCGTGCATGTCACCAGTAGAAGCTATTTTCGCAAGAAACATGAAAACAATTTTCGACAAACTGTTACCGAGTCATAAGAAACCGGGACGTAAAATAAATGTCATAAAATAACGTTTTAAACTCGGAGAAAAGTTTTTTTTTCGAATGTTCAAGAAAAACAAATTATTTTGGGAAACCGAGATTGCGAATAAAAGAATTGGATATATGCTCCACATAGTGAAAGAGTCAAAATTTACCCATAATAGACATTTGAATTTAATGAGAAAGATATATTCGGATGCTGTAGAGAATAATACTACAGAATAAGAATTTATAAGCGTCTTGATTTACACGTTTGAATTACCAATCCCTCAAGTAGTTTCTGAAAAGCGAACATTTAAAACGAAACGAAACAATACAGACTTCATGGAACCAACTCGAAGAGGAAAAAGTATTGACTCCATACAGAGCAGGGCTAAAATGGGTGTGTTATGGTATGATCTTTATCTACCCTTTTTGGGGAATAGATGCACTCTTCCAAACATTATGAATAGAGTTAGGACTAAGTGTCACGGCAACCATTGGTAGCAGTCATAACCACAGTATCGTACGCATACTTTCTGTAACACACTATTTTGTACTTCTGTAAATACACTCTAGTAAATATACAACCATGTTGTCTAAATTATTATCGCTCCTTCAAGGTCACAACAATAAGAAATATGATAATTATTACTATATAAGCAAAATAATAGTTCTGACAATATAAAAAATAAATATTTCTTACTATATAAGCAAAATAATAATTCTTACTATATAAGCAAAATAAAGACTCCTACTTTATAAGAAACTAATTTTTAACTATATAAGCAAACTAATTATTCTTACTATATAAGTAAATAATAATTCTTACTATATAAGCAAAATAATAATTTTACTATATTAGCAAAATAATCTTATATATGCAAATAATCTAACTATCTAAGCAAAATAACGATTCTTACTATATAAGCAAATAATAATTAATTACTATATAAGCAAAATAAGAATTTTTACTGGATAAGCAAAATAATAATTCTTACTATATTAGCAAAATAAATACACTTACTATATAAGCAAAGTAATAATTCTTGCTGTATTAGACAAAATAACACAACAATCGGAAATGTTCAGCGAACCAAGTATTGTCAACACTTTATGTTTTAAAAATATATAAAACTCTTATAAGACCTCATATAGGAATTCCCTTTTTCTGAAAGCCCCGCCCTTCTAGCTCAGAAGCCCTATTGGCCCAGGAGTGGATACCTAACCGCTTTAGAACATGAATGAGGTGATACAAGTAGTCTACTAAGGTTAGATGGGCTACAACACCGATCCAACCATCATCGAATGTGGAGAAGATGATACAATGCAGCACTGCCTCGTCAGCCTTCTACTATCCAATCAGTGCAGCTGGGACGATCTTGCAAAGTTCAATGATTATGTAAAAGACTATGTAGAAAAGTGATGACCTGTTGTATAAGGACATGCTTCAAAGACACGAAAAAAGAAGTTGCAGTCAACCTATATCTCGTCATATATGATTAAAGCGATCAATTTGCTATACACCTTATATGAGATGATAAGTGAATCTGGGGTCAATAATACTAATCATACTTTTAAAATTAAATCACATATATATTTAAACTTAAATCTAAAAGCATAGTACTGTTAAATAATATATAACATACTCACCAGACGGGATGTCATCTTCTGCAGTTGCAATAGCTTTTGGGTTCTCCTGTTCTATAAATTCGACTTTCACATGAGTGATCCCAGTAGTATTGAAGATGGAAACACTGATGTTCAAGTTTTCGTCCATGTTTACCCGATCTACTAGGTAGACTAAGTATTTACCTTGTTCATCCGGATGCTCATCCGGGTGCTCAACCGGGTGCTCTCTACAACAAAAAGAAGAAATAAATATGTTCAGTGAAATAGAAATCCTTCAAGACTGACCTAATTTTAATATTTATCTCAATCCAGAGTGCACCTTTTTGGGGGAGCTGTATTTTCTCCATATTAAAAACCGACCTTGTGTCTAACTCTGCCCTCGTGGGGAGGCAAGTAAATAGCGACTCGGTATTTATTTATAAAAAGAACATATATTATTAAGACACGTCCATCCATCGTTTAGCGATAAATACAATCTCACAATGGTGTGGAGTGAGCATCTTCCATCCACCGGCTACCCGGGTGTCGGATTGGAAAACGGCTTCCAGGTGACCGGCTGTGAATAACCAATCAACAGTCCCGAACCAACTAGCAATTAATTCTATAGAGTGTTGTGGGACTAGTGAGACGCCCGTTGCAAGAAAATTAACTTGAACGGGTATTAGGCCTTGAAAACCTAACTGACTGATTCGGTCAACTGAGGACTATTTATAACGGCTGGTAACTTAAAGTTTTTGTCTTGATAAAACAAACTCTTTCATTATCTCCATAAATGTTCTAAGTAAGCTTTTCCATGATAACAGGACTGGAAACTTGGTAGGAATAGAGGTGGGTCAATCAGACTGTCATTATACGAAATCTCATTCGCATACGACATGTCAAAACCGGCGTAAATGATAGAAATTCACTCTATACCACCATGATCAACAGGCAACCCACGTCTGATGTGGAAAGAAATTAAAGTCGACGGTGACATAATAAAATCCTATAAAAAGCCCCTCCTCTCCATTTTCCTTTAGATAATTTAATAGTTTAGTGTTTCACACCTAATTCAAATTGGAAGATGATCCGAAAATCGTGAGTCGAGGAGAGCATGAATTGGAGTCAAGCAGGCGATGCCTTATTTTACCATTGTTACCTGGAAACACGCCGTTCTGCTGAGTGGACAGTTCAGTCAAATTATATGATAGCTAGCATGTATTTAAAATAAAGAAATAGTATCGGAACAGTTAAACAGAGGTGTCGCCACGATCAAGTCCAAATGAATGTTAATATCTATCTCCAGTGTAAGAAAACGTCGTTCAGTCCAACATAAAAAAATCCAGCACTATTCTCTCCTTTCGTTCGCTTTACGATCCCACGTTCAGAACGATCTCCACATCTCTTGCCGAATGTACATTTTTCCTTCTCTTATTAAAAAAAATGCGACGCATGCAAACCAACTTAATTTGCATAAATCTCCCTATCGGCACCGCAACCCGGATCTTCAAATAAAAACCTTATTTGACTTTCTGACGCCTTTCTCCTCCCACTCCTCTTTCTTTTCTGTCGTCAGCGAGCGTTTTCGGGTTCGCCACACACACACAGCATACCAGACGCTGCCTCTTTGAACGGCGCCGACAAGTGTCTGCATTTACGTCAGTCGGCCGCTCTCCGTTACATGGCAACCCGAACGTTAGGTACAGCATGACGTGAAATAGGGAGCAAATTTGTTTGGCACAGTAGGCTCTAAATGTGTTTGGTTGTTAGCCCGTACTGAATGAGGCAATGCTGGAAATGCAGTCGAGATAAGTTTGACAACGATGAAAATATGATTTCAACCTTATACATGACAGACTGACCAAAAAACCGATGGACAGAGACCCTTATTGAGATACGTAGACATGACTTATTTATTTTCCTCGTCCCCTCTCCCCGCACTGATTTAATTCAATCTGCAATTGTAGCGATCAAAATGCTACCTCAAACTTAAACCTTAAAAACCAACTGAGAAACGGGTCCTTTTATAGAAATATGAGGATAAATCTAAAAATCAGGTTTTTATTATTACGGATCCAAAAAATGATCATTTGTTTTCACTCTCCTGAACATCAGCCCAGTCTAATATTAGATTGAGATAAATGATTGTCTGTTAAGATACTTATTTCTTATATATACCGCCCAAAAGACCAACAACAAGATTGAAGAATTGGATGGTGTAGACGTTCTGTCGCATCCACCCAGAAATCCAGACGTTGTCCCATCTGACTACCGTCTATTCCAAACCATGCAACACTTTATAAAAGGTTGCCGATTTGAGTCTTTTGATGAAGTTGAAGAAGCCTGTCAAGAATGTCTCGATTGAACGCCGAAGGATTGCTATTTTGACCAAATCCGAAAGCTGACAGATCGTCGCCACAAAGTCGTTGAGACGATGATGCTCTTTATTTTGAAAAATATATTTGTTCTTTTTAAATCAATTCTTGCATAATAAATTTAGTTTTACACGGTGCACACTTTTTTCCTCAACTCATAATGTTCGAAGAAGAATTTATTTATAACAGTGGAAGGTGCTCGACTCAGCTTCAATCTCTAGTTCCTCATTGTAACACTTACACCGGCCGTTCTAACAGAAGAGAAACTACACCGGTTCTCACTATAAATAGTGCGAGTAGACAATCACAAGCGAGAAAAAGGACAGTATTGTAACTGTCTAGCCGAGTGCCAGTCAGTTTCCTTACCTTTTATGTTAATACCCTTGTTATCTTAACCCAACCTCGACTTGACTTCTTCTTTTTACTGCTGGACTACTTCATAACAGTAACATAATCAGAGCAAGACTTATTCTTCTACCAACATTGTAAAGAACTTCATATTCTTTCTCTGCATGAACATAATTTATTACCAAGAACTTCTAATATGTAGAATACGTTAACACAGGAGTGCTTCTCTGTGAGATACAACATGGTCTTCTTCAAATTCAATGTCAACAAGTACTTGGCATTAACCGTTTTCATAAGTAATCACATTGTGTTCATTTAATTTATTATTTTAAATCTTCTTATAATATTCTTCATCATTCAACTGACAATCTTTCCATCTGATTAACTCGTATATTCGCGTGGATTTTAGGTTTGGTAAGTGGTGACTCATTAATAAATAGTTTTTATTTATAGTTACGGACGGCCAAATTAACACTAACTCAATGTCATAAAAGCAATAAACGTAATATCTCAATATAAAAAAATATAACTTATTTGGTTCATAACACCAGTTGGTTAATATTAACATTCATTCGCTTTATGCCATATCAACAAGTTTAATTTTAATTTGATATACGTTACGATCATGTTGACACACCGGGTCTCATTAGATCACAAAAGTTATGCGACGTTGAACCAAGTCAGTACTAGATGGGTGACCATTTTGGAATACTAGTTTCTGTATGTGTGAGGATGACAACACCTTCTCGAAGTCCCCCTCCACTGCAAATGACTAAGGTCGTCAAACCGATTGCGAATAGACAATCGTAAATAGAGGTTTTATAATATATAAAAATGTCTACTTTTCCCAATGACTACGATTGCAGAAAGACTGAATGCTGCTGTAGGATGTTACACTACTACAGCAGTAGAATACGGTGTTGACTATCATCACATTAACACATTGATTCCCGTTAGCTCATCGAAGTTAAGCTACATTCAGCCTGGTCAATACTAGATGGGTAACATTTTGGAATACCAGGTGCTGTATTTTAGAGGACGACGACACTTTCATGAATCCCTCCCTGAAAAAAATAGCGTTGCCATCGGGTTGCGGACTGATAATAGCAAATAGAGATAATTATCTATATAATCCCCATATTTCTCAATGTTAAATAAATATGAAAGGTGTAATACGCAACGTATGTGACAAGAAGAAGATCAGGAAGTGCGTGATCATTTTATGTAATGCACAACGTACATAATTAGAAATAAATCTTGATTGCTTTTGGGTCTGGTCTCTTTTTAAAGGTTTCAACCGTGTCTCCTTATTATAAACCGTTTCTTTTGTTGAATAGCCCCCGATGAGGGTATGTGGTGTTTTTCTTTGCCTCTATTTCTTGTGTACAAGAATTGACGATGAAATGATTCTTTTGTTGTCATATAATTAAGTTTTCTCTCATACACAAGATTCGAGTTATCTACCCTAAATTATACTAGCCAATAAGAGAACGCAATATTTTTACTTCTAGAAACCCAAAGATATATCTAAATACCACCTACGTGCGAATTTATAAACCCGATATCTTACTCTTTCAAGCCAGTAAGGCGCGGTCCGACTAGCTCTTTGCATGATTTCACAATTCTGACATCATTTGGTTTATTGGCCGCATGGTCCTAAGCGTTCAGACAAAAGTTCAAACATGTTGACTTGGGTTTGAGGGTTTCGAATCGTGTGACCGGCAGAGAAATCATTCTCCACACTGATGATGCACGGAAAAGGAAGAAACACGTGTATGTAGATAAGAATTTAGTAATATTTATCATAATATTGTTTATAGCCCCTTTAATTCTAAGACGGGCCATTTAAGAGAATTATAATTAGGCTTTCAAATTTAAATGTGAAGTGTTAAGTTCCGGTCAGACGTGTCGTTTGACACACTTGATGAAAGCCTTCTACATGTGTCCGCTTGAAAAGACATAAATAGATATTCATTTTCTTCCCTCAACGTCGTTGGTTTATTGGCCGCATAGTCCCAAGCGTCCAGACAAAAGTTAAAACAGGTTGGATTGGGTCAGAGGGTTTCGAATCATGCATAGCAATCATCCCTCACACTGATGATTCCCGGAAAAGGACGAAACACATGTATGGTGATAAGAATTTAGTAAGATTTAATAATTTGATAATATTTTATATATCTAAGTAGGAAAGTGATGAAAATAATAATTGAATAAAATGCAATATTTATTAAATGTGCAATTGTTCAAACAAGGATAATATAAAATAACTTGTTTCCTTTGCTTAATCTATGACTATTTTTTTTAATTAAGACTTTTTTAATATTATTTATTTATGTTAACTTAACCTCTAAATGTCTTTGTCTATTATTTCATGATCTGATTTGGCATTGGTGTTCCTCTAGATTATTGTGAACCATAAGAATTTAATTTAAGATTTACATTTCTAACGAACTTCATCCATTAAATTTTTTTGAACGTCATTCAGTTTTGGCAATTACTCTTACTTGTGCTTATCATCGCCAACCCCTCTCAGTATCAATTTTATTCCCCAATACTAACTGACCTCTTTAAATCAACTTTAGCTCACCCTCTCCCCAGCTTGCCTCCACATCCATTCATCTCCTGCTCCAGCCCTCATATACAGTCCGTCCCTTTCTCCTACTTTTCTTTTTATCCATTCATACTTTTATTAATATTCGCTCTCTCTCTCCCTTTGACATTTTTATCTTTTTCGTTATTTCAGCCTTTTTAAAAAGTTACTTCATTACAGCTTAAAATCTAGTTGAATTCGCAGATTCTTATTCGTTCTAAGCTCAGGACTTATACTCCTATATGTTTGGTTATTAATTTCACTGCCAACGAACTCTCACTTGGATTTGAATACCTAAACCTCCCAAAATGGAACTTGGTCACAAATTCGGATGCTTGGATTACCTTCAATCCATCACTGTACACCTGCTTCATAATTCGAATCCTCGTATTTGATTCAACGAACTTTTCTATGATTCTTCAATGTTGATAATTTTCTTTGCATAGTTTAAACTTTTTAAATTGTTTGTATTTTCATGTCTTTTATATTTTCAAATGTTTGCATTACAGTAAATTCTACTGACTGATCCGTCTAATTTCCTATATAAGAGAATATATTTCAAAATCCATGGATTAAAGAAAGCAAAATGTTTTTTATGTAACTCTCGTTTGAACAAGTGATGATGTAATAACAGTTGCATTATGTCACAATTTTTATTCTCACCACTTATCTACTTATACTATTGCTCTATCTCGTATATCGAGCTTTAACTATTGAAGATATGATTTAATTTAAAGATATACTATTTATCCTTATTTTCATATATATATATATATATATATATATATATATATATATATATATATATATATATATATATATAAAAATTCAACTTTTTTCTGAATTGTTAGTTCGTAAAGATGCACCTGAAGACGATCAGTGATTACATCAGCGGAAACGTTGTGAAAATAGCAACCAAGATGTGAGTAGTAGGCGGAATAATTAAAATAATATAAATTATTAATCCTCATCAAAAAATTCCGAAGCATAACATGGTTTTTATTGTTTAAAAAAATTAACTTTTGTTTTATACTAATGAGTTACCATTAACTCAGCCGAAAATCCACTCGATGATAATGGATTGGTTTTTAGTCAGATCTTTTGCCTTTATTAAATTTTCCAAGTACAACCTCTTATTATAAACCCGTCTTGGGACGATTATTTCAACTAGTAGAAAACTCCGAAAAAAAGCATTAAATTTATTTTACTCACCCTATTGCGATATTCTCGGCATAGCATGTTGCGACGACGATGGCAAGAAACCAACATAAGAGCGTCAAAGAATTCATTCTACCTGAAAAATATAAAAATTGAAACATTAGAATTAGAGAGAAAAATATTGTGCCCTCTGTTTGAATATTTCTATACATAAATTACAATTGATTCAAGTTATCCCTTTTTTATCGCGAATGAACTCTTCAATTCCGAAAAATAAAATATATCTAAATTTGCGTATGTACAAATTTAGAACCGGCCATTCTATCTCTTTCTTGTGTTGGTCTTGATAATAGCCGGACGTGCCCGGCTTAGGTTTACATTTTACATTGTTTTCACAACTTTTACGTATTTACCGGCACACGTCCATTTACGGCTCCCAACTATTGTTCACAGATATTAAACCGTGATCATTTAGCAGGCAGTAGTGTTCTGTTTCCACGAGAGCATCCTCCTAGGCATTACCGTATCCTTGTTATTTTGGGAACCGGCAGTGTAATATTTGTTCTATTCTCTTTAGACCATCATCCCAGGAACTGTCTCCTCCTTTCAAGGAGGAGTGCAGAATATGTTCATTCTTCATATATATTAGCAAGAATAGGCGACTAGAGGAAGCTGGTAGAATTACTTAAAAAAATTGCTATATTTTGGATTCGAATTAACCCTAGCCAAAATGTCATTCAACCATAACTTATGTTTTGAGGCATGTCCGTCCGTCCGTCCGGATTTTTCTCCGCAACTATCCATTGAATTTCTCTGAAATTTTGCATAAAGTTGTAACTTTGGTCAGATATGAAAGTGACATTCTCCGATTTTTGGTAGAAATTCCCCCCCATTTTTTTTCGCGGGAAAAATTTTTTTTTCACGCCCCCCCAAAATATTTTCCCGCCAAAAAAAATAAAATTTTTTTTTTCTTTTTTAAACAAAAAAGTATTCTGAGACAAATTTTTTTTGTCTCACCACCCAAGAACGCGGAAACCACCCCACATTTTTTTTGGCGGGAAAGAAAAAAATTTTCCCGTCCAAAAAAATTTTATTTTATTTTTTCTTAAACAAAAAAGTATGTTTTTTGTCTCACCACCCAAGAACGCGGCAGCCTTGCAAAACTAGTCCACTTATAATATAACGTCTTTCTGTCTGTCTGTCCTGGAGAATTTTTGTAAACGAGAGAGGGGAGAGGGGGGAGATAATTACTATTTAATTAATTTCAAAGTCAGAAACATAATAAATGCATTGGGCCACATATTAACGACTAAATAAACAATAAATAATTTTCCGCGTTAACGCCGCGATTCGAACTCGCAACCTTGACGCTAACAGCCAAACGCACACTTAAAAATAGTTTCTTAATTCTCATACTTGAACAAATCGCTTTTTTTTCACATCTCTCATTTAGCAATAAATGATCGTGTAATAATTGGTTATTTTTATACTTTGGGGTGTGCGTCCGCGCTCGATCTGTTCTTCGAAAATACAATTGGGTCTGCGTTCGCTCTCGATTTTTTCAGGGAGGGGGGGTCCGGAGAGGGGGATTTACCCCGCCCCCTAATTTTTTTTTTTTTGGCGCGAAAAGAAAAAAAAATTTGTCGGGAAATTTTTTTTTTTTCCCCTTTTTAAACAAAATGAACGCGGCAGCCTAGCAATAGGGAGTCTATTTTCACTAGTCCACTTATAATATAACGAGCACCTTCTCTGTCATTCTGTCAGGATGTCTGTCTGTCTGTCCCTCGCCGAGAATTTTTGTAAACGAAATTTCAAAGTCAGAAATAAACAATAAATAATTTCGGTGCCAAACCGTGATTCGAGCCCGCAACCTCGACGCTAACAGTCCGACACCCTACCGTTTTCGCCACTTGACAAGTTGAAAATATTCTCTTAATTTTCCGACTTGAAGAAATCGTTCTTTTTCAGATCTCTCATTTAACAATGAATAATCGTATAATAACTGGTTCTTCTTTATACTTTGGAGTCTGCGTCCGCGCTCGATTTGAATGACGTATAACAAAAATTACTAAATGGGAAACCATTTAGGAAGAATAACAAAACTGGTTCTTTGATATGACGTAGGCGCCTTCAATAGCATATTTAAACATGAGTTCTTTGATATGATCGAGGCGCCTCCTAATTTTCTTTTCTTTTTTAACTATGTATGGGGGAGGGTTAAAAACAATTTTTTAGGGGTGGGGGGTTAATTTTTTTCTTCTGTTTTTAAACCTAAAAATCTTCTTGTGCATGGGGAAGGGTATAAAAGAAAAAGAACATTTTTTGGCGAGGGGAAATGTTTTTTTTCTTTTCCTAACTGAAAATATTACTATTCAAAAATTTTTTTTTTTTGGCGGGAAAATTTTTTTTTTTTGGCGGGAAAATTTTTTTTTTTTTCGCGCAAAAAATTTTTTTTTTCCCGCCCCCCAAAAAATAATTTTCCCGCCCCCCCCCCCAAAAAAAAATTCGCAACCTTGACGCTGACGGCCGGACGCGCTCACGATGTCAGGATGTCTGTCTGTCCGTTCTGGGGAATTTTTGTAAACGTAATTTCAGAAATAAACAATAAATAATTTAAGCGCCCAGGCTACGATTCGAACTCGCAACCTTGACGCGTACGGCCGGACGCGCTAACCATTGCACCACCAAGACAAGTGATATTATCATATTAATTTTAAATGATAAAGAATTCGTTTCTTTTTTCTACTTCCAGTTACAAATGAATGATCGTATAACTGTTTATTGGAAATGCATTGGGGTCCACGTTCGCACTCGATTGTTTTAGGGGGGAAGGGGTCGAGGGGGGGGGGGGAGACGAAGAAGAGGGTCGAGGGGGGAAGAAATCCCCCCCCAATTTTTTTTTTTTTTGGGCGCGAAAAAAAAAAAAATTTTCCTGCCTCCAAATTTTTGTTTTCCTTTTTAAACAAAAAAAATATTCGGAGACAAATTGTTTTTTTCTTTGTCTCACCACCCAAGAACGCGGCAGCCAAGCAAAAATAGACGAGAAATACCCCCCCTCCATTTTTTTGGGGCGCCAAAAAAAAAAAAAATTTCCGCCAAAAATTTTTTTTCAATTAAATGTTTTTATGACACCGAGCAACGCCGGATAGCCCCGCTAGTAGAAAATAAGTTAGCGACCCCAGGGGGTCAAAAGCCCCCAAAATTGCAAAAAATGACCCTTTTCTCCTATAACGTTTGATCCAACAATTCAATTTTTCTGAAACTTGGCCAAAATGTAGAGGCAATTTTTCTGGATATAAAATGAGCATTCTTCACATCAGAAAAATTCTAGTTCGCGCCCCAGGGCGTCAAAGGGGGCGTCAAAAATGCCCCAAATTGCCAACATTTATTGCATTTTACACACGCAGACATGATTCTTTTTTATTCCTGCGGTTCAATGCGCCACTTGTGATTGTCCAATGCGCCACTGTTGGCACTGGTTCCATAGGTTGTATTGTAAGTTATATTTTCACCCCCTCCAGAATAAACTCGTCCGTCAGTACGTAAACTATTTAATCGCTTATTCTTCCCACAGTTGTGTATGTTTTCGTTTATAATTAAAAGCTATACCAACGGTGTACTGCTCTCTTATTATTCTGCGTCTCAGTACAATTTTAATGAAAAACGAAATGGACAGAATACTTCGTCCCGAAAGATTCACCACCGAGACTACAGCACTTAACGCAGAAGAAATACAAGAATTGGAAATTTACTTTTATAAAAAATCTTCATGCGGTTAACAGCACCGAAGAAACTGGAAATAACCAGACTTCTTTGTATTATTAAATAGCAGATTGGATTTGAAATCTTTAGTGACATAAACGACTACACCTCTGCTATAAGAGCTCTGGGTGCGGCATATAGACAAATATAGTGTATAACCAACACCAACTTATAGCTATGAAACAGCAACCAACACAAACAAGAGACCCTTTCATGTTACAGTTGGAAAACCTTGCTAAATCATGCAATTTTCAGGCTTTGAGTGCCGAAGTGAATAAAAAACCAACATATGTGGGAGGCTTTTATTAGTGGTATCTCTTCTCGCTAAATTCGCCAGCGAGTTCTTGAGAAATCATCACTAACTTTTCGAGAAGCATACAAGATGAAACATCTCTTCAACAAGCCGAAATACAATCTGCGTACTACAACCAGGAGAATAGGATTTCCGCTCCAATAATCACTCAGTGCTAACATATCAGGCTGTCTGAAGATACCGGCTTCCTGACTTAAAATGCATCAAACATGATGCTATTGTTTTTAACCTTTCTTTTTGCAATCATGTTCTGCAAAGTCAAAAACAAAAACAACAATTTTCCTTTACAAAACTACCAAACGAAACACAATGAATAAATATTTGAAGATACGTAGAATGTAAAGCATAAAGACTTTTACCAAAATGTTCAGATTTGGCCTAAAATAATCCGAAAAGGCTTGATATGCCGTTAAAAAACAATCAATTAATCAATCAATCCAATAATCTATTCAGGATAAAATGCAAGTCTGGCTGTTACACAAAAATATACGAGGCTGAAGGAAATTTGTTTATTTATGCGGGAATTCACGTCATCTGCGACGCCTTTGCCCGGCCCGTGACCCAAACTGTAAAAAGTGTCAGAAAAAGGACGTCACGCCAAAATCTACAGATCTTCTGGATCAGCAGCGTTTAATGAAGATTCTAAATTTCTTAGCCTCGCGTGACTAGCAAGAGAAAAATACATTGTGTTGACTATGTGTCGATTTTATGGTAAATTCTGGTAATGTAGGGACTTTTACTAACAACAATACTGAAACGAAATTGAAACTTAAAATTATTCTAAAACAAAAAACAATAATATTGGCCGACTTTAACATGCGTGCGAAATATGTTAAAGAAGTTAAATCCGATACTCCAAAAAACATGTGACATCATGGATTTACACTTCCTATGAACTCTTCCAAAGAACTAAAGAGATTGGAAAAGTTAACTGCATCCAGGTACGGTCTTTAAACCTCTTCTTTCTCTAAACAAAATGAGCAGCTCAACAACTTCGAAAACGATTTATTTGACCTCATTAGGCGTATCAAATTTAAAAAATGCTCTAAACATTCCAACCCCTTTATCAAAAAGTCTATAAATTCATCAACAAGATTAGTAAATACCCCGATATAATTGTCCCTGCAGATAAAACAAAATACTGTCACAAACTAAAATACACTGACTACAAAAGTTTAATCTACAACGATCTCAACAAATCTTATAAAACTACCTCTAGTAACATTCTCAATAGCATAAACAATGAAGCTAAATCCCTACTAACATCTTTAAATATCCTTAATTACACAGAAATATTTACCCCATCCACGCCGAGATGCACCTTAAAGAACCAAAAAAGAATTTTTCAGGAACACCCATCCATTAGACTAAACTGCCCATCCAAATCTGACCTAGGAATCACAAGTAAAAAAAAAAACTTAAATAGAATCATCCCTTACTTAAAAGAAAAATTTCATACACCCTGTGGCAATCCTCCGATGAGGTAACTGATTGGTTCTTAATCTTCGGAGACAAGTCTAATTTAAACTTGAATTTCATCACTTTCGACATAAACAACTATTATCAGTCCATTTCCCCAATCCTATTAAACAAAAAATTAATCTTCGCTAAGAACAACTCAAAGACTTAGAGATCAAACTAATAATTTAGTCCGGAAGATCCGATTTAAAATTTTACAATAATTTCTGGACTAGAAAATACACTCTTAATGATTTCAATATTACCATGGGGATCGGACTCTGTCCAGGTTACTGACCTTGTGGGTTTGTACTTATTAAGAGAATAAAAATTCAACTTCGGACATTTGCGCGGTGGGCTATACAGGGACGACGGACTTTTTGTATCAAGATAGTAATCGAAGCAATACAACAACACCATTAAAAATCTACAATTAAAAACTTTGAATTAGCTATTACTGTAGAACCTGAGAAAACAGTATCTAATTTCCTTGACCTAACATTATAACTTAACACCGACATTTTTAGCCCCTATAACAAACCAAACTTAACCCTCTTCTACGTAATAAGCTATCTAACTACCCAAAATCCATCATTAATTCAATTGCCCCCCAGTTTCTAATAGAATTTCAAAACTATCTGCTAATAAATCTATCTTCGAACAAAATTCTAATTTGTAATAATAACGCACTACTTAATTCGGGCTACAATGATAAAATTAAATACAAAAATAATCCTTTTATCCAGAAAAAAGAAACCTTTAAGTGTTATCACACACAACATGGCAATACAAGATAGAAAACAGATAAATACTACATTACACAAATAAATTAAAACATACATAAATAGGCTCACAACAACTATCCATATTGACAAACTAGCTGGCCCTCAAGAACATAGTAAAAATAAAATGATTATAAGAAAGAATATTATTTGGTTTAATCAATCCTATAGCTCTAATGTTGAAACTAATATCTCTAAGGAATTCTTCAAAATTATAGATAACTCCTTCAAGCACCTGCTTGATACAGCACTATTTTGAATAAAAACTATTAAAATTTCCTACTCCACAATGCCCAATATAGCGCAAACCATCATCACCTCTAATAACAAAACAATTAAATCTGTCCAGTAACCAGCATCCACCATACTCCTTACTAATAATTGTAACTGCCAGAAACCCAGAAAATGCATGTTAAATAGCAATTGCATACAAAGTGACGTCATATACGCGTGTACTGTAAAACAATTCCCCCAAAATGCAATTATGCGAACTAACACCAGCATGCTAACTCTCCTTTCACCCTATAGTTCTCCACATCCTTAACTCCCTGTACTAAATAACACCATAAATAACATCCCTTGCACTAACCAACAACCCCTGCTAACTAAAATAACCTTGATCTCACACCTCAAATACTCTTATCTTCTCAACCTGACAATTCTAACTTAACTTTGGCCCAGAGTTTGAGCATGCAAAATCAAACTACTCCCGATACTATAAATAATAACAATACTTTAATAACAACCTCATTCAAAATGCACACTTACATTGAGGCTAGTGCCTTCCCCATCAAGACCCGAATCTCACACCATATCTACTCCTTCAGACACAATAACAACAATGCCACTGGTACCTCTCTATCCAATTTAATAAAAAACTTTAGCGGTAAAAACACTCCCTACTCTCTACTCCCTACATTGGTCATTATTAAAAAGGTCTTCATCATACACTTCAAGATCCACTTTCTGACAATTACGTACATTAGAAACATTTATGATAGCTTCAGCAGCTAAATGCAAACATATTATTAACTCCAAAAACGAACTTATCTCAAAAGCTGGCACAAACGAACATTTAAATACATCAATTTCATTACTCCCTCTGTCACCACTCCTCCCCACCAACACCCCCCTCTGACATTAGACTAATTCTTAAGGTCTATAATTTGTTAACTTTTTAACTCTTCACAGTTCAAACCCACAAATAATCATCCCAATAGCATAACGTATCCTCCCATGTGAACCTAATAACTTTATTAACCCATAATACTTAATATAAATTTAGAACTTACATTATTCTTCTCCACTCCACAAACCTTTGATCTCTTATACGCCAACACTCTAATTCTTACACCCTTTTTCAATTAATAGCTAACTCAACTTACATACTTATCCATTGCCTCTTTTATCTCCCTTTTGCAT
>OY744522.1:58934087-58979087 GCA_963556195.1 Sepiola atlantica | reverse complement strand
TTCAGTTCTGCCTTGAGATCAATCAATCTATGCGCAGACAGACACACGGACAGTCTACTATATATATATATATATATATATATATATATATATATATATATATATATATATGGAAAGGCAAGGCATGAAGCCAGTTGATGTAAGGAGCTAAAAATAAAAGTACTAGTTCAAAAACAAAAAAAAACTAGATTCCAACCCAGAAAATATCAATTCTTCTCCCTTTGTCAGAAAAACCGGTCATGGAATGTTGGGGATAAAGGACACAATAAGGGAAGCCAGATTTACGAGGCTGCTGAAAGTAAGCTCAAGGTGTAGCCAATTAAGACCTGCATCTTATATGATTTTGATCCTGACCTTTGACCACCAAGTAAAATTTTAGCCTGATCAACTAATTTCAGTTATCAACGTTTCCATGGCCTAACTTTGTGATTATTTCATACAATATGTACAAAAAAGGTTTAGATAAGACTAGAATGTCCTTACGTTATCAGACGGAGGTGTTCAGGCGCACGATTAACCATTAAAAATAAACACTGGGTTAGCCCTTACTGGGAGTGTACCGAGGTCTCACTGATCAGAACATTACCTTTATAACAACTTGGGCACTCTAAAATAACACCATGTCAAAAATTTGAATGTATAGCCATATGGACACAAGATCTCCATTATAGTTAGGATGTCCAGGTCAACTTTACATAATCGCTGACTTCTTGAATTTTATATGCTTTAAATATTAGAATTATTACTTATGTTCATATTGATTTTTATAGCATAATGTATATGCCCATAGATTCTCTATTCTAAGTTAATTAGCATCAACCAGATAATCAGTTAGATATTTCATTATTCTATTAAAAAGTAGGTAGAATCTGTTCTCTACTGGTGAATAGAAGAAAGTTTACTGCCCGATGTATTTTTTGACTCTTCCTGGATTGCTTTTATTTTGTTACTATGTACTTAGATGCTATTGGAATTTATAATACTTTTATAGATTAATCAGTGGTTGTCTCCCTTGCCCCTGTAAATGTCGCATTGATTGGCCCAAAGGTAACCCAATCACTACTCCCTTAAGTGTTACGTGAGCCAACCTATATCAACTGAAATGCATACTGATCCAGTTTCTTTTCCTAGTTATACTACCATCGTTGACAACGGTTTGACTGCATTGCAACAAAGCACGCCTAAATTTGCATCATGCCGCACTTCCCCTTTTTCCAGTTTCCCCACTTCAGTTGACGTCGGCCTGACTCCATTGCGACAGAATTCTTAGAAGACAGTCGCAGGCAAAAGCCATATCTTCTACAACAAAACGAGCAAGTCTCTATTTACTTGCCCTTCAAAGAGGGCAGAGTTAGACACAAGTATAGAAACGTATATTATTTGAATCTAACGGATTTAAATATGCTATGGAACACGTTACAATCTACGGAACATGCTTCCACAAGATTGCTTCCTTGACGACTACAACATAGTCTTCTGAAAATCTAGTGTCATCTAACCCATGTCACTGCCCTCCTAAGTCATCACATTTTATTCAATCTATTTGTTATTTTCAATCCTCCCGTAACATTCATCATCATTCAACTGACAATTTCGCCATCACATTGATCTTTATTCTCGAATATCTTTTAGTCTTGATAAGTGATGACAGATTAGTAAATACAATTGTTGCAAAGAGAGTCTTTCTCGCAACTAAGAGAATGCACATTGTTTTGTTGGCTGTTATGAATCCAATTGGTTAATTATTTGTTTCACAGCATGACAATCCTTATCGGGTCATGTCATGCCGAGACAGCACCTGCCGTTCGTATCTGAATGTTTTTCTTTCATACATTAATTTGTTTTGTAAGCATAAAATTGTAAATAAACAATCTCTAAATGATGGATTCTATTTTGACCCATAGCCAGTGTCGTACAGAGAAGGGGCCCGGAGTGGGATATCGGCATCCAAATTGGGGGTGGGGATATCCAATCACATTTAAACTATCTCTCTTTCTCTAAATATTTCTCAGTACTAGGATTTATACTTGAGTCTTTGGGGCATACAATCAAAGGGGTCCCCCCGTGTATCTGCACGCCACTGACCATAGCTGAGACTGGGTGAGTAATGGCCGCTAAAGATTGACCCTATACTATCCAATACACTTACTGTGCGTTTTCGCCACTGGATGCACTTCCATCTCCTATCAAGAACATATTCTGATTAAGCTATATATGAGACCAGTAACTATTCTTTAACACTTCGCTCCAACTACTTCCAAATTTGGGCGCCACCAACGGTTGCTGTTAAAGGCTATACCTACGGCATATATTGAATTGAACAAAGAGTCCGGTGGACGTTGACAGAATACTGAAAATACTCACTAACGATTTTTTAATATTTAACTTGTAAAGCTAGTCTATGTCATATTCTGACGAGATTTTAAGTAAGGGAATTAAAAAAACAAACTATGAAGGTCTCCTTCCGGAGTGTTGGCGAAGGTATTCGCTATACTGAGTGTTATATTTTACTTTTCAAGCTGACACGACGAACCTGCTAGAAAAGTGCTCCTGTGATCTCCAGAGGCCAGGCAACGTACTGGAAAGCCGCATATAACAATCAAGACTATCTTTGAGAAAGCCACTGATCTCTCGGGATTGGAGCTCCTGGCGGCAATGAGTGAGCGAGTATCATGGCGCACGACTGTTTTATCATTAATGGATGGAAGACGAAGACAAGAAGAAAAGTGTTATTTTTGTACGTTTCTGTTCAGAGACATCACCCTTTTGTGCAGCTTTGCTTTTCTGTAAATAAGTCGGTTCGTGACGTTTATGGCATGTCAACAATCGTTGGGTCATTTTATGGTAAAACCGTGGGAATCTGGTTTGTATACGATTGGTTTGTAGATTTGTTTGTTTTGTAAACGTATATTTTATGTAGAAATAGTCTGTAAACAATAGATGGGACCCTTGCGGATACTACCACTCTTCCGAGGCAGAGTGGACATGGAAATAGTGGAAACTAAGGAGTTACTCCACACTCTTCAGAACTTTGAAGTCTCATCACAGGATGTAGTTTTATGTCATATCCATGACGGTGGGGGTTTTCAGTTGATGATCGGGTTGGGAAATTGGTTAGAAAGAAAAAATAGAAAGAGTTGGGGACAAATGGGTTTAGGGGTGTGGTGGGTTGAGCAGAGGCGAACCCCTTGCCCAAGGATGCCCGGGAAAGTTTAGTACCGTTGCCCACGACAATGTAAACAGGGACTTTGAAATGTCGACTTATTGATTGCAAAATGTTGGAAAATCGCTGTACTAATGTGAGAACAGTCTGTCAAACTCAGGGTCCTCCGAAGGTCAGGAGGGTGGATTTGTGTTATGAGGGCCGCACGTCATTTAATAAAAATTCACACAGAATATTTTTGTTACTTAAACTTAGAAACATACAATGTGCAAACAAACGAGTTAGCTACATTCGAGAGGAAAATAAAAACGAAATTTTCTACGGCAAAAATTTGGATGCAACAAATACCTTTTAAAATAAATAAAATGATATATAACGTTTTCAAGTGTAAAGAAACGTTGTGAGTCAAGAAAATCTGTTTTGCAGTGAATGACGCATGTTTATCCAAGTTAAATGATAATGTCTTCAATTTTGGTCGTTACATGACGAAATGACAGTATTTTTATGCGGGTGATAAGTATGCTTTCATAAAACCGCATGCAGCTTGTGGGCCATAAGTCTGACATGCACACGATAGGATATTCAATTGGAAAGAAAATACACACAAGGGCAAATGTTTTTAAGATGTGTTCATTCAATTTGCGCGTTGAGCGATGAATATGAGACTTCAATATTAAGAGTGACAGACTGCAGAAAATGTTATTTAAATCTTAAACGTGACAGATCGATCGACGTCCAGGGCCTTTTAGAGAAATACTTAGACGCACGTGCGCGTTTAGTGATGAAACTAATGCTGTTTTTAAGCATAGCGTGACAGACCAACGAAAATACTATTTAAAAATTAAGCGTGGCAGACAACGAAAATATTATTTCAAACTTAAGTCTGACAGACCTACCGACGCCCAGAGTCTCTAAAAGAGATGCCCATACGCAACTTGTACACCTTAAACAAAAATAACCCCGACCTACTCGACTACCAGCAAAATCCCACCCCTTCACTTGTGAGCTGTCGATAGATTTTCTACTCTAATATCCTCTTTCCTCGGACTGCTTGCATTTGGAATTCCCTTCTTGCTCCCGGTTTCACTGGCAGTACCAACATGCAGATATTTAGATTTAATGTCAACAAACAACTTACTGCTGAACACCCCATCGGGGATGCACCCTATAAATCTGGCTCCCATCACAGTAGCTCTTACGCTTCAGTGTCAATATGCTTTGTTTTGAGTGAATTAAGTGTGTTTTTAAAATAAAAATAATTAAAAAGTACACTTTTGTGTTAAATAAATCAAATCGGAATTGAAGAAGAATGGAATCACTAACCTTTGGAGTAGCTGAATCAAAGCGGTTAAAAAAAAAAGATGGGCCGTCGAATCTGGTGGTGAATTGTTGTTCGTAGAGAAAGATAGAGAGGGGGGGAAGAGAGACTGTGATTGGGAAAGAGAGGTTTGTGACAATGCGTTTAAACAAGCGCAGTCCTCGCCTTATATACGTCTTGTTTTTAGTCATGGGTTAAGGAATGACGCCAAGATCTCGTTCAGATCCGGGTTATTTTGAAGCAGCCAACCTAACAGTCCCATCTCACACGGATACGACGACCTCTAACCCCTGAAACTAGACGAACATTCCATAACCCAGATGCACTGACAAAGTTTCTCACCCGCTTCCCACGTGGGCAAAGTTAGAAACAGGTTCTGTTCCTAATATTTTGAAAACCTACCCTCTACTACTAAAAGGAGTCACCCAGGATCAGGGCAGATGTTTCTTTCGTGTTTTTGTTTTCTCGACGTAGATACGTAACCTGCTGTTATTATTAGATACGAATTCACATTTTTTTATAGTATATATCTAGCGGGTCCCGGCGTTGCCCGGGAAAATGAGGGGAACCAAGAATCTCAACTCCCAGACGTAAACTAACCGGTAAAACCCGGAAAGACACCTTTCATTCAAAATGCTAAACCTTTATCAACGATTAAAAAATTCATATGGAAGGGGGGAGTACCTACATAGTTTTTTTTTGCTGTACTGTGCTGTGTGTGTGTTTCCTGTGTGGGAGCTTTTGTTTTAATTTACAATATGACAAAAGAATGAAATATATGACTGGTGTAAAACCGAAATGCATTATGGTGGAATATAATTTTGCAATGAAATTGATGTTTGTGAAGGATACCCACTAACAGTTTTCCTTGCCTGCAGTTTGCTTGTGCTAATGAATTTCAATGTCGTGTCAGATAGCAACTTCCTGGAGTAATTGACTTGAAAAGAGTCCTTCCGACTCCTTTGACCAAAAATGCTAATTTTCTATCCACGATCCAAAAAATATGCGTAAATAGAACTGTGTAATAATAAAAATGAAAATAGTAATTAGAAAAATAAAGATTTCTTATGTATTTGAAATTAAGGTGTATATATATATATATATATATATATATATATATATATATATATGTGTTTGTTTCGAAGGGTAATAAATCAACCATTGAAATAAGACTCTTTGAACTCGGACGAACATTTGTGTTGACTTTTCTTTGTGAGAAGTTGGATTTAGAATTCCCATACTATCATTGGATTGGAATGGTAACTTGTGAGCGGTATCTTGAATGATTTAGTTCTTTTGTTTTTTTGTGGGGGGGGGGATTTATTCATCATTGTGCCGGCCGACGTGAAAGTGTATTATCGCACATTGTTCCGGTTTTTTGGTTTTGTTGAATGTATTTGGGACCGATTATTTGCTTGTTGGCTTGGTGGAAGAAATAATTGCACGAGCTACTTTTCTAAGACTTTTCTAGGACTTTCTTTTTTTATCGTTGTTCTTCCTTGCTTTTTAATTTTGACTTTTATTTTTATTTTTTTTCCTCTTCTCTTCTTAAGTAACCTCAACTATTGCAACGCCACATTGTGTATTGTCGGAAAATTAAACCAGTATTCCAGACATTTAATTTCCCTGATGATCTGCCAAGCAAGTAACTGCATGGTAGTGAAACACGTGTAGGAAAAAACATTTAATTTGAATAAATAGTATTTGTAAGAAAAAATATCTTTAATGGTGATCATTGGTGTCCTGAATAGAATGCTTTGGTAAGCCTTCATAAAATCACACATATATATATATATATATATATATATATATATATATATGTGTGTGTGTGTGTGTGTGTGTGTGTGTTTGGGTGGGTATGGGTGGGTGTATTTTTTATTTTTGCAACACAAACTACTTATAATAGCTCAATAGTTAAAGCTAGACCTATGCTATATTTAGTATCTTTATCTACTTCAATACCACATCATTATCACAGAGGACAGATTCACGTCATTTATTCCAACTTTTTTTTTTATTTCGTAGACAATTATTTCGACTAACAATTGTCTGCGAAATAAAAAATAACAATTGTTTGCGAAATAAAATAAATAAGTTGGAAAAAATGACGTGAATCTTTCCTCTGTTATAATGATGTGGTATTGAACTACATAAAATACTATATATATATATATATATATATATATATATATATATATATATATATATATATATATATATATATATATATTATTAAAAATAACCGACAATTTTTGTCTGGTTATTTTAGTGTTGACCCCTTCAATTTTCCGGATTAAAATCTTAATCTCGGAAGGAAATTGGCTGATGAAACTGCCATAGTGTACATGTTGGTCCAGAGTACTTTCTGACCCGTCTGGGCCCATCGTCAGTGGAATAATGACAAACAGGTAAAGACCTGGAGTGAGATTTATAATTAATGGACCCAGCCGGGTCAGAAAGTACTCTGGACCAACATGTACACTATGGCAGTTTCATCAGCCAATTTCCTCCCGAGATTAAGATTTTAATCCGGAAAATTGAAGGGATCAACACTAAAATAACCAGACAAAAATTGTCGGTTATTTTAATAATACATGTCTTAAAAAAAAAAAAGCTGCCTCGATACACACACATATAAATATATATATATATATATATATATATGAAAATTTAAAGATAAATATTGTATCTTTAAATAATGATCTATAATAATATACCGAATAGAGCAATAAATCAAGAAAATGAATGATGAAGATTAAATTTAAAAAAATTACAAATTTTATGTTTTCATTAATTCATCAAAAGTTTAAAATAAGGAATAATTACATGAGTTTTAACCATTGGATTTTCAAAAAGTATTCCTTTTCCTCAGATGACAAAAAAGCAGTAAAATGAAATGAAAGGGCAAATATCTTTTTAATTATGTACTACTATTTATTTTCTCAATAATAAATTTATTCTAGGTATTTATACTTTACTAGACATATTAATCAACGATTTTCTATTAGGTTTTTTAAATAATTTATTTTTCTTTTATTGTTTGTATTTATTTATTGAATAACATCTTAATTTTCTTATCGTCTTTATTCGTCCCCCCACCCGCTTCTCTCATTTTTTATTTACTCACCTCCCCCCCCCCGCTGGCTTTTTCTCTATACATATCATGTCTCTCTCCCGTCCCTTCCTCTGTCTGGCGTACTTCCGTTCTGTATAATACAAAACTCCACACTCTTTATAATATTATATACAAGCGGGACCCTTTTTCTGGCGTTTACCGCGAAATTTTAAGACACTAAGGATCATAACTCCAGATTAAACTTAACCGCAAAGGAAGGGCGGTAAAAATAATCGGATTTTAACTCGTAAACGACGTCGCTACCCGTGTCCAAATTATTCCCGAGGAAAATTGAAAGTAACTCTATTCTTTATGACATATCTAAAAAAATATTGGTCATAATCTTACATATAAAGTAAAGACAGTTTTCCACCGTACTGTTTTGATCTGTAGCTTTTTTATTATTACAAACTACATAAAGATCTGGTTTGTAAATTATATAAGACAGTTATTGATTTATGTTGTTACAATAACCTAATTGATTTCAGCAATCTATTTATTTAATTATATTCAATATTCTATATTTTATAAGTTATATCTAAACCCGCCCCCAGGCGTTTCCTGGGAGAAATGTAAAAGAATTAATTAAAGCGTGTAAACATCCGGCCGAACGCAAATAGGTCACATTTTAGAATTGTTGCAGGGTGAAAAGGGGAAGAAATGAATGTAGGAAAGAGAACTACGCGGTTGTAGAAGTGTACCTACCCATTCTATGGTACCGTTATTTACTCAGAATTTTCTTTTGGGATTTAACACCCGCTCTATGTAAAATATAAGGGGCCTACAGAGCCGTATTAAATCCAATTCCCAGCCGGTTATCATTGTTAAGAAATTCGACTTTTTTTAGAGAGGAAGGAAAAATGGAAAAAGGAAAAAAAAGATAAAAGAAAAAAGAAAAAAGAAAAACGAAAAAAAAAATGAGCATGCCTTCTGAGCACTACTGAACACACACAAATATAATTAAGGAGGTCTACAGAGCAGTAGTAAATAATGTTGGTTTAAAGGAAAATGATGATATTCATAATAGGTAAAGTACTAAATATTACAGTATTTTGTTTCAAATTACTACACAAAAACGTTGAATATAAAAATCCGGTTCATAGTCCTCCCTCCCCCTTCACTCGAAGGCAAAAGCATAACAATATATAAAAAAAATTGAATGAGGCGACTGGTTTCGAACCATAAACATCTCCGTCATTGAGGCCACGAACGCTGATAGGAAATGTAAGCAAAATTAGGTCATCTAAACCAAGACAACCGTTGGTGACATGTGTTATGATTTACGATACGTGATAAGGCGACTAAATCTAGGGGCCATCATTCGCACGTTTTGGATCATTTCTATTCCAAGAAATCGAACTTTAAATTTTTTTTTGATATTATGCGTGTGAAAGGAGCAGGATTCAGGAAATGTCAACTTTATGGTTCTATGTTGGGTATCTTGGCGTATATCGACTTAATTCGGAAGTCGAGTTGCTGAAGAAATTGTGGCCGCCATGTTGAATGTCGAAATACAGAAGGAACTGTGTTCGTTAATTGCATTCTCTAAACACTGGCATGAGTATAAATGTATACGAATAAGTTGAAGTAACGTAATCCGATATTCTCGAAAAATCAACGGAATTAGCGGGAGCGTCCATTAAATGTTTGCGTAATGTTTTGTATTATGTAGTACATTAATAGCAGACACATTTTAAATAATAACGGGCACTTAAAAATTGATTATAAGTTCCCGGTGACAACTGGGGGAGTGTCAGTACTTAAATGTTAGGAGAAAAAGTTTTTGCTACCACCTATATCAAGTATGTTTTACGGAGACTAAAAGATGGTTGGCCAACAGTAATATTTAGTGTTAGCTGAAGAAAAAATAATAACAAATTCACTAAAATACGATGGAGTGAATAAACGTAATGTAGTAGTGAGTGTAGTAGCCTGTGATGCATGTGGTTAGTTTCTTATTCTTCGAGAAGGTATAGGGGAAAATCGACTTCACTTTATATAATAGATTAGATATTAATACCATTGTTAATCTCTTAATTTATTTTCTCCATTCCATATCCCTTTCTGTTTTTCTTTTTCTTTTTCTTTTTCTCCATCTACTTTTTACTCTCCTCTCTATCAATTTCGTAATCGTTTCTCGCCTTTATTTTCTTCTTTTTCTTGTTTTTCTTTTCTTTCTTTTCCTTTCCTATTTCTCTTAATTTTTATTACTCTTTCCGTCATTCTTTCTTTTTCGCATTTTTAACCGCCACGTATTTAATCGTTTTTTGTTTCCATTCATGCCCTGAAGTTGTACTGTTTATATCTCTTTGGAGCATTTTCTCTTTTTACTATTTTTTCGACCGTTTCCTTTTACTTCTTTGAACATTTCTAATCTACATGGAAGCTGGAATTGGCAATGAGTGATCTTACTCTGGTTTGGACCTTGTCACATCCAATTTTACTTTTCCGGACATAATCTTTTGTCTTTCAATTTTCCACAGATATCTACGCATTAGGACTATACGGATTTATCTGATTGCTACTGCTCGGAATACTCGGACTTCATTTAGTATTTCCACATTCTATTGTAACATTATTTGTATTATCGTTGTTTGCTCTAATTAGGATGTTTTTAGCATAAAATGTTTTATATATATATATATATATATATATATATATATATTTATATATACATTTTCAAAGTTATAATTATCAATATTATATACACTACTATTTTGGTCATCTGATTTGAATAATTACTCTTTGAAAATAAATGGTTTAAGCATCATGTAATTTTTCCTTGTTTTGAACTTTTGATGAATTAATAAAATAATAAACTTTGAGTTTTTAAAACTTTTATTGTCATTATTAATTTTCTTAATATATATATATATAATAAATACCGAGAAGTTAATGAAGATTGGATAATTCGCTCAGTTTTGTTCGATCTTTTTCAACCTGGATTTTTTTTAATGGAACTCATTCCAGACAAGGCATGAAGCCACTTGATGTAAGGAGCTAACAATAACGAAAGATGACTATCGCAAATACAGGAGATGCCTACTGGCCTTAGTCTTGAAAATAGCAAGGTTATAAGTAGGAGGAAATAAGTCAGCAGGAAGAGAGTTCCACAAGCATGCAGTTCATGGGAAAAAACTACTGGAATAGAAAGTTGTATTACAATGACGTATCAAAACAGCGAATTGATGGAGACCACTAGACCAACGAGTAAAACGAGCTGGTACAAAGGAAGCAGGGTATAGTTCACACAATTCTAGAGAACACATGCAATAATAGTACTCATAGAAAAGACTAAGACGAGCAAAATCACGTCGGTGTAGAAAAGAAGAAAGGGTGGGTTAGTTTCTGAACCTTATCAAGAACCCTCAAATGAGATGGAGATACGCCAGCCTATTTTAACCAGATTATTCATTACATTCACT
The DNA here is from genome assembly GCA_963556195.1 of Sepiola atlantica. Taxonomy (NCBI): domain Eukaryota; kingdom Metazoa; phylum Mollusca; class Cephalopoda; order Sepiida; family Sepiolidae; genus Sepiola; species Sepiola atlantica. Next base: position 58,968,066 of record OY744522.1, on the reverse strand, counting down.
TTCTTTGCTTGTCTTTTAATAAAAATACATTTCGTGTATGTATTGGTTTACTATCTTTCAGAATGACTGTTTCGCCGGCTGGTTTTATGTCAATCGAGGATATGCCCTTGACACCATTCGGGAAACCTCAAGACTGTTTTGTTGGTGAGCAGACCCTCCTCTCGTTGCAATCAGGTATGGTTCGGCTCTGTTTTAGGAGATACACCTTCCCATGCATTCTCTCTTCCAAAGGATGGAAAGGTAATACCGATCGCTTTAGGCGCCACTACTGGGGAATACCGACAGGTAAGCCTTCGGCTATTTTTGTACCTGACCAGAGTTTCCCCTCGGAGGAGTTAATCTTCCCACTTTCCGGCCTTGTGCTGCATCCATACTTAGAAATCCCGGCGATGATTAATCTCTGAAATAATATAAACTTGTAATTTCAAAAAAAAAAATGCTTAAAGTAGTGGTAGTCGGGTTTGGCGAATATGGTGGGCGAGGTAGAATTTGATTACCAAAATTGTAAAGTTTCCTCAAAATGATATGTGATACGCGTTGTCGAGCGTTCTTTTGCAGCAGCCTTTTCTATCGAACAATGCCGAGTGCATATGCTACAAGTTCTAGTGCACTTCTCAGATTAAGCGATTGCAATTATTGTGCGTAAACAACCTAGTAGCATGAGAAAAAGTAACTTAATCGTTCTTGAAAATACTTTTATCACCAAAGAATAGCGAATGAGGATTCAGAAAACTATTTCTCATGTCCGGGTCAAGGATTCGTAAACATGTCTACGACAAGTCTTTTGTTGATAAGAAGTTACCAAAATAATAATTGAAATAAATATTTTACAGCGAAAAAAATGTGTATGTAGCGATTTTATTTTGGGAGGATGGGGGACATTATTATCGTGTTCACTAAAAATTACTTCTGATTTTGTCATTAGGTTTAATTAATATTTCCTTTAAAATAATTATTTTATATATTTTTATAATTATTTTGTTTTATTTAAGTTTAAAAAATTAGGACGTATTTGAAGGGAAACTTTCTTCAGCCAGTCTCAATGATAGTGAAAACATAAACTGACACCAGAACAACTCGGTTTCGCGAGTCTACCAATTATTTTGAAGGAACGAAATTAAACGAGGACCAACAACCCCAGAAGTCTCCACTGCCACTCAAGTAAAAATGAAATCTGTTCGCAGTAGAAACATTTACTTTCTAATCTCTGCAGATCGAGCGACAAACTCTCGTTTAATTGCGAACCTGACCAAATTGTTGGGGGAAAATGTACCGCCACAAGTAGTATCACAAAACGTTCTCAAAAATCAATCCGACGGAGTCTGCACTATTTTGAAGCTAGGTCACCTTTTTTCTGTCGGGCTAAGATATGATTCTGTCTATTTCTAGGAAACCGTCTTCCCAGACATTACTTTTTTTTGCGCTTTGAGAAGTGGTTAGTTTATTGTTAATCGTCTGAGGCGCCCATACTAAGGAATGTCGACAGGATGGCTCAAGTATTTTGGTTGGCCATAGTGCACTTACTCTTGTGCGCTGGCTTTTCAATCCCCACCTTCCGACTTGCGGTCACCAGCATCTCAAAGCTACAACTGTCATATATGTATACTAGGGGAAGTCGGTTTTGAAACTGTAAATAATAGCACTCGAAGAAAGTTTCCAAATAATGTCAAAAGTTACCACAAGAAATATTTTTCTTCAAAACTTTGTATTTATTTGAGCATTGCAACTTTAAGATCAAATAAATCGAGATTTTTTATCACGGCCTAGATTTCACCGGCATAAGTGTCGCCTTTAATTAAACCAGGGTTTTAACAAAAAAAAAGTAATACATTACTTAATAATTAATATTTTAAAGTTTATTATTCCTTTTCTTAAGAAATTAAATATACATATTCAAATTAAAAAGGAATAAAACACTATAATATTTAATTTTATATATAAATAATTATTTATTTACATAGGCGTTTTATTTATTGGATATTTTTTATAGTATTCACCGGTTGAAAATTCAACGAGCGAATTTGAATTCACGTGTTGATTCTGTGTTTACACATTTAATTATCACAAATATATATTGAATTGTTCTTAAAGTAGAGTTTACTGAAATAATTATTCTTATTTGTTTATATTTTGAAAGTTTGTATTTATTCATTAAGAAGCTAATCTCGAAAGTAACTACGTACGTAAGGTAAGTATACTTTAAAAAAAAATTAATGCATATTTAAAATTTTATCAAATTTAATTAAAAAAAATATGATGGTTCTTCTTGAGATAACAAACCGAGGTAATTACGCTAAATACAATTCTAATTTTAGACAATACATACGTGTTAGTGTGTTAATAAACAGTATTTCAAATTTTAGGGAAAACAAACAAGTAGTTTTTTATTTAAGATTTTCGAATTTTCGTCGACCGCGAGGAGAGAGTTTTTTTCTGATTTTTTCTGATTTTTTGGACTCCATCGAAAAAATGCAAGGGTATTAACTCTTCCTGGCATAAACCGAGATTCTCGTTCAAAATTAGCAGACTTTACACCGTAACAAATTATAAATGATCAAATTTGAAAATCTTAAATAAAAACAAACTACTTGTTTGTTTTCTCTAAAATTTGAAATACTGTTTATTAACACACTAACACGTATGCATTGTCATAAATTAGAATTTTATTTAGCGTAGTTACCTCGGTTTGTTATCTCAAGAAGCACCAATATGATGCTTATGCACTAATGTTACCGTGTTGAAAAAAATATATCATGGTAACATAAGGACATAAGCACCAAAAATATTTGTGTAATTTAATTTCTCATAGTATTTTTCTTTTCAGGTATTTTATTAAAAATGGCTGGAAAATCTGCAATTTCAACTCGCAGTAAATATGAAATGAACTTTTCAGGTCCACCTCTACCATTAAAAAAAACGGAGCCACCAATTTACCGACAAATTATCCAATATAGGTATTATTAAATAAATACTTATCCCCACCGTTCAAATTTTGCTATTTCTAAATTAATAACAAAGGAAGTAATCGATATTTGGAAAGCTGTTAATCCACGTTTACCTTTATTAAATGAAATGACTATTATAAAAAAGGTTAGTATACTATGCTTCAAGAAAGCAAAAGAAATAAATAGAAAATCTCTCCCTGCTTCCCAAAAGAAAATGTTGATAGAAACACTGGATTCATTATTTGATATTTCATCCTGCTCTTGCAAACTGCCAGTTTTAAGTTGTGACGACTATCATGTAAAATGCCATGAAGAAAACTGCAAAATTCAACACATTATTTGCACTTGCCCTCTTCAACAGAAAGTAAGTTATTTTCTATTTTTGTTTTTCCAATGTCTTTATGAGACAGCCTTATATCAAGACCAATTTCCATATTTTATTATTATTCAAATATATAAACCATTTTTCCATTATATTTTTCATGCAAATTAATTTTCATATTAATCTATTTAGATTATTTTTAATATAAATAAAAATTGACTTTTCAAGTTCCAGTTGAGGATCGTGAATACCTAAAGGATCAGAGAAGCAAAATAGGGCCCAAGGGCACTTTTCAGCTTGGCCCAGTAGATAGAAATGCTCTAAAAAAAGTAAAAAGAAAGTAAATGTGTTAAGAAAAAAATTACATTCATCACCTTCAACAGCAAATGCCCAGGATAATGTTTCTTCCCCCTCCTACTCATCTTCTCTAAATGAAGAACCAGAAGAATATTTGCAGGCAAATACTCCAACAGGGCCTTATAGCCTTATCAAATTTCCAAGATATGCTCTCGAATTAGTCAGAGGGGGATGTATCTTCTAATCTTGGAGCCAGCCTTGCCAATGCCTTCCTCTTAGATTTGAAAGCTGCGGGCCTTCTTATACCCAATATTAATATGAAAGATATTATTATTGATAAATCTAAAGTCGATGGGGCAAAGACTAAAGTGAAAATAACTGCCCAACAAAAACATGATGAAAGTGTGGAAAATATTATATGTATTGGAGTTGATTGGAGAATAGATAAGGACACATTGATGTATAAGGAAATTGTGGATGAAAATAGACAGAGAATTATGAAAAAAACTAACGGACCAGAACACCATTTAACTTTTACAAAAGAAACACCATGTGAAAGTAAATATCTGACACATAGAGTTCTTCCTAATAGTGGTGCTGTTCATGCAGATCAAGTGGTGGATGTTTTGCATGAATTCCACAGTGAGAACAGTATCAAGGCTATACTTGTTGACAACACTAATACCAACACAGGTGGCGAAGGTGGAATGGTTGCAATTTTAGAAAAAAAACTTTAAAATAATCTTCACGCAATTGGTTGCTCTTTGCATCATAATGAACTACCTTTCAGAGCCCTTTTTTAAAAACATAGATGGTTGCGCAAAGGGCCCTACAACATTCAGTGGCCCTCTGGGGAAATTATGCTCAAATGATTGCCATGATTTATCCCAAATATCATTTTCCACTATTAGCAATCTTCTAGAGTAAATTTTTAAAATTGATGAAATACATGATCTTAGTTCTGACCAAAGACTCCTTTATGAATACACAGTAGGTATTTCTAGAGGTAAGGTCGACTCTAGATATGCCTCCTGGAAAATTGGTCCTTTAAACCAAGCAAGATGGTTAACTTTGGCCATCAGGCTCATGTGTTTATAGACTCGTGGTGCATACCCACAAAGGCACACAACAAAACTACACTATGTAGTAAATTTTATTGTAAATGTGTATGCCACTTCTTGGTTTGAAATAAAAAGAAATAGTAAATTCCACAATCAGCAAGTGCACATTTTTAATATGATCCAGAGGATTAAGGAGCAGCCTCAGGAAATCCAAGATATCACATTTAGAAATATACAAGGTAATACATTTTGTTTACTGCCTGAAAACTTTCTATATTACATGGTTAAATCTGAGGGGATTGAAGTAAGAGAAGAAGCTTTAAAAAGAATTTTGGCCATTAGGTAAGTAATATTTATTCATATATCTCTGACTCAATTATTTATTCCAATTTATAGAATGATTTTTAAAGATTTTATCTAATTTCACCATAATTATTAAAGCAGTACAGATTGGAATTTTTTAATAATTCAATTAATTTATTTGTTCTTTCAGGAGTGAGGAGTCAACCAGAAAAAGATTAAAAAGAATACCACCTATTAATTTTAATGCCACACATTGGACACAATTAATAGATTTAAAATTATGCGACATTTTTGAACCACCAATCACGGAATATTTTACTGAATCTGAACTTCGAGAATCGTTGATGAATGGAACCAAGCTTGACTTGCCAGATTTGCCCTCACATTCTCAGGGCGTGGAACGGGCAGTTAAGTTAATAACAGAAGCTTCACAAACTGTATATGGTTTTGAAGCAAGGCATCAACACATTACAGCCAAAGTTTTGAGTCAGAAATTGAGACCAGCATTTTTGTCTAAGGGGTCTTATATGGAGCAATTTGACTCTCTATATTAAGCTCCATTAAAATAGTGTTTAGTTATTCCTTATTTCTTTGCTTTTTATATTTTCACTTATAACAGAAAAAATCATTTTTTAGGTATTCAAATATTACTGTTTAATTCATAACGTTTGAAAGTAGTTTACAAAAGCAGATACTGAAAATGAGGGGGGGAATTTTCAATTTGAAGATTTCTTTAATTAATATCATTTTTATAAAATAAAAAGAGATTCCCTGATTTTAAATGCTAAAATTATTTTGTTTTCACACCAATATTCAAGCAAATCTTGCAAAAACGAGGAATTTTCAGTATATTCTTGTCTACGATATTTGATACCAAACGCTCAAAAAACCGCTGAAGTTTTTGATCTAATTTTTTGCATGAGTATTTAATAGGTCTATATACAACTTTCGGTACGTGCCTTTTTTGATATTTAAAAAAAAAGTGTAAAATCGACCTACCCTAATAATCTACTAGCAGGTGCCCCCGGTGTTACCCGGGAAGCACAATGGTTCCAATATATCAGAAAACGAAAACATGTTGCATTTTTTATTAGAAACGTTTTAAATTTGAAAAGTTTTAAAACAACATGTTCACCCCATTATTTGTTACACTTAAAAACTTCATTTCTTCTTTTAGAAAATGCTATCACAAATTCCCGCAAACCAAACGTCCGCATTGAATAATAATTAGCAAATAATTAAACTCCTAATTTTTTTAAAATATAAATCGTACCATTAAATACCTCTTAAGGAGAATTTAATTACCATAAAACAGGATATTCTCAAAAGTCTTATGCATCGTTCAAAATTTGCACGTTCGCGATTTAGATCTACATAACAACCCAAAACAATACCTTAAAGGGAGACTCGTGATATTTAAATAAAAGCACCAATCACTTTGGTAGATAGATACAGTAAAATATTAAATATTATAGATACTCCACATTACAAATAACATAGCACAAAAACATACTTGTTATAAACATAAGAATAATATATTGTTTATTTTGAAATAAATATACAGTCTTAGGTTTAAAATACTAACTAAATTTGATGACGTCTTCATTTTAGTAGGGTTCTTTTTATATTCTCAGCATTTATTGCGTCGTAAATACTAAATGTTTATATATCTATATGTATATACGAGGGGCGTTCAATAAGTAATGCTCCTGACCTATTTCCAATAGCAGTAGATCAATGAAACTTGGCACAGTTATTAGTCTTTCTCTACATAGGAACCACCCAGAGGTATGCACTTCTCCCATCGTTTGATGCAGCTCTGGACACCGTGTTTTAGAACACCTCAGGCTGGTCCTTCAACCATGTCGTAACTTCAGAAATCAAGGCTGCATAATCTGGGAAACGCTTTCGTTTCAAAAACAACTTCATGGCTGAGAAGAGATGAAAGTCAGAGGGTTCAAGGTCAGGAAAGTAAGGATATGGGAGAGGATTTCATAGCCACATGTCCGTGCTTCTGATCTGGCGACATGCGAGTTGTGGACCGGAGCGTTGCTCTGCAGGAGGAGAATACCTTTGCTGATCTTGCCCCGCCTCTTGATTTTGATAGCTTCTCTTAATTTCATCAAAAGTGAAGCGTAATAGGCTCCTGTAATTGTGGTACGTTTGTCATGAAATCTGTTATCACTACTCCGTCCTGGTCCCAGAAGACTGAGCATGACCTTGCCAGCGGAAAGCTGCACCCTTGCCTTCTTCGGTGGTGGTGAGTTCAAGTGCTTTTAAGTGCATTGACTAGGCTTTGGTCTCTAGGTCATAGTGATGGACCCAGGTTTCATCCTGTGTAATCAGCTTTTTGAAAAACTGACTCATCTCCTTGGCATATTTTCAAATTCATCTTCGAGCACTCGACGCGTTTTTGCTTCTGGAAAATTGTGAGCAACCTGTGAATTCATCTAGCAAAACCTTATGCATATGCAAATGGTCGTGAATGATAGTTTCCACAGACCTTGTACTAATCTTGACCGTTTGGGCTTTTTGGCGAATAGTAATGCGTCGATCTTCCAAAATGGCAGCCTCAGCTTGACAGACAGATGTTTCATAAATGGCAGAAGAGGGACGTCAAGGTCTGGCAGCTGTTTCCACAGACTTCCGGCCATGTTTGAATTCACGATGCTAGCGTTTTACAAGGTCATATGATGGAGCATCATCATCATCAGTTTCTTCTATTTCATCAAAAGTCTCCTTTGGTGTGCGTCCTTTCAAATACAAAAACCAGATCACTGCGCGACACTCAACTGACTCCATTTCACACCTGAATCAGTTCAAAAATCACAATTAGTTCAGAGCTGTATTTTGCAACATAACCCATACAGATATAAATCATTACACATGCAAAATTTAATCTAGATTAGACAACTAAAAGTGGGTCAGAAGCATTACTCATTGAACGTCCCTCGTGCGTAGTCTCGGAAGTTTCTCAACCATTAAAACTATATTAAAAAAAACAAAAACTTATAGTCCCAAGTCTTTCAGTGGAAAATCACTCATGTAAGTCAATTTATTTTTTACAGTTATTATATTAGTTTGTTTCTAACACTATTTTAAGGGATCATCAGTTGTTTACCATGAAAAACTGTTTCGGGAATTTAAAAACAAGACAGTATTTAATTTCATGGCTTCCCAGCAGAGTTGATCAGACCCCACTTCCCTTAAAAGACAAAAACATAAACGTTCCTTATACTAAATCTACGTTTTGTTCCATATAAATGTTTTGCTAACTTATATTAGTTATTTAAGAAAAAAAAAGTTTCTTTACCTGTGCTGTTCGTCTGTCTAATAAAATTTATACGTTACTTACAAAAATGTTGCTGTATTTTAAAGTGTTTGGACGAATCAATTACACTATTATTTAGGTGATTAATGTATTATTTTTAGTTTTATATTATAAATATAAAAAAACATCAACACATCAAAAAAAAAAAAAAAATAAATAAATATGTATATATTTATATATATATACATACATATATATATACCTTTAGTTCCTCCTTCTCTCCCTCCTCCTCCTTTGTTGTCCATCTCCCCGTTGTCGTCAACCCCAAATAAATATTAATCTTCCTTGTTCACTTACAGTTTTTCTAATCTGCGTTTACAACTGTCGATTTTTCCTTTTCTCAGTGTTTCAAATCGGCGTTTATAAGTTAACCGTTAATTTGTTCTCTTTTTCTTTCTTTTTCTTCTTCTTCTTTGCCCACTCCCAGTGTTTAAAATCGGCGTTCATAACTGTCGATTTTTTCTCTTTCTTCTTCTTCCTCTTCTTTTTAAACATTTCTTTCTTTCTTTCTTTCTTTCTACTGTATTTTTATTGTTTTTCTTTTTCTCATTATAATTAGTAGATGTGTTATATAAACGTTTATACATATTCTACATTATTTTTATTTATATATCCTATGATTTGTTCTATCAGTTTAATTTGCATCAATTTGATAAGATTTAAAAGCATCAGGATGGCGAGTAATTGCCTTATTTAATTGTCCAAATATTTTATTTTGATCGCCATCTTGGTTAATCATTCTTATTATTAGATCAGAAATTGGGGGCATGAAATCTACTAATTTTAAGGTAACACGAGCAATCGTCAGAAATTCAGACATAATACTCCCGTAAAATATATACACAGGGCTAGTGCTATTTTTATATAGCATTCGCACGATACGAAAAGGGAATGAATTTCTTTTATCAAACAGTTTATAGATAAATATTTTATCTTCAATTTTTATATCCAAATCAAGAAAAGTAGCTTGTGTTCCCTTATGTTCACAGTTTAATTTTAACTCTTTAGGATATATTAAATGTTTAGTATTTGCAAACTCTTCGCTATCATTAATGCAAACAAGGTCGTCAATATATCGCCTACATCCATGATAACTATACGCTCTAGATATATCATTTTTTATTAATGATGACATATATATATATTCCAGTCTATGTAAATATAGATTTGCCCAAAATGGAGACGGATCCAACCCCATTGGAATACCTATTGTTTGGAGCAATAATTTATTTCCTATTTGAAAGTAACTCTCTTTTATAAGGTGACTTATACGCATTATCAGACCAGTTTTGGACACACTCGTCTTACCATTTTAATTTTTACACCAAAAGGCTTTAGATTTTGCAAAGTCTATGTATTTACCTTTTCCTCCTGCAAAAGCTAAATCTACAGTATTACCTAATTCTTTAATAAGTTCTTTATGTGGTATTTTTGTATATAATGTACTAAAATCATATGTCGAGATTGATTTAGCCTGTTTACGAGAATTAATACGATCTAATTTTTTCTTTTACTAGATCGGAATTATTTACCACCCAAAATAGGGTTATATTACTATAGAATTTACTTTTTTTATGGAAATTATTTATTTGGTTTATAATTAATTTAAAGATTTTAGACACAGCCTTACTTAAAGGTTTAGTGATGCACATTTTTGAGGCAACAATGAAACGGGCGCCAACTGGTGTTTTATGCATTTTAGGTATACAATACATAGATGGAAGTTTTTTGTATTTTTCTTCTAATTTTAATCCTAATTTTTCACAAATAACAGTATTGTTTATAATAATATTATCGCTTTTATTATTACTTAATTTATAAGTATCTGAAACTTCACCTATTATTCCTACTTCTAACAATAAGCGTTGTATATAATACTTTTTACAGATAAAAGCTATATTATTTGTCGCCTTATCAATAGGAACTATTACAAACCTATTTTGAAACATTTCAAGCTCCGTAGTTATTTGTGGATTTCTAAGGAGGGGATACGTTTTTAGGGTGTTTAAATTCTTTTAAACGTTCTACTTTTTTATTTACGAATCTAAGTATATTATTTTTCCATGCGTCAAATGTAGAGTGTAATAGTTTATGTTTTTTTGCCATGGATGCAGTGAAATTATCTAACGCTTCATTTATTTCCTTAACACATTTCGCATAATTTAAACATTTAGGTTCTCTATAGTTTGGGCCTTTACTTAGGAGTTTTCTTAATTTAGAATTTTTAACTATCGCTTGATTACCGATAATTATATGCCCTATGTCAGTATTACATAAAGAGGAGGATTCACATTCACATGATGGTTAATACATTTCATCATTATCATTAATATTTAAATTCTCTACGGTTTTTTTATAGTTAAAAACCTTATTCCGGATAGTTTGCCCTAGTTTATATGTTACTATTGGTTTCTGTTCCTCTTTTTTAAGTTCATTGGGCAGTGACTGAATAATTTCTGGATTATTAAATATTTTAGGCAGATTTATATCATCAAATCCTTTATTTTCATATAGGACTACACAAACATTTCGAGGTTTATTTTTTATACCCTCAGCAGGTGGCTTATATAATTTTGTATCGATTATATTCATGATATACTCATACCATTGAGGAAGTTCTTCTATCCTATATATCATATCCGGGTTTAATAATATCTTAGATGCTATGTCTTTTAATACCCTTTTCTTTGTTTTATTAAGAAGTTTTCTAATGTAATTAAAAGACTCGGAAATATTAGTCATGATAATCTCTTTAGTTTAAAAAAAAATTCTTCGCATGAAACGGCAGATTCTCTATTGTTCCTATTTACATGTGTTCTATCTCTAGTACCGTAGCGAGGCAAAGCTGGATACAATCGCCCTACATTTTCTGATTCGTCTTGTAAATTATCTTTTTTTATTTTTACATTTAGACCATATGGATAAATTACTCGCATTTTCTTAATTATTTCATCTTCTTTATTTAGACGCATTTTAAGCGTATTATTATCTACCTTACCAGAACTATCATATCCATTATCTTTAAATTTTTCAATAATCTGTATTGAAAAAGACGATTTTCCACAGGTTTTTTCTTCAAAGTGGTTTACTACATGGACACAGCCTTTATTACTAGTTCTATGTAAATTCATCCGTCTATTTAAAGGTAGTACTGTTTCGCCTACATATTGTAAATTACAATTTTACAAGATAATAAGTAAACTAAATTTTGTGACCTACACGACAAATCTTCCCCCGAATGATTTAGGACCGGATAGATTCTTTTAGTTACATTAGATTGATATTCTTTAGATGTTATTAGAATATCACAAGTTTTGCATAACGAAGCCTCACAGGGAGCAATGTTAAAATCATTATCGGTCGGACTAGTCCCATTTGCCATTTCGAAAGAAAGAGCCCATACTTCAGTGTCTCTAATGACAACGGCTTTACCCTGTCCAAATCTATATATACTAGAAAATCTATGCTCCCTCCGGTCACATATTTTTGCTAGGCTGGAAGGATTATATGATGAACAGACAACATGCACTGACCCTAAAATGATGAGATAATGCGTGGTAGCATGGTATCATTACAACGGAACATAGACTACAATATCCCATCCAAAATAGAGGAGGTCACACCCTGTAGTATCTACCCCATAAAAAGAGGAGGAACAACAGAAAAGATACTACACTACTCCCCCCCCCCAAGAAAAAAAAGAAAAGATAGTCTATGGTAAGATGGTCTCATGAAAACAGAACAGATACTACATTAACCCTCTTTTAAAGGAGGATGTTGTACCTGGGAGGATTACCCACGCCCCTTAAAAAAGGAGGATGTAATTCCTGGGAGGACGGCCTTATGAAAACAGAACCCATAACATTAAAGGATAATGCAATAATAGATAAAATCTGTTGTTTTTTTAATTCATTTAAAAGTGCTTACTTATTAAAACAAAACATTATTATTATAGTTCTGTTGCCTTTCATTGGCATTTTGGTTAAGATAAAAGTGTAGTATCTGTTCTCAACATCAAAGCGAGATCGGACGTGAATTTAAAAGCAATAAAAATATAATACCGTGTCCTTAACTGAAGAGAGGAGGGGAAGGGGAGGGGAATAGAGGCAGCAGACACATAGCCAGTCAGAGAGTGAGTCAGTCAGTAGCAAGCTAGCCATCCTCATTTCTTTTTTTCTTTCCCGCTTATACCGGGTCGATAAGAAGTCTTGCGAGCTTAGTTAAGAATAGTTTTAGGGGATTGTTTTACGTTATCCATTTTTTTTATCAATAATTTTCATAAACTACTGTTAATATCGACGAAAATATTGTACATATGTAGATAAAATAGTACACTAAAAGTTAGTATTGAATAACATGAACTATTAATTAATTATGAACCGTTTAAAAATAGACATGCAAATTAGCCATTCCATTGATTTAAATTACAGATACTCGCTTTCATGGTGATATAGGAGTGATGAATGAAAACATTTTTCGCATTTATTCATTTACATACACACACACATATATATATATATATATATATATATATATATATATATATATATATATATATATGTGTGTGTGTGTGTAAATGAAAAAATGCGAAAGTTTTTTTTACATCAACACAGTTATAAACCAACGACGTTGAGGGAAGAAAATGAATATCTATTTATGTCTTTTCAAGCGGACACATGTCGAAGGCTGTCATCAAATGTGTCAAACGACACGTCTGACCGGAACTTAGCATTTCGCATTTAAATTTGACAGCCTAATTATAATTCTCTTAAATGGCCCGCCTTAGCATTAAAGGGGTTATAAACAATATTATGATAAATATTATTAAATTCTTATCTACATACACACGTGTTTCTTCCTTTTCCGTGCATCATCAGTGTGGAGGATGATTTCTCTGCCAGTCACACGATTCGAAACCCTCAGACCCAAGTCAACATGTTTGAACTTTTGTCTGAACGCTTAGGACCATGCGGCCAATAAACCAAATTTTCATAGAAATAATTTGTCAAATCCAACTGTAAGAGATATAAGAAACATAATGCATAAAAGGATGTGTAACTAAAGATGTAATGTATAAGTGAAAGAATGCATACATGTCCAAACAGAGTGGACAAAGAACATGTATCGCCAGGGTAAAGAAATAGAGAGAGATATAGGCGATGTATAAGTAAATTATTAGACTTATTTTGGCTGATAGTCTATAGTAAAGAGAGTCTTAAGACGACTACAGCCATAATGTAAAAGGTGTCTGACTGGAATGGTGTCAGAATTGTGAAATCATGCAAAGAGCTAGTCGGACCGCGCCTTACTGGCTTGAAAGAGTAAGATATCGGGTTTATAAATTCGCACGTAGGTGGTATTTAGATATATCTTTGGGTTTCTAGAAGTAAAAATATTGCGTTCTCTTATTGGCTAGTATAATTTAGGGTAGATAACTCGAATCTTGTCTATGAGAGAAAACTTAATTATATGACAACAAAAGAATCATTTCATCGTCAATTCTTGTACACAAGAAATAGAGGCAAAGAAAAACACCCCATACCCCCATCGGGGGCTATTCAACAAAAGAAACGGTTTATAATAAGGAGACACGATTGAAACCTTTAAAAAGAGACCAGACGGTAGTCACGTGGGACAACGTCTGGATTACTGGGTGGTTGCGGCAGAACGTCTACACCATCCAATTCTTCAATCTTGTTGTTGGTCTTTTGGGCGGTATATATAAGAAATAATTATCGTAACAGACAATCATTTATCTCAATCTAATATTAGACTGGACTGATGTTCAGGAGAGTGAAAACAAATGATCATTTTTTGGATCCGTAATAATAAAAATCTTATTTTTAGATTTATCCTCATATTTCTATAAAAGGATCCGTTTCTCAGTTGGTTTTTAAGGTTTAAGTTTGAGGTAGCATTTTGATCGCTACAATTGCAGATTGAATTAAATCAGTGCGGGGAGAGGGGACGAGGAAAATAAATAAGTCATGTCTACGTATCTCAATAAGGGTCTCTGTCCATCGGTTTTTTGTGTCAGTCTGTCATGTATAAGGTTGAAATCATATTTTCATCGTTGTCAAACTTATCTCGACTGCATTTCCAGCATTGCCTCATTCAGTATGGGCTAACAACCAAACACCTTTAGAGCCTACCGTGCCAAACAAATTTGCTCCCTATTTCACGCCATGCTGTAGCTAACGTTCGGGTTGCTATGTAACGGAGAGCGGCCGACTGACGTAAATGCAGACACTTGTCGGCGCCGTTCAAAGAGGCAGCGTCTGGTATGCTGTGTGTGTGGGGCGAACCCGAAAACGCTCACTGACGACAAAAAGGAAAGAGGAGTGGGAGGAAAAAGGCGTCTCAAAGTCAAATAAGGTTTTTATTTGAAGATCCGGGCCGCAGCGCCGAGAGGTAGATTCATGCAAATTAAGTTGGTTTGCATGCGTCACATTTTTTTTAATAAGAGAAGGAAAAATGAACATTCGGTGAGAGATGTGGAGATCGTTCTAGACGTGGGATCGTAAAGCGAACGAAAGAAGAGAATAGTGCTGGATTTTTTAATTTTTTTGATCGTGGCGACACCTCTGTTTAACTGTTCCGATACTATTTCTTTATTTTAAATAAATGTTAGCTATCATATAATTTGGCTGAACTGTCTACTCAGCAGAACGGCGTGTTTCCAGGTAACAATGGTAAAATAGGGCATCGCCTGCTTGACTCCAATTCATGTTCTGCTGACTCCCGATTTTCGGATCATCTTCCAACTTGAATAGTGTGTGAAACACTAAACTATTAAATTATCTAAAGGAAAATGGAGAGGAGGGGCTTTTTATAGGATTTTATTATGTCACCGTCGATTTTAATTTCTTTCTACATCAGATGTGGGTTGCCTGTTGACCATGGTGGTATAGAGTGAATTTCTATCATTTACGCCGGTTTTTGTATAATGACAGTCTGACTGACCCACCTCTATTCCTACCAAGTTTCCAGTCCTGTTATCATGGAAAAGCTTACTTAGAACATTTATGGAGATAATGAAAGAATTTGTTTTATCAAGACAAAAACTTTAAGTTACCAGCCGTTATAAATAATACTCAGCTTACCGAATCAGTCAGTTAGGTTTTCAAGGCCTAATAGCCGTTCAAGTTAATTTTCTTGCAACGGGCGTCTCACTAGTCCGACATCACTCTATAGAATTAATTGCCAGTTGGTTCGGGACTGTTGATTGGTTATTCACAGTCGGCAACCTAGAAGCAGTTTTCCAATCCGACACCCGGGTACCCGGTGGATGGAAGATGTTCACTCCACACCATTGTGAGATTGTATTTTTCGCTAAACGATGGATGGGCGTGTCTTAATAATCTATGTTCTTTTTACAAATAAATACCGAGTCGCTATTTACTTGCCTCCCCACGAGGGCAGAGTTAGACACAAGGTCGGTTTTTAATGTGAAGAAAATACAGCTCCCCAAAAAGGTGCACTCTGGATTGAGATAAATATTAAAATTAGGTCACTCTTGAAGGATGTCTACTTCACTGTACATATTGATTATTCCTCTTTTTGTTGTAGAGAGCACCCGGATGAGCACCCGGATGAACAAGGTAAATACTTAGTCTACCTAGTAGATCGGGTAAACATGGACGAAAACTTGAACATCAGTGTTTCCATCTTCAACACTACTGGGATCACTCATGTGAAGGTCCAATTGATAGAATCTCAGAACGAAAAAGTTATTGCAACTGCAGAAGATGACATCCCGTCTGGTGAGTATGTTATATATTATTTAACAGTACTATGCTTTTAGATTTAAGTTTAAATATATATGTGATTTAATTTTAAAAGTATGATTAGTATTATTGACCCCAGATTCACTTATCATCTCATATAAGGTGTATAGCAAATTGATCGCTTTAATCATATATAACGAGATATAGGTTGACTGCAACTTCTTGTTTTTCGTGTCTTTGAAGCATGTCCTTATACAACAGGCCATCACTTTTCTACATAGTCTTTTACATAATCATTGAACTTTGCACGATCGTCCCAGCTGCACTGATTGGATAGTAGAAGGCTGACGAGGAAGTGCTGCATTGTATCATCTTCTCCACATTCGATGATGGTTGGATCGGTGTTGTAGCCCATCTAACCATAGTAGACTACTTGTATCACCTCATTCATGTTCTAAAGCGGTTAGGTATCCACTCCTGGGCCAATAGGGCTTCTGAGCTAGAAGGGCGGGGCTTTCAGAAAAAGGGAATTCCTATATGAGGTCTTATAAGAGTTTTATATATTTTTAAAACATAAAGTGTTGACAATACTTGGTCCGCTGAACATTTCCGATTGTTGTGTAATTTTGTCTTATACAGCAAGAATTATTACTTTGCTTATATAATAAGTATATTTATTTTGCTAATATAGTAAGAATTATTATTTTGCTTATCCAGTAAAAATTATTATTTTGCTTATATAGTAATTAATTATTATTTGCTTATATAGTAAGAATCGTTATTTTGCTTAGATAGTAAGATTATTATTTTGCTTATATAAGAAGAATTATTATTTACTTATATAGTATGAATTATTATTTGCGTATATAGTAAGAATCATTATTTTGCTTATATAGTAAAATTATTATTTTACTTATATCGGAAGAATTATTTTTTACTTATATAGTAAGAATCATTAGTTTGTTTGTTAAACATTAGTTTCTTATAAAGTAGTCTGTATTTTGCTTATATAGTAAGAATTATCATTTTGCTTATATAGTAATAAATATAATTTTTCTCATATTGTAAGAACTATTATTTTGCTTATGTAGTAATAATTATTATATTGCTTATTGTTGTGATCTTGAAGGGGCGATAATAATTTAGACAACATGGTTGTATATTTACTTGAGTGTATTTACAGAAGTACAAAATAGTGTGTTACAGAAAGTATGCGTACGATACTGTGGTTATGACTGCCACCAATGATTGCCGTTACACTTGGTCCTAACTCTATTCATAATGTCTGGAAGATTGCATCTATTTCCGAAAAAGGGTAGATAAAGATCATACCATAACACACCCGTTTTAGCCATGCTCTGTATGGAGTCAATACTTTTTCCTCTTCGAGTTGGTTCCATGTAGTCTGTATTGTTTCGGTTCGTTTTAAATGTTCGCTTTTCAGAAACTACTTGAGGGATTGGTAATAAAACGTGTAAATCACGACGTTCATAAATTCTTATTCGGAAGTATTATTCTCTACAGCATCCGAATATATTATTCTCATTTAATTCAAATGTCTATTATGGGTATATTTGGACTTTTTTACGAAATGGAGTATATACCCAATTCTTTTATTCGCAATCTCGGTTTCCCAAAATAATTTGTTTTTCCTGAACATTCGAAAAAAAAACTTTTCTCCGAGTTTAAAACGTTATTTTATGACATTTATTTTACGTCCTGGTTTCTTATGAGTCGGTAACAGTTTGTCGAAAATTGTTTTCGTGTTTCTTGCGAAAATAGCTTCTACTGGTTGCATGCACGCTGGAATGTAATTATTCAAGCTCATCCCATACACGTGTAAAAAATCTTGAATGGACTTTTCAGTAGTAGCACCCTTCGCTTTTAGGGCTCTTTTTAAAGTATCGACAAATCGTTCAGCCTGTCCGTTGCTTATCGAATGATACGGTGCGATTGTGATTTATTCCACTAAAACCGACCGACAAAACATTTTCAATTCACTGGTTGTGAATTGAGTATTTTTATCCGATCCTACACAATCCACGACTCCGAGACGTGCGAACAATTCATGCGAAAACCCAATGGTTGCCTCTATCCTTGTTTTGTTATAAACTTAATTATTTCTGGCCATTTAGTGAAACTATTCACTACTACCAAATAATAGAAGCCATCCAATGGCCCAGTAAAGTCTATATGGATTCTAGACCAAGGTCGGTCAGTTTTTGGCCAGTGTTTGAATTTGAATTTAATGGGAGTAGTATTTACTAATAACACAAACTCTTTACGGGATTTAACTGTATTCTTAATATCTCGGCCCATATTCGTCCAGTAGAGGTAACTTCGCATAAGACTCTTTATTCTCGAAATGCCTTGGTTATCGATATGAAACTCTCTTAGAATAGGCTTTTGCAATGTACCGGAATGACTACCCGATCAATATATACGTCACTACATTATCGCAGATGGATTATATTTCCGACATTTATCGGTTCCTTTTTATTATACCATTTTTACTGTTCCTTAAAAGATCATCGCTCAAAGCCTTTGTCTTTATTTCTCAAAATGTCACTGGAATATCTTTTATGATGGTACACAACGTGTTTTTCACATCAACTTTCCTTCGTAGAAAAGCAATTACCGTGTCCTCAAGGGGTCTAACAGATTTTGGTATCAATCTAGACAGTCCGCTGTATGACTGATCTTTGAAGATGGGGGATACTCCATTTTGTAATTGTAATTTCGGAGGATGGTTCCCCATCTCTGTAATCTGTTCGCAGTATTGGTAAACCGTTCTTCGACCTATAAATTGTTAATAAAGGTTAATGCTCAGTTTGTAATGAACATTGTTTTCCGTTTACGATCGGCTAAACATTGTTACCACAAAAATGATAACCAACGCTTCTTTTTCAAATCGAGAGTAGCTCTTTTCTGCCGGTAAAACTGTACGAAATGCATGCGCCATCGGCTTCAGTGAACCGTCGTCCATTCGGTGTTAAATACAAGCTCTAATGCCGTCTGAACTTGCATCGGTAGCTACAACGATTTAGCGCTCTAGATCATAATGTGTTAAAAATAATTCAAAGTTGACAATGTTCTGTATTTTCTCAAATGTATCCACGCATTCTACTGTCCATATCCAGTATTTCTTCTCCTTCAATAGTTGGTTTAAAGTACTCGTATGGTTGTGCCTACTTGGGATAAATACGTTGTGCTAATTCGCTAAGCCAATGGAAACTTTGCAATGGCGATATGTTTTATGGAGCTGACATATTCTTTATTGCACCTACTCGCTCTTGCTCGGATCTTCTATTCTTGTCTATTATTTGTCTAAGATATTTAATTTGTTTCATTAAAACTTCGCATTTATCTTCCTTTAATTTGAAACCGTAGTCTTGAATTCTTTTTAAAACCTCATGTACGTGCGCTTTATATTGCTCCGTAATTTTACTGAGTATTAGAATACCATCTATATAAGCCATAGCAATTTCTAAACCGCTAAGTAATGCGTCCATATAACTGACACAACCTTTACTTCAACCGGTAGTCTTTAAAATTTGTATAACCCTTAATGTGTATTTATACACAGTCACTTCGAGCATTCGTCGTCCACAGGTATCTGCAAATATGCGTCGCTTAAGTCAACTTTCGAAACAAAACTTTCCTCCGTTTAACTTCGTGAAAATTTCTTCTTGACTAGGCAGATGATAATGATAATCTCTCATTGCCTGGTTACAACCAATGGAAAAACCTGCGTACTGTCGAATTTCTTTACTCTTTTTTCACGTAAACTGTAAGCGAAGCCCATTCGACCTTGAAGGTGTGATAATAATTTAGACAACATGGTGGTATATTTATTTAATTGTCTTTACAGAAGTATAGAATAGTATATTACAGAAAGTATGCGTACGATACTCTGGCTAAAATAGTATATTATAGAAAGTATGAGTACGATACTCTGGCTATGACTGCCACTAATGATTGCCACGGCACTTAGTCGTAACCCTTTTCATAGGGTATGAAAGAATCCATTTATTCTTGAGGTAACAATAACACCATAACACTTATATAGTAAGAATTATAATTTTGCTTATATAGTATGAATTATTATTTTGCTTATATAATAAGAATTATTAATTTGCTAATATAGTACGAATTATTATTTTTTAACATAGTAAAAATCACTATTTTGCTTATATTGTAACAGTTTTTTTTGCTTATATAGTGAGAATTATTATTTTGCTTATATATTAAGAATTATTATTTTGTTTATATAGAAAAATATAAGTTTTCTTATATAGTGAGAATCATTATTTTACTTATATGGTAAAAGTTATTGTTTTTCTTTATATACTATAAAAGGTTATCGGTCTTATATAGTTAGAATTATCGTTTTGCTTATATAGTTAGACTTATTATTTTGCTAATATAGTAGCACGTTTTTATTTTGCTTATATAGTAAGAATTACTATTCGGCGTATATAGTAAGGGTTATTATTTTGCTTGTGTAGTAAAAATCATTATTGTACTTACATATAAAGAATTAGTATTTTGCTTACATCGTAAGGATTATTATTTTGATTATGTAATAACAATATTATTTTACATATGTAGTGAGAATTATTATTTTTCTTATAAGCATCATCGTGCTTTGATAGTAAGCGTAATTATTATACTTCTATCGTAAGAATCATTATTTTTTAAATAGTAAATATTATTATTTTGTTAATATAATAATTATAATTTTGCTTATATAGTTAAAATCATTTATATAGATCTAATGAATTTGCGGATTGTTATCCATGCAAGCAATGTCAAATCTCGTTCGAGAGAAAAATAGAAATTATACTTGAAGATAAACGTTGAAAGTTCCATTGGAGCAACCGATTTTCCAGAAAAAGAACAACTATCGTGCATATCAATTTAAAATTTCTACCTAGCCCCCCCCCAAAGATTTACAAACAGTAATAGTAATTATACAGAATGATAGTTTGCGAATACGTGCATTCGCGTGAGGAACTGTTCGGTTGACAGGGGTGAACACTTCGGGACTTATAGTTGTTTGACTTGTTAGTCATAAAAGGAAAGCTTTACTTGCAACGGCTGTCCGTGTGCTTATCTAATAATGCAGGCAACTGTTAACCTCGTCTTTCTCAAGTTTAGATATTTAGAGAGCTGCGAGTATTTTACCATTGGATCAATCCACACGGCCTTTAAAAGGGACAAGAGAGGACAGCGATATGACGAGTGTATGGACCTTGTACAATTTTTGTATGTAGGTTGTGCGTGTCCCGGACTCTATGACCAATCTATAAGTCTTCTTCTTCTTTGTCCAATTGTGTGTAAAATTTAGTGAGCTATGAGTGTCTCGGACTCTGAGATAAGCAACTCCATGTAACATCTCACGCATGCAGTCTAGTCGAAACGGTTGACATTCGCTCGGTTGCATGCAGTCATATGACTTCTAATGTACTCGGGCGACATGTTCGTTGGACTATCACACTCCCGAGTGATTTGCACGCCCACACGTGTTCTGAAGTTAATGGTGGCTAATAAAGTCCAATTAGAACCGAAATCATTAACAAAAAGTAAGAATCGAGATTTCATTGTTTTTTTTTCATACATTTTATGAAAAAGCTTTTTAAAAGAAAAACAAGAAATGACTGATCTTTTATATGTATTCAAAAATGTAAAATATTTGCATCTGGAGGACGCATATTTTTGCTGACTAAAAATCTTTGTACACATTTTCATTTCAGAATCTACGAAAATGATTATTCTGCTAAGTATCAACTTAATGATGTATCTTATGATCGAAACAGCAATGTGTACTACCAATACAATACAAAAATTCCGATAATCTTGCTTGCTTGTTAGCATATAGAATGACTTAGATGGTATAGGATAAAATCCGACAATACCACTGATTGAATCGTTAATAAAATGTACATTTTTTTCTGCAATCGAACCATATTTGGTACAAAAAACTTCAATCCATGCCTGACTTGTCTATCAACGCTCAGTCATGGATATCAAACAATCTTTATTTTATTCCCGTTCATTGATATTCAGGGACAATTTATTAATTGTCTCATCAGTAGGAGATGTGATCCTGAATAAGCTTCACACTCACCGGACCATAACCCTCCAGACTTTTATCTGTGGTGTTATTTCAAAAAGAATACCTATCAAGACAATCCTCAGACTATTTGTGAACTGAAAAAGTGGTCTCACAGCCAAAATCATGGTAATGCCAAGGGATGAATGTGTCAGAGTTATTGAGAATTGTTCCACGCCAAGGAGAAGTGGTGAATAGATAAAAATCGGGGGGGGGGGGTGTAGTAGCAGCAGTAGCGTACAGAAATGGAGTAAGAGGATGACATAAATAAATAAATGATGTAAATAAAGAAGAAAACAGTAAATGAAGAAACTAAAGTACGATGTACCAATGTTGACATAGCATTCGTTAGATCTTGCTGATTTTCATTAAATTGACAGTAACTTTATTAAAGGAGCATACAGGGATCCTAATTCATTAATGGGTGGGACGCAATAGTCAATTTAGTATTGCACATTCATTGCTTATATGCACATATGGAAAAGGCCCGACGATGATCACTAGACTTGAAACTGAAGTCACGTTTTCAAGAACCAGTTGTTAGCTCATGTATCTATTAGCTCTGTCGTGTCCACATTGAGCACTTTTAATTATCATAAACCTTTTTAGGTTTGCTATCCTTAAAAGGTAGACATATAGTTATTATTTTAATAATCAAGTACGTTTCCAGATATTTTTTAAGTTGTTTATACCATTGGAGCACATGAAGGGGCTGGTACTGGTGGTGACAGAGAACTTCTGCAATTACTAACCAGCAGAGCAATACTGCTGTCAACCAAGGGATAATTGTATCAGGCATGGGTATGCAGTGTGATGATGGAAGTGAAACCTGGCCAATGAAGGTAGAGGATATTTGTTGCATGGCGATAAATGATATGAAAATTATACAATGGATTCGTAATGTGTGTCTTAAAGATAGCTTAGATCTGATGACCTTAGAGGAATATTAAATCTGAACAGTATATGAATATGTGTGCAGAACAGAAGACTTTGTTTGTTTGGGCATATTGAAAGAATGTATGAGAGTGCTTCGGTTAGTAGATGTAGAACAGTAAGGTGTAGCAAAGTCAGTTGATAGAGGATTGCCAAGAAAAATTGGCAGGAAGTGATACGGATTGATGTGAGAGAAAGATGGATATATAAAAACCTAATCATAGATAGGTCAATTTCTGAAAGCCGCCCAACACATGTCAGCATGTAAAACGAAAGTTATATTGATGATGATGGTGATGGTGGTGATGATGATGATGACGATGATGATGATGACGACGATGATGATAATAATGATAATGATGATGATGATGCGATCTTCATGAAATCTTTACCATTCATTCAATATCCTAGCACTAAGTGAAACTAACCTACACTCCTTAATCTCCTCTAATCGTTTTCATATGACTTGATACCTCCCACTCTACCGTAAAGACTCCAAGAAACATATATACAGGGAGAGTCAAAATGCACGCAAATGTTTATTGTTTAAAATTATTCCACAAGTTATATATTAGGTAACATTACTTTAATGTATGTTATAGATGTAGGAATGGAGTTTGTATAGTTAATGTTTTTTTTTCATAATTTATATATTATTATTTGCATCATGCCATTTGATTTGGAAACTAGACTGCAGCTAGCAAAATTGTATGATGAGAAAAATTAAATTGCAGCTACAACAATGAGAGCACACAAAAATATAAAAGCCATGCGAAATAATCCATTTCCTTTATCTACTCTAACACGATTGATAAAGATATTCGAGAGCACAAATACACTCCATGAGCTATACAGACACAGCTGCTAACAGCACGCATAGTTTCTCAATTGCACACTCGCTTTCACAGACTATCACTTTCCCGATCCGCCTCTTAGATCGTGAGGATTAGCAAGCCTCACTTCTCGACCAATTCTTAGCCACACTGCCCGATGTTTCTGTGACGGATGCCCATAACCCACTCAGGATCGATGATCAACTGGGATAATGGATGATATAAACTTTAAGTCCTAACCCTAAACCGAATAGCCGTTACTCAAAATGACAAGACACTTCAAACGGGCAGATTGCTAATACATCAGAGTAAACTTTTGTCTCTCCCTGCTGATCAGTGCACAGATGAAGTAATTGAATTGGCCAAAGCAGACATTAAAGCACATGTCCCAACGTAAAGATTCTATAGCAAGCTCTGCCCTCTCCAATGATTCACCTCGAACTGTGCAGCTGCTATTGCTCAGAGGCAGCAAACATTTCCATAAGACAACTACAAATAGACAGATATTTATAGCATCAGGAAATCACTGTAAGATTGTAATAGCCTCAGCTAAGAGTAGGTATACCGATATAACTAGAAAACGCATTGAGTCACAGAAATTAGGAACTCGCGATTTCTAGAAAAATCTATAATAGTGTGGTGAATAATGAGCAATCAACAATTCTACGGCTATCCAACCACAATGATATTTGCGCGGCAACTGAACTACTTGCTCAGCGATTCACCTTGAACTTAACCTTTGGCTCCCCAAACCACTCCCTCACAAATTTCACATTGCGGACTGAATCCACACTTGATGACCTGATTATCACCCCTTTCCCATGTCCTGGATATCAAATAAAAACATTGACACCTCCAAGGCATGTGGGTCTGATCTTATCATTGTTATAGTAATAAAGAAATGCCCTGTCTTCTGCCAACTCTTCAACAAAGCCTTGCGAGAACTTGCTTTACTGATAGCTGGAAAATGTCCTCTGTATTACCAGTGTTCAAGAGTTTTGTTGAAATAACTGCCACTCAAAATTATTGACCCATCAATTTACTTCCGCTCTTTACTTAAATCTTTGAATCTTTAAGCAATCTAGCGATAGTCCATCACCTCAAAAATGCTAAATGCATTTCTGACCATCAGTATAGATTTAGGCAAGCACGTTATACTGCAGATATATGTAACGGTCATGATTTTCATAAACGACTACCCTGATGAAGTTGTATCAGAGATATGTATATTTGCTGATGACACTACGCTTTATTCTCAACATGTGGGTAAAACGAACGCGCACATATCCAAGGCAATGTCTGAATCCTTAGAAAATGACCTCCAGTCTGTAGTTTGAATGGGAATATATATGGATGGTAACATTTAATGCTACTAAGACAAAGCTCTTTTCCTATAACAATTATAAGAAACCTTTTCACCCACTGATTGCCATGGCTAATAGAACCCTATCCGAGAGTCAAAAATTCAAACTTCATGGCCTAACATTGACAGACAACATGAACTTGTACAAATACATGCAAGATACTGCCAGGGCTTCTGTAAGGAAAGTCGGCTCCCTCTACCGTGCTAAAAAATCTCTCACACTTATCAGCATTCTATATCTCTACAAAGTCACCATCCGCCAATGCATGGAGTATTGTTGTCACATCTGGCCTGCAGCAATCACCATTAGTCCTTCTCTCTTAGACAGGATCAAAAAATGAGTCCCTAATTTAATAGGTCCCGCACTGTCCACTAAGCTTCAGCCCCTGTCACATCGCTGAAATGTTGCATCCTTGCGCTTGTTTTGCAAGTAATTCAATGGGATCTTCTCCGATGAACTGTGTGCTCTCATGCCCCCCCCCACTGTAAATACACCCGACCAACTCGACAATCAGCTAAATATTATTCCTTTACCTCAGAGGTCCCAAGATTCCGTAGGGCTGTCTATAGCTTCTTTCCCCGGACTTCTAGCATTTGGAATTCCCTTTTTGCTACTTGATTCCCTGACTGTACCGACATGCATATATTTAAATGTAATGGAAACAAATATCTCGCTACACAACTCCTCGCTTAGGGTGCTTCCTATAAATCTGGCCCCTAATTCACAGTAGCCCCTTACGTCTCAGTGGCATTGTACCTTTTTTGGAGTGAATCAAAGTAAAAAATAAAATAAAATGACATCTTTGATAAGTAATACAGGTTTTCAAATTCATCATCATAGCGATTTCTCTAAGTCAGGTAGTTTTGATATTGTTAATGTTAAAAGTCAATCTATATATTTTTTCTAGAGCATAAAGGCTTTAATTAATTTGAGGTTGGGCCAGATTTACGCGCATTCATAGTAACGTTTTTTATATATCTTTCTACTGTTAAAAGTATATAATTTTACCAATAACATTTTAAGTAAAGGAATAAAATATAAAATTAACGAGGCCTCCATAGCACTGCTTAAAGCACCCTTTATTGTCTTGTCACAGGTAGGTTGAGTCAACTATGTTGTTGCCGTTAAAGATAACTTTTAAATAGACATGAAATAGAGATATTCCAAAGTGAGTCGGAAATCAAGTGTTGAACATACCTGGCTTACGATATCTGAAAATCAATAATTTCTTTTTCAGCCGATTCCATTTTTACATGACAGCTATCATAAGGTTATGATCCATGAAACTGGTGGTTTGAACTCGCAGCTGAAACATACGTTGTAATCAGCCGTGGAAAATCAGAAAGAAAGAAACACCACATTGTTATACAGTCTGACAAACCACTCTACAAACCCTCTGACATCAGTAAGTAATGATACCTGTATATATGTTAACATCTATATATTAAAGTAAAGTCGATTCCCACCCGCATAACCAAAATCTGTATATGCTATTCTGTTCAATCCAATTAGCCTAAGCCCTTATACGTGTTTTCAGAAATTATGCATTCATTTTTCTTCTTTCAATATATATTATATTTTCTCCAGAATACCCGACTCTTCTAAATAAACCTTCCAAAGATAAAGTGGCTGTCATTTTTACTCACATCTTATTATCTACTCCTCCCGCCACCAGTTACATCGTGTGCTAATTTTTCATGCGATAAGAATAAAACGAATACCAGTTTTTCCAGAATATTTAACGAACGCTTCACATTCGCATTCCTGAAAAACAACAAATGTTCGCTAAGAGTTTAGTTAGCTTTTCCTATTATTTTTTAATTACAGTTACTTTTTTCTTCTCATATTCGTCATGTTAAACAAAGAGCAATCACTATTTATTACGATTTAAACACTAAATTCTGTCGGCCGTTCTGTCAGCATATCCTGTTAAGCGGAATATTCCAATTAACAAAAAGCTTCTCAATATAACTGTTTCTTATGTCGGCATTCGCATACGTAAATTATTACGAATTTATACTTAAAAAAAAAACTACACTTTCGTGTTTTGTTTAAAAAATCAGTTAAATCGTAAAAAGACATAGCCATATAAGTGGTGTACAAATGTTACATGTTGGTTGTTTCATTAATTTTTTTGTCGAGTATACTTACTCTTTAGTGTTTTGTCATGGTACATTTTTACTATTATAACCATCGTAGTTTAGCGTTCACAAAAAATATAATTCAACTATTTGGGGCGATTATATGTAAACAGCCTTGAAAATATCCGCGAAGAAAGAATTTATAAATACCTTTTAATATTTTACATTTTTTGGAGTTCCCTATATAAAATAATGTAAAATCAGCACTCACTTTTTGCCCAAATAGTGGTAAACTCATTTTTTTTATTTCCTTCATCACAGTATCTGTTTCCAGTAAGGTCAGCTTCACAAATACTTTTTGGGTCACATTTACTTTTTTACTTTTTTTTGCAATGGTTTTTATTATTACGAATAGTATTAGAATAGGATCTTGTGCTATTTGAAAACCGAACCCATTTCACTGTAAGTAATTCTGGTGATTTAAATAGTATTTATTAATGTTAGCCCTTACTTAAAACAATAGAGGGGCGCCAGTCACCCCAAACATAGAGAAATTTATTTCCCTTGATGTAAAACAATAAATACTTATTTGACAAATCCTATTTTAATCACCTAAATAATTACAGTGAAATAGGTTCTTCTCTGATATAAACATTTTTGATCTTGCTATTTTGTTATATAATTTGTTTCTTTTAACACAAAAAGGTCACAAATAATTAGGTATAAGATTACACCGAACCAAAAAAGGGTACTTTCTAAGAATTAGTTTTTGTTTACAAATATATAACTTGTATTAACACAAATAGATCATACATTAGTAGGTATGTAAGATAATGAAGAGTGACAAAAATGAATCATGGACGAGTCTATTGTTGGTGGGACGTCGAGAAAGAAAGAAAGCGACTTTATAACTGTTAAAAAGGAAAAGGTTCCGCAGTGCAAGTGAGACTTGAAAAACAGCGGTTTCAGAAACGCGAAGAGCCGGATCGCTTGGTGATCGGAGTATCGAAGTACCGAAAGAATTGGAGTTTACCGATGTTTATGGCACCGATGAAGCTTTGTTGGCTATGGTACCGAAGTCGGTCTTGCTGTTAGGCTTTCGTGTCCGCTGACTAAAAATGCGACTGATAAGCTAGTTGGTTCTGTGAAGGAATCCCCTGACTTGTACTTCATCTAAGTGCTTGTGAAGCAATTGCTTCAGTTTATGCTCGGAGAGACAATGCAGAGCAAATTGTTTTCCAATCGGATGTATATATGAACGAGTTTCTAGCGGAAACCAAGTCTGTGACCTCAGCCAGAAAAGGACTTTCATGAAACAAAAGTATGTCAAAATTTTTTTATATGTTTGTGCGTAGCCGGCGTAAACCATCCGGTGATGGGAAATAAAGAAAACCAAAGTTTTTCCATATACGTTCTGTTCTTTGTCATTCTTGTTGGATCTTACCGGGTACCCCGAAAGAACAGGTAATTCAACAGGTATAAAGTTATCAGGAAGCGAAAAGTAGTTGTTTTTTAAGAATCATTTTGTTGTCTACAAATATATTGGTTTCTAAGAATTATTTTTTGATAGTTTGTTTTTATTAACACAAATAGGTCACAAATTGGTTGGTATCAGTTACGACGTAGCGAAAACAAGTTGGTTTATAAAAATAATTTTGCTGTTTACAAAGTTATACATTTTTTATGTAGACAAATAGGTAAACAAATTAGTTAGTATAAGTTACGATGAAGCGAATAGAAGTTGATTTCTAAGAATTATTTTGTTGTTTAGAAATATATAATATTTTTTACAAGTTTTACATCCCCACCTCAAACCCCAAAATCAGAATCTACTTAATTTGGTCGATTACATGTAAACAACATGAAAAATATCCACAAAGAGGGAATCCTTTTTTAATTTAAACATTTTTATTATAGAGTGGGGATCACTTTCCTATATACATTTAACGTAAAATGAGCATCCATTCATTGGCCTGTTAGCGGTAAACTCGTTTCTTTATTTTGTTTGATATAAACAACCACTACTTATTTAACAAATCCTATTTTAATCACTTAAATTACAGTGAAATGGATTTTTTTATGAGTTTTTTTTAATTGATACTCTAATATTTTTTCTATTAAATTAAATCATTATTTTATGTTTTCCCCGGTCAACTCCAAACCACCGAAAAATTATATTTTAATCATCTAAATTACTTACAGATTTCTGATATTTTTTTCAGAATTAATACTCTAATACTTATATATTTAAAATGAAAATATGTATGTACGTATGTATGTAAAGCGCTAGATAGAGACACATGGAGATGGGACATCAATATTGGTGTGCATAAATATGAAAGAAAGCTCATTGGACATGAACAACTTAAGAGCGCCGTTGTTAGGAAAAGAGTCTCAGAAATGCCAAATGAAATGGTTGCGATTCTCCGTAATTTGATTTGTGGGGACTGTGGTAAAGTATACCTAATCAAAGCAGATCTTACAAGTTACAGACGCAGTCCTCTCAAAAAGTGAACTATCTTCTTCAGGTGGCCAATACACTGCCCAACACAACAAAGTGTGTAGATACCTTCATTGGAATATCTTCGGAGAGATGCAACTTGACAGATCGCTGAACATGTTGAAGCATGAACCGTCACCCATAACATCAAACAGAAAAATGGCAGTGTCCTATGACAAAGATACACAACGAAATGCCATCAAGCAAGACATTGTCATATGGAACAAACCTGAAAAGTTTGATCTCGTTATTGATGTAACAATTCAGAATGAGTATGGCTTTAATAGAGCTGAACGCGAAAAGATAATCAAATATAAAGACTAAATATGACTTAAAAACATGGTCTCTGAAACAAATAAACAGTATACATGTTGTGGGAGGCGCAACTGGCCTAATAAAAAAATCTTTGAAATACTTAGACACAATCTCTGGAAGACAAATCTATAGCGAAGTACAGATAGTAACCCTAAAAGGGAAAACGTCTATCCTAAAAAGAGCCCTCGGATATAAATGTAACTCATAACAAAAGCAAGTGTCCCATCCAGGAAGGAGCCACTTCAAACTAACTGAAGTCAAATAATAAACAGAGAGAACCTAGGGGCAGCTACTATACAATGCAACACAATGGGGTGCGTAAATGCCTACACTTGACCATCTGCAAAAAATTAAGCATTCAGTGTAGCAGCAAGATCTGGGGGCATGTACCAGGAAGAAATGTTGGAAATAAGTCATGCACCATCCACTATGACTATGCGACCCTACAGCTACATACTTAGAAAACGGAGCTGTTAAACTTGAGATAGTGATATGGCACAAGAGAGAAAGAGTAACAACCCTAGTTGAAGTTAGTGTATCTAATGATCCTGGCTAAACAGAGCTGATAACTAAATACCAAGGTATTATGTACCACATGAGAAGAAACCGGAATCTTAGGAAGATCCCAATCATTCCAGCGATCATATGATCCATCGAGCTCATGAAAATGATTTTTTAAAATTACCTGGCCAATATACCCGGTGAACCAAGTGCAAGAGAGATCCAAACAATTGCACTTAAAGATACTGTTAGAATCTTAAAAAGTTCTCTCGGTTGGAGTCTGTGAAATAGTAGATAAATGTCTGGCATCCTGTACAAATTGGTTTCGTTGTTTTGCTTTCGGCATATCAACCATTTTCGGATGATTTAATGCCGAATCAGGTTATTTTAGTAAAAGTTGTATGCTTCAATTTCTTTATATCTCAAAATATTTATTCATGATGTTTAGGTTAGTTGTTTTGTTTTACGGCATATCAACCGTTTCACGTGATTTACTACCAGATCAGGTCATTTTGGTAAAGGTTTTTATACTTCAAATCCTTTATATTTTCAAATATTTCTTCGTATTGTTTGGTTTGGTTGTTTTGTAGAGTAAAAATGTTTTTGTTTTTGAATTTGCAGAACCTGATGATTGAGTTGTGCAAAGGGAATGGAAAAAAACAATAATGTCAATGTTTGGTGCATTTTAAGTCAGGTAGCCGATATCTTCAGATAGCCTGATCTTGTAGCACCAGGATCCGGTACAGAAACATAATTATAAGAAAATAGAACACAATAAACAACTTGTATAAGACATGTCTGAAATTACCATGCTAGAAAATGTAAGAGTCTGGCGGGTTTGAAAAGCTGTAATCGATAAGCTCACGTGTTAATTAAATGAACAAGCGATGACAATAGTCGATATCGAGTTTGCTGCCACCATGTATGTATGTATGTATGTATGTATGTATGTATGTATGTATGTATGTATGTATTATGTATGTATGTATGTATGTATGTAAGAAAGGTTTATTCTGATGCCAGCATATGTGTGCATGGTTGTGAATAAGTTTGTGTACTCAAGCAGCATATTGTACTGTCTAGATGTTGAATAAATTCAAGTGACGCATTTGTAAAACTAAACCGACGTGTTATTTCAATTAAGACAAAAATGAAAGTATACAAAACAGGTGTGTTGTCATACTTGCCTTATGCAGGCGAGACTTAGCTCACTTACCGAAAGCATCTAAGGAGGCTGGAACGTTTTCAGCAACAATGTTTACGGCGAGCGCACGGTATAAGTTAGAAAGCGTACATAAGTCACACTGATCTTCTAATGACGTCATTGCGCCAGCATTGAATCTGCGATATGTTAGTGGACATTTTTTAATAATAAATCATCGCTTACCAAGGCCAAAAGCCACTCGATGATAAGAGTTAATGAGATGGATGAATTGTCAGTTGAAGAGTGAAGAATATTATGAGAGGATTAAAAAATGATGAATGGAAGGAACAATTACTTATGAGGACGGTTTATGAAGGCGATAAGACAAAGACTGTTGGACATTCATGACGGAAACTTGGTGGACAAGTTAAGCATAGACTGAGGTTTGTTTTAACCAAATTCGTTTAGATTAAAGAAAAGATTGTGAATTTTATTAAGGGTTCCATGGGTGTGTTTTGTTTAGGTTGGGTGGGAGCATCCTATACCTAAAAATGTTACATGAGTTTGTTAAAGAGAAGCATACTATTTAAGAGAATCATATTTTATGTACTCAGCAGTACTAAAGTTATTTAAACTGATTAAGGTATTAAAATAATGACGCCAAAATCAGTTTTTCACGAGTAAATAAATGAATAACCACAATGATTAGATCTGTTGCATATGTGTGTGTTTATGCGTCTTTCCGCCCGTCCGATCACTACCGGACACAATGCAACAGGGTACGATGAAGGGCGAATATTTTATACACATCAACATTTACTTATTGTTTTTCGTTTCAGTCAAATTCCGCGTCTTTGGTGTCCAGGTTAATCTTCAGACTTCAAAAGCTCCGATGAACATCTCCATCATCGTAAGTGTTATCAAACTTTTTTGTTAGTCCAGTAGAGATACGTTTATAGCGAGAAAACATAAGACGCAGGTAAATTGTTTATAACCTACGCCGGAAGAGGGGAAATCCTTCTTGACTGAGATTTTGGATCATTATTATTATCTCTATTCATAAAGTGAGGATGTTGGCAATGAGATTAAACCCCTAATTTCAAATAAACTAAATAGAACAACAGCTTACTAATATACTGAGCATGTACACCAACTAATTTGCATATTCATTTGAAAAATTACATCTCATTAATTCACTATTCGTTCTTATTGTTTTCTAATTCAATGACTGTTTTCCTTTAATTATTACACAGAATTTAATTTAGTCATACTTTTCTGGATAAAAAATAAGCATCTTTGGTGAAAATAGTCGAAAAGTCCTTTTGGAGGTGGCGATTCAGTTCTACATTGTAAATTATAAACAAAGACCTACCCAACATAAACACACGCACTCACCCAACGCCAAAGCAAACGAGCCAGTGATTATATCTAATCTCATGTCTAATTACGAAATTTAATTCCACCATAATGTATTTCGGTTTATTTGTACACCATTCAGCCATTTCATTCTTTTGTTATAATATAAATTAAAGCCAAATTCGCCCAACCCCCAAAACACACAGCGACGAAACGTAAATTCTTCTCGACCAACAAGATAGGCAGCAAATCAGACACCTTCACTGTAGATATCCTCAAATATCGAAAGGCTTTCTACTCTGAAAGGTTCTTTTCTTCGAACCGCTTGCCTTTGGAATTCCATCCCTGTTTCTCTGACTGTAGACCCCACAGCCGTGCAGATCGTCGTGGCAATAAAAAATAGATCCAAGTTCCTCTAGGCCGGGATAGCGCAATGCTGATGATGACGTCGCCGATCTGGTCGTTTCGTCCAGCTAAAAGCACACTCCCACGTTGAAACTGTTTATAGCACGAGCGATCACTGGGCGAACAGCAACCGGTTGGCTCTGTGGGGCGAAGGATCATTCAAAGCAGAACCAAAGGGAAAGAACAATGTTCAACAACTCGGTCTGTGTGTTTTTTTGTATTGAAGAGTAATTATTAATAAAATAAAAGAATTGATTTTACATTGGTCAATGGTAGGATTAATGTCTACCGTGCTCGTAAATGTCTTTAGCAAATGTTGTTCTCTAGATGATTTCACTAGTTTTCCGTGTGTGCGAATTCTTTACACAAGTGGTTGTCGCAGTCACAACTTTAAGGAGCAAAGGCGGTGGCTAAAATTTCGTCCGGTTTGGTTCTTCGGCGCACGC